>JAPMUY010006867.1:0-380000 GCA_026901105.3 Galaxias olidus | reverse complement strand
CTGTTGTTTGTGCTTGCCAAGCAACAAGCTCTTCCCTCCCTTAATACACAGCATAGTACAGTACATGGGGTGAAAGGCCATGGCATCTGTCTAGTCTGGGCCAAATCTATAATATGTCATTGTTTACCATTCCATGACATTCCATTTTCATTCCATTTTCACACTACACATGTCGAAAAGAAAATTCTTATTTTTGTACTCAACAAACATGCTTATAAGAGTTGTCTTTAACAAACAAACGTTATGGTACAAAAACCTTTATTGTTTATAGTAAAACATATTGCCATTAGCTCTAAGCCTGGTTTACGGGGCTTCATTTGTTTTAGCATATTGAAAACCAATCATGTAACACTTGAGTTGGATACCAATTGGCACAACATGTTTTAGATCTGGATAACATAAAAAAAAACTTTAGGATAACTAGTGCTTCAAAAGAGAAAAAATAAGCCATTTTGTAACATAATATTCAATTTGGCCTCAAGTTCAAATATGAACAAAAATAAATTAACAAATATGACATATCAAATAGAAGTCTTCTAATTGACATATCCAGTTATATTTTCTATAAATATGTGCATAGCATGTGTAATATCACACATTACTGTAGCTTAACTTTGTCTTACAAAAAAATAGAAAGATAAAAAGAAAAGTAAAAGTAAAATGTTTTTATTCATAATAAACTAAATCTGCTTAAAGTTTTAATATAAAACTCCCCTATCACAGTGCTTTAACAAGACATGAAGAAATTACAGAAAGCAAATCTGAGACCTTTCATCATCCTTTCTTGACCTTTCAGGCTCATATCACAATATAGTGTAGTAGCAACTCAGTGTGCCAGATTCTTGCATATACAATATACAGCTGTAATTGAATGGTCAGAGACCAGTGAGTAGTTGGTTTTTAAACATCTGTATCCACTGGGGGAGGGAAGTCCAAACAAGGGGACAGAGAGTCCTGACTGTGTGTTGAGCTAATGCCTGTGTCGGAATCCGTGTCTACAACGTCTGTGGGGGACAGGCTGTGCTGGCCCTTTACCGCCCGAGTGACGCTGCACCGAACCTGGCCTTTCAGAGTCCCAACATCGGGGACCTCCGGTCCAACGTCCCCCAGCTGCATGGAGCTCAGCTGGTCAGCCAGCTGCCAACACTCCTGGTCCTTGGATGCCAGGGTGGCATCAAAGTGCCCCAGCTCCTTCTCCAGTTCAGTGGTTTGGGAGTACAGGGACATGCCGGTGGACAGGCTGCGGTTCAGTTCGGCCTCGAGGCTCTCTAGCTCGGCCACATAGGAGGGCGAGTCTACGTTGGTGGCATCCCACGAAGCCGCAGCGGCACCCTGCCACTGCAGGTCGTCCTCCAAGGGGATGGGCGACCACACCGCGCTGCCCACGGCCAGCTCCCCTTCGATGTCCCTCAACAGCTGCAGGATAAGCTCCCGGTGTCTCTGAACCTGCACCTCCAGCTGCTCCACCCCGTCGCTGGTGTAGGGGGACTCCTGCATGGGCCCCTCCTGGCTCAGACAGTCCGCAGGGCAGGGAGATGCCATCTCCATCTCCCTCCCCGCCTGCTTCTCCAGTGCCTCCATCTCCAGGTCCAGCTCCTTCATTCTCTGGATCTGCGCGCGGATGGTGTGGTCTTGCGAGATGATCAGCTGGACCATGCGGTTGATCTCCTCAGCCCCCGGTGAGCTCCGGCTGCTGTCTTTGTGGATCTTCTCCAGCTTCCGGAAGGCTTTCTTCACCAGGCGCTTCTGCCTCTCCACGGGCAGCGACTGGGAGTACTGAGCAGGGCCCTTCTCCCATCTCTTGGATCTGGACGCCTTCGCTTTGGCCCCCTTTTTACCCCCTTGGGGCACAAAGTCGCTGGTTTTGACCAGCGTGAACTGGATGAAGGGTTTCTGCTCACCCCAAGCATTCCAAAGCCTCAGGATACGGGTAAGTGGCGGCAGTGCTCTCTCGAAGCCCCTCCAGCATTCCACAAGGCAGAAGGCTTTGGGGTCACCGTGCAGAAGCCTCTTGCTCTCTGGGATGGTGCTGTGGTCGTCCAACAAGGCCTGAACAATGTCGGCACACGTTGTGTGCTTGGTCACACCGCATACGACCTTCTCCTCGTTGCAGACAGACACCTGGATCTCTTTTCCAGGCACAGGCTCAGGATCTTTTGTTCTGGGGAAAATTGAGAGACAGTGTGAAAATGCTGTGAAGAATGTTCAAAGTCCAACACTAGGACAGCTGGGGAGCCGTCTTGACAGACCGCAATATTAGGCGATAGATGGTCGCTAGTTTGCAAATATGACTATTGAGTTCAACGTCGTGTCACAATGCATTTTTCCATTGCCGTGCCGTGACATTATCTGAGAACATCTATATCTATATTGGTTGTCCGTTAGGTCACTGAGCAGAAAACATATTCACTCGGTTAGTGCGCAGTGGTCTGATTCCATTAAAGAATTACTCATCCTCTTACTCATCAGGCAAGATGATTTTATGATTTAGTTCTAAGCTATTTAACTCCATAGCCCTCATTAACTTTTCATCTGGACCATAAAACCTGATCAAAATGTAGCCCAAATAGGTTTTAGATTACATCTTCTACTTTTTTTCGTGTGCAATGAACCATCTGTAATATTAAAAATCTAATATTCTGTTCAGTGCAAATATGCCATACAAATGTCGACAAAATATGGGTACATATGGGCTTCAATATGATTTTCTTAACTTTATCATATTATAATTTTTTATTTATTTATTTGTTACAGTTTCAAAAGCTTTTACAGGGCTGTAGATAGTGTCTGGGAATTAAAAAGAATTTGATACAGCAACGTTCCTGAGCCCTAAATCCCCAAAACAATGGACCAAAAATCACATAATGTGGGTTCTGTGTAGGTGTTAAATAGTGTGTCCTTGTTCCTTGTTTTGATGTTGTGGATATGGACCTCTTATCCTTCCTCTTTACCTCTTTCTGTATCTGTTTCTATAACTTCACACACAAAGGTATATTCTACCCACTGATCATCAGAACAGATCTCCTTCAAAAACATGCTTACATATTGTACACATGCTAATACAGGCCTTTAAAGACAAACCATTACACATGTCAAAAGCCCGGCTGACTCTACGGCTACTGATTTCACAGTTTGATACCACTGTGTTTTGGTTTCCACACAGCATGAAAACACACAAGTGGAGCATTGTGTACGCTTCAGGTAAACAAGGCCAGCGGAATGTGATATGCACTTAACAATGCAAGAGGCTGGTTAATGGTTACGGTGAACCTTGGAGACGAACTTGGGCAGAGTAAATACCTGAGCTATGCACCAGGCAAACAAGCGGCACGCCTCCTGGTATTCACAGACAATGACCATGACGACTTTGACCTGAGCGTTCCTCCCCATCTCCCCTGGAAACCTCAGGAGCACTGGGCAACGTAACTTTAGATGTGAAAGTCTTTAGATGAGACCCATGATAGTGGGAATGTACCAGTACCAGTAGTTTCAAATGGAAACAAGAGCATTTAGCTTCTAATACAAAATGATCGTCTTTACTAAAACCAAACAAAATATATTTTTAACAAAAAGAAAACATTTGTGGTATACAAAGGAGCTTTTTCAAAAACACAGGTGCAAAAACGTTCAAAACATTGATTAACACTATCAGGCATTTATTACAGGCTAACGTAAGCCCTCAGCTGGGCAGGAAGTCTTTACACAGAGCAGGGAAACACCTGTGTTTGTCCCGTACCACAATCATGGGAGATCCAGCAACATCCTGCCACTTCCTAAGAGGGAGCTCAGCGGATGCCGCGGCAGGGAGAATATGAATTCCATAACTACAGTTGTGCAGATCTGGACCATGGTCGCTTCACTTTGCATGTGGAGGATGTAACAACATTTACATAGAATACTGTATGTGACGCTATCAATCCCCTTATCGAAAGTATAGTGTGTTCATGTGGATCTGCAGTATGCGTCTAAGGGTTTTGGGCACATTAACTATTGTGAACATGTTTAAGTGTGTTAGTGTTACCGATATCATCTAAGAGTGACTCTCAAAGCTTAGCTAAGTTTATCTTACTGTAAATTCTGTTCACTTTAAAAGCTGCTGCCTCTGAGGCCTATTCACTTCTGCCTTGTGGTATGAGTGGTGCAGTGCCAACACAGAGAGCTACACCAGGAACAGGCTGTCTCCTCCAGAAGATTCAACTCCCTGCCTGCACAAACACACATATTGGTCATCACGCGGATTACATCTCAGGTAATACATTCATGAGGGCTGTCCAATTGGCTGCTGCTTGCTATTCATGGATGGGGAGTAATATCCATATTATGCAATGGTTCACGACAGGAATATATGGAGGTGCCCTTATAGGTCAGCAACATTGGGTAATAAATTATAGAATTGACGTGATGCTGACAAAGTCAAGCATTCCAATGGGAATTCCTCTGGTAACGCTAAGGTTGCTGACCTCAAGTCAACTGATTAATTTTGTTTATCATTCGATAAGCCAATAGCAGATGCAAAGCAAGGTGCTGAGCAGGCCTGTGCTTGATTGAGCCTCAGCAACATCAGCGAGCAAACTTGACCTCTGAGTGAAATGTCAAAGGAGATCCTCGGTGAAGTGTGAAGTTTCGAGAACAAACCACAGCGCGGGGAATGAGCAGGCACTAATACAGTGCGGGGTGTGGTTTAGAGGCATGTGGGGAAAAGGGGTATGTGCAACGTATCTCTGTGGAAGAGGCTGTTGTGTGAGAAGTCTACAATATTTCAAGTTTTCCACTTCAGATCATTCAAAAAGATAAGTCATACAAAAGTGAATAAAAATCCCCATATTGTTCAAGCTTTATACCCCAAAGCACAAAGTAGTCAAGTCAAGGCTTAACGAGTGAGAGTTTGAATGATCAGCAATACCCTTCAGAATGTTACAACAATCAGTGGGCTGCTTGCCTCAATCATGTTTTCTAAAAGTTAGCTGCGACATGTGACTAAATACAGCTGATACTGTTACAAAACAACGATTGTCTCTTTACAAGGTACTGTTTCAATAACCTATTTCAGGACAGGAAATTAAGGTAGCCATGTTTGCTCAGCCCATGTACTGCTAACTGATGCAAACATCGCTAGCCAAGCTTAGCATTGTTTCTTTTGCCAAAGCTTTGGGACAGAGCTGGAAAGCGAGTGGTTTTCTCAGCCTTATCTTGGGAGGATGAGACATCTGAAGGAAATAACACAAAGTCTCTTCTATCGGGGCTTGGTGATCTCTGGGATGACTCCCAGTTAGATAGGCATCTCGGAGCAAAGACACAACACACACACACACCCTTCCCCTGTCTCACAAGCCAGCTCACCACCGGGGAAGGCCTCGCAAGACAAGCACTTTATATGGACGAGTCAGCCATATGGCTTTGTACTAGTATGATCTGTTAGCATACAGTATGTGTAGTCCTGTCGTATTGGGTCACAAATGAGTTTGTGTCTTATAGATATTCTGGACATTTCAGTCATACACGTCACGGATGGTGAAGTTGTATGTCATATTGGTTTCACTGGACATAGGTTGGTATGGCCAATCCATTTCCTTCCAGTTAAATATCAGCCCTTAAAAGTGAATTTCTTGTATTAGCGAAAGGATCCCATAGATTCAACATTGAGATCCCACCCAGATCAGCAATTCGATTTGCTTTATTTTTTAATAGATCCAAGCCAACAACTCTAAGCAAAGCAAATGCCAGTCTGAAATGATCACCTCTGACATCCAGTTTCTACAGATCTAAACACTTGTGATAATTACAGGAGCTGCAAGCGTAATTACAACTGAAGACTAGAGAAAAGGAGACATGTGCAGGGATAGCCCCAGCTAGACTGTTTGAAGTTATTGCAGACTGTCAGACGAGACCCACACACACACTTCTTCTAAGAGCGTGTCCAATGAAAATACCCCCTTCTAGGACTGGTGCCACTGTCAAAGAGTAGAGACAGGTTCACAGCTTGTCGCAACAAAACGTGAATCACTTTCCATTTCAAAAGACTGGCTTTGTGTGCAAATTCAAATGTTTCTTCATTCCGATATAATTTCAATTAACATCATTGCTTTTAATTCAACAATGTTGTGCCATACTATGCAGGACCTTTGCCAGAAATTATATTTCCTGCATATGTCCCATAGTGGATTAGCTATGGATGATTAGCATCTTCCTGAGGACAAACATGCCCAAACTATATGTTTTGACATTGTATTGCTTGTTAATGAATACATATATAAAAGTTAAAAAGCTCCCAACTGTAGCTACAATATATCATCAAAAAGGCTACCTGGCCACTAAATAACATTGCCAACCACTTGGACACACGAGTTGATGACAGGACCTCTCACAACCAAGAATGTTCTACCGAGTATCATGGGTAGAACGCTTCTTAAAAGCTCTTCAGTGTAATGAGCAGTGTGGACTTTACTCCTTATTCAGTCCAGGCGCAAACGTGTTTTAGACTGACACCGTATAGAATTCTTTACAGGAATATTGACAGTTAAATGTATATGTATGTATAAAAAATTCTGTAGATAGTGTTTTCATTGTGATAGCTTACTGTATTTTGGGCTCTAAATTGCAGCCTCAAGCATTCACTCACATGTAGGGCTATAGGCGCGTGTGAACAAACACGCACACACGCACAGACAGACGCACACGCACACAAACCCACATTGCCATCTTACAAAACAAAGGTAGATATGTGACACATTTTTCACATCTTGCCATTATTGTATAAAATAGTAATAGAAACCAGCTCAAATTCGCTCCGACACCTGAAAATAAGAAAATCCAGTATTATGTGCCATGCGTAAAAGTCCTACAATAGTTCCGTTTAAGTGCAACCACTGAAAATGCAATATATTTTTGTGTACATTTATGTTCCCTCAAATTACCTGTTTTTTAGGCGCGCTTTCAAAAAGTTTTTACCGAACGGAGCCATGTCAAGCCTCTCAGCGCTAACAAATCCAAAATCGCTCAAACTTGCCTCATGCTGAGACTCATGGGGGCTTTTCATTAAATGAACTAGTTGAAGAAAAGCTGAGGAGTGTCCCAAATCGCCACTCGGTGACAAAGCACTTAGAGGGCCGTCCCATCTCAAATGTTAGGGTGGTGTCTGTGGATTTCAAAGATTGGTGCGTAACATGGCTTTTTCAACTTGGGTGTTGAACCTGTTCGCAAACTGAGAGGGAAAAAGTTTATGCTGTATACTCCTTAGTCATTTAAGGTTTACATGATGGGCTGCTATCCCTGATGCACTAAGAATGAACAAAACATTTAAAATGGTAGGACTTAACTATTTAATGTATGCCATTGAATAGCTGAGTTAGCATAGTTTACTGAATTATTTGCAGTATCCAACATGTGGAAATTTTGTCAGCACTGGATTACTGATAATTTGCTTAATCGATTTTTTGGGGGGTCAAGGCATACAAAGTGCAGATCGGTTTTCCACCCAGGCACGAGCAGTAAACGTTGCGTAGGCTAACTTACCCTTCCTGTAATTTGCCTACCAGTGCCGTCTAGCGGGAAGGCTGTTCCATAAAGGACTCGAACATATATTATCAGATGTTGAATAAGCTTAAATTGAAGGGACTTTTGGAAATATACTTCTTTGATTTTGTTAATATAAACATGTATCCCTACTTACAAATTATTTTAGTCCTGAATGAAACCATTGTTTCCAAATTAGAAATTCTACCATACGTCTAGTTGTGATCCATAAAAATTATTATGAAAATATTCCCATTTTGTTTCGGTTTCACTGAATCTTAAAAACTCTAAATTGGTCAATTACTTCCTCTTTCATTTTCTGGTAAGTATGAGGAGGCACACAAGCCACAAACCCTCAATATTTTGAAAAAGACACAAACAAATGAACAGAGAAAAAAGGTTTCAGACTTCTATTAACCAGGTAAAGGCTTGGAACACACCTGCAAATAACTTGAAAGTGTAAGAATAAAAGTCTATATAAAACTTTTAGCAGGACAGTGATCTAAGGTCTTATATATTTTTTTTATATTACTGGGTGTTGAAAAGAACAAGTGTGAAATTGTTTAATTTTAAATATTGTATTATAAAAAAAAGTCTTAGGTGTATTTTAACTTGCCATGCACTCATGTAACCTATATACTGTATGTAACAATCAATTTATTTGGAAGCAAAATGTATTATTATTTTAAGATATATACTTATCAACACCTTGTTACAAGGTCATGACAATGGTGGCATATATATAGAGATGTCATTAATATAGAGATACTAATCTTTTGGATTTTACCTTAGTCAAATGAAATCTAAATTGCACTGAAGAGGAGTTCATACTGCTTGAATCTCAGAGTTCATGAGGTGATTAACAGAATCAATCTTGCTTTATGTATCCTCTACCTTACTGCCCAGCAAAAGTAAAAAAGAAATCAATAGGATAGCTATTCACTCTAATGGACTTGATATATCAGTTAAAACAGCATATCCCCTAACTTGTATGACATAAACACCCACAACATCTTGAACGTGTGACGCTCAGGTGACGTCTGTTTGTGCAATGACACATCCCAGGGAATCGTAGGTAGAGGGAAGACGCAGAGAGGGGGAGAGGGATGGAGGGGGTGGGGTGGGAGAGAGAGGAGAGTGGTCCTCTGACATCACCATGACTCTTATATACCGGGGGAATGGTGCCCACCACTTGTCACTTCATCCAAAAGCTAGAGAGAAAAACATTCTGAGGCTAGGGGAAGACAGAAGAAGCTTTTGCAGGTCCTCCGTCTCTAGACAGTGTCCTTTCTCCCGCATTTGACCCCTAACCTTATGGACTAGGGTCCAACACGACTGGATTGTTCAGTGGGATTTTAACAAAGATGCAGGCACAGTTGGCATGTGTGCTTCTCCTCTGTTTTACCTGTGGTGGACTGTGTTCAGGTAAGCTCCACCACTATGTTTGCATAATACCTTTGCATCTTTTAATTTCAATTCTAGAGCCATGACACACAACGCATCAGCTACTACATGTCTAGGGAGTGTTCTGTGCTTAAACTGGGGGGGGGGGGGGGGTGTAAAACATGAAACAGCTGGATGAATTATGGGTTCTTATCTTTTGAAGTGTTTGACTCATGACTGTAAACATTGGGTAATTTATTTGAAGTATAAAATAATAGTCTTAGCTCTTCATCGATATCATTGCATTTACTCAATCGGCTTAACTTAATGTTGAAAAAGTCCGATTTTCAGCCTGTACAAAATGGTAATAGAGAACTTTTAAGGATCAGTACTGGGTAGTTTGCACATGCGCATTACAGAACCCATAGTACCGAGACTAGCATAATAAATCCCAGAACAGTGTATTTAGATGGTAAAATACAACTTCAGACAAGCAAGCACAATTACAAACTTTGTGACCAACAGATCATTTTGTAGGTACAACAAGCTGCAAGCATGCACCATCTGGATGGCTAAACATGAAATAACGTTCCAGACAACCCTGACCACTGGGGAGAATGAATATGACATGGCAAAGGATAAACACAGAGACAAAATAAATCATAATAAATGCTATTAGTAACTATTTTTAAACAACAGCAAATTTTGTTTTGTCTCCTGGCTTGTTGAAATTACAGATACGCGTGGTTGTGAATCATGGGGAGGGAAATAAGATTCTGGAATCGGGGATTTAGACGCAGTAAAGCAGCATACACTTTACTACATTAAGTATATTACTTTGTAGAGATAAAACGTTTTCCAAGTTGTCAATAAAATGAATAACAAATTTCTCATTATTCAAAATGTTTTTTTTTTGGGGACATTAAAGTAAGTTTCATCATATTCATCATATGATCAGCCTCTCCCACTAATATCTTGACGGGTAACGACAACACATGAAATATTGTCCCATGTGCCCAACAGATGTTGACACGGAGCAGCGATCGATAGAGGAGGATCTGTTGAGCCGTCTTCTCACTTCAAAGGTATTGCACCTCCTCTCTGCACCTGGGAGATCTGAGTGAAAAACCCACGCAGTACGCTTCCCCGCAACCCCGACTGCCCAGGGCTTCTTTCATGCTGCCTCATTATAGGCCTGTCCTTTGCTCGTCATGTTACCTTTCAGCTCTTTCATTGAGGTGGATTTGTCCATGGCACATACATTATTTACTTTATCAAGTTGTTCACATCTGTCTATAATATTATTGGGAATGCATTGGTATTCATCCACACGCCAGCCGTGATGCAACCAAAGACACACAGTCTCTTCTGATAATGCTCTTCCTGAACCACAACCAAACTCATAACAAGCTAGGTCAAATGAGGAGGGTGACAAGTCATTGAAACAGACATCATTCAGGTCTTCACTTAATAACTGATTATTACCCTTGTGTCCATGGGCAGCCCAGAGGAAAATCCAAGAGATGTCAGAGGAAATAGTCTGGTGTCCAGAGACTAATAGCCTGGTTAATAGAACTCAGATGGTGCTGACAAGATCATTGACATCCCAGTGCAGCAAATACATTCCTATCTCTACTGCTGGCCCTCTCTCAGTTTGATAAATGACTAGAGAGACACACGTGCAGCAAGACATGACGATGACAAATCCTCCTGGTGATTTATTGCTGCTGATGTATGGGGGACACTTCAGGGGAACGATTGCAATAATAAGTTGCCAGATGGCTGATGAAGTGTTTGAACAGGAGTTTGAATGGGAGACACTTGGAGCTTTGCCGTTTTCCTTTAGATTCAATCACATGGCCTTGCAGATCATTTTGTAGACACCTGATTGATTGTGTCAACAAGTCCCCTGAACCTACTGAGTCAGTGATTTGAAAAAGAAAAACATTTAACTAAAGAAGCAGCCACAATCCAATTCAATTAAGCAATTGAAATTCCCACCAGCTGGGGCTTAAATCATCTAATATAGTTGGGATTTAAGCCAGTCAGTGACAGAAAACTCAATAAGCGAAGAGACAGGAGCCATTTGTAATGGCAGTCCCTCTGCTGTGGAAGGTTGGTTATATTAGCACTGTATAAAACTTGATCCATACTGCCAAGAGATTGATTAACTGGCACAAAGGATGTATCCACCATCGATGCTGCATAAAAATTTTATGCAATATGACCTTTTAGCACAATTACAAGCCAAACCTGGCTCCATTAGGTGTGTTGGGCGTTCATTTGGAAGTTAACGAGTCATAATCAACATTTTTCAACGGCAGGGTTTTCAAATGTCGATGTAACGAACTCACTTACTTGACAGTTGGACTTTAACAGTCTGGTGGATTGTCCTTCTAGCTTTGTCCGTGTCAACTCCAGGCAAATGATTATTTATGAGGAGTACACTTATTGTTTTGGTATTCGTAAGAAAGCGGTCAAATTAGAGGGACTAATGGCATTTTACGTATGATGATTATTCTCTGTGACTGTCAGGGTCATGCACTGTTTGATGGTAGAGTGTGAAGTCGTCACAGCTAAAGTCAGGTAAGCAGACAAAAGGTTGGAGCAGGATAAGGTTAAACCTGACAGATCCATCACTCTTAGTGAAGACATAGCTGAGGTTTAGACAGCTCCAAAGACAGGTTCCCTGGGTATTTGGTCTTAGCTGCTGTATAATACACGCTGCTGCCGGCACAACATTAGAATGTCAAATAGGGGGTGTTCTATACTTTTGTCCAGTCCAATCGATATCATCAAAAGCCAAGTCAACTTCAACTGTTTACGGTTTATTCTGCAATATTACCAATTCTCTTTATCATAATCTAGGATTAGAACAATTATTGGGGGCCTAAGATTGAATTCCAGATGTAGCAGACACTAGCGTGAGGCCCTCATTGAGACCCTCATGGTTAATCACTGTTCCTCTGGCCCCCAGCTGAAACAGAGCAGGCAGAGCTCCCTGTACGGGCGCGTGTCACTGCTGAACCTCTGCAGGGGGGCGAGCAGCCTGAGGCCGCCGTGGCAGCAGGTCTGGAGCGTCGAGGAGGGGGAGGAGGAGGAGGAGGAGGAGCAGCGCAGCCAGCAACCGGACTCCCTGCCCTTGCCCCTGGAGGAGCTGCAGCGCCTTTGTAGAGTACTGAAGCCCCGCCAGGGGAGGGTAAGTCACGCAGATGCTAACACAGACGCTAACACAAACCCTCAGAAACCCCACTGTCACTCTGACCGCTTTGGACTATCTCCTTCTCCTCCCAGCATTCAATGCCTGACGTCCGCCCCTTTGTTTCTCCTCAAATGTTCTCCAATCACTTCCATCTGTCAGCTCCTCACACGCCAGGGGACAAGGGCTCCTCACCCGGCCTCCAGATTAGGATCTGATTCCTCATGCATGAAAGATACAGGGCAAATAGCTTGTTACATCCCTGGTGCATGTGTGTAACCACCCATTATCTTGTGTCGCTCAGGGAATAGAATCTCGTCTCTCACTTGAAGCAATGCATTTCCCTTCCCATAACAGCTACTCCATGACTCTCCTGACTACTTGGATGGGGAGCACGATAGTGACAAGAGGAAATCGCCGTATATCCTGAAGAGGCAATTGCACACCACCAAGTCCCGGAGACCATACATCCTGAAACGAAGTCCATTCTACTGATGTCCTTTGAGGAGTGACCAAAAACCCGCTATACATTCTGTGAATAAGTGGCTGTGCTGTATGCTAAAGTGATGTTTTCCTTTTGGTGTTGAATCAACTCTTGCATCTCAATTGTGTGTCAGGCATTAGGCCTGTCTGCTCCATAAACAATAGGTCTTGTAAATAAAATGACAACCTAAGCATCAATCAATTGTCTATCTTCGAAGATGTTATATTTTATTTACTATATTTGTTGACTGCACAGTAACTTTATTTTCTTTATGATGTGATTAAATGAGACACATTTAGAAACCGGTGTGACAAGACGGTTTTTTATTTGTTTATGGGATATGCTTTTCTGTGCCATGTTTTTTTAAAATAGTCTCCACTGTATAAAAGCTCTGGATTTGTCTATTAAACATTTAACTTTTTACCGCATCTGGCACCATTTACAGTATATATGCATGAATTAGGCACCAATAAGAGGTCGTTGTTGGTGATAACCTCGATAGAATCAAAGCTACTTAAGTAATGCCCTATAGGCACAGCACGAGTGAGACCATTTAATAACTCACGAAGATCTGGTTCAGCTTAGCTTTATCTTATTATCAAACGGGACAGAACAACAGGGCCAAAGGGTTGTTTCCTCCACAGTAAAGCTTCAACCCTTATCAAATGTTCTCTCGACGTCAGTGTGTACACATGACAAACAGCAGAGGGCACTCATGTATTGGTGGCTAGAATAGGTCACGAACTAGGAACAACAGCCACGTAAGGCACGCTATTGATGCACGTCTGTTTCGTCAAAAGGAAAAACAATAGTTTTACTTGCTGTATGAAGTAACGACATTGACGAGAACACCTGAAAATATTACATCTTAAATATCTACAGTCCCCTACGTTCAACTTGTGATATGCCTTAACACTGAGTAGTCAGGGATTTATACAAAAACTGTGAAACCAGAAGGGTTCCTATGCAGCTCATATGGTAGAGCCTGGTGCTGAAAAGGTTAGTGTAAGGGTTTAATTGCAGTCTTAAATACTATTGCATACTATTACAGAAATTATTCCTAGTCATGGTCTTATAATGTGAACTACAAAACTTGGAAAATAATTCTAGTTAAATAAAAAAAGAACAAGCGTTTTTTTACAAATAGAACATCTATATGCCAGCAGATGGCAGTGTAATACAATGATTAGTTGGTTCTGGTTAACAAAAGTGCAACAGAGATATCGTTCACATTTAAGGGAGGCTAAACTCTGCACCGGAGTATTTGCATTGATTGTATGAAACTGCGTCATATAGGAACGTCAAGCAAATACCAAGATGCAAACACCTGGTAATCTTTGACCCACGTGTCCAGAAAATGTATGCATCTCCACATTGACCTTTTGACCTTCTAAAAAAAGTACACACTTATTTGTAAAATAAAAAAACACACTTATTTGTAATGACAATTCTCGTACCATGACTGTTAGTAAAGTTTGAGGCAGCTCGGGGTCTTAACGAATTCTTAAGGCTTATTTAACCTCGCATTGCCAGGTTATCTGGACGCTTTATCTTTGCGTTGTAACCGCGCTAGTGAAAAGAAAGCCTGGAGGAAGCAGTGTGCAATGTGGGATAAGTAGGACAACAAAACTTGACAGAGGGTGCTATTTTATTTTGTCCACCAATCATAATAATTAGGGGTGTCATAGCTATGAAGAGGTTGTTTTGGGAAATTGGCAAAACAAATAATTGACAAATGAATTCACTAATAAGAGGGGCCCAGACAAAAGGGAGGGAAAGGGAGTACCGCCTGCTATGCCAGTTGTGTTTACACCTTGCGAAGTGCATGCCGGGTTTATTCAATCTGTCAGTATACTGTAGAAGCACTGCTTCAACCAGTCAAAGTAGATGTCTATCACTAAATTGACTCCACTGACCCAGAAAAAGTTTAGTCTCATCCCAACTACCCCTTCCACAGGACAAATTACACCCTATGTGAATTAATTCTACTCCATTAAAATCTTTATTGACATCTGCTGCAGCGTTACTACTTGGGCCTGCTTAGTTTGGCCAGATTCCAAACCAACGCCTCCACAATTTGGCTCCAATTTGGAGACGGCGGATGCAGGCTGACAGTTTGAGACTCCTCGCTGGGGTGCCGGAGCATCTTCAGTCTCCCGCTAAATGAAAGTAATTCTCTCATCTGGACGGCGCCGTAAATTGTGTAAAAGGCAGTCCGATCAAGATAATGGCTTGTGAAGGAATGAGATTAGTTCCCTTTGTGCAAAATCTGATTGTGCGAATTGGATTGTGGCATAACAAGCGCGACCTTGTTGCAGGGCCTGCCGAGCGAGTAATTAGGCCTCCGTATGGGCGGCATTACTGAAGCCCCTGACAAAAGGCGACGAGGGGCAGGGCCCTGTCTGAGCAGTTTACTGTCAGGTGCTGTCAATAGCTAGCCTGTGTAAAGGGTCCTGGTTCCTATACAAGTCTGGGGGAGGGGGAAGCCGGTGGTGGTTGATTGATGCAGCAGGGGAACATAATTTGTCTTTCAACATATTTGATTGGATCTGGTAAAATTATATGGTCCCATAATAGATGAGTCTATGTATGTTTGGGTCAAGTCAGTACTTGCTGGCGCTTTCTGCCATTTTTCACTTTGTCAGCTCAAATAAATAGCTGACATTTTTGTAAACAGTCAAGGGGTTTGGATGTAGACCCACCAACTGTGCACCTATATCGGTTCATTTAGGTGTTAACAAATACATTTTCCCTCAATTTGAGCTGGGACCTTGAACTGACAGAGTGAAATAAACAAATAATTCTGATCTGGCTGCTCATTACTTTTTACCTTGACAACTATTGGTGAATTACAGACCAGGTTAAACTTGACTGTCAACTCATCACTGTCCTGATTTACAATGCTTTGTTGTTGTGTATCATAAGGCGTGGCCTTCCTAGACAGCAGTGTTACATGTCGGTGTCAGAGTAGAAAACCACTAAGTAACACGGTATAGTAATTGGACACATTGTACTGGAACAAAGTAATGCTTATGGGTGTACTCTGTAAAGTAACATGTACTTACTTACACAAGTAAGTAAATAACAAGTGTAACTTCTGACTAATTTAAGGTAACACTGCAAGTTGTATGCAAAACTTCACAACGCAAACATACTGCATGTACCAACAAAGAAGCAGGTACACAACATGTGCTCCACGGATCATCACGTTTTACTCTCCCCGTCCAGAGAGGCATTAAAAGCCACGCTGATTCCAACAGGCGGGTGTCCCACTTGCTGACTTGACCTGCCATGATAACCACGTTTCATAAAGACAGGCAGTGGTAATTGTTGATAGTGAAAGGCAGCCAGTGCTGCAGGACCTAAACGAGATGAGTGTGTTTCTTGGCCTGCCAGTGATAATTAAAGGGACTCCCCCCCCCGCCCGCCCACCGCCCGCCCCAGCTCCAGCCCCAGCGTTGGCAGAGAAGGCAGCAGGGTCGTTATTGCTTGTCCTTCAGCGGGGGAAGTCCGGGGGTGAGCTGGTCGGCTTTGTTGAGAGTGGCAAACTGGTGCCTGTGCACAGTGATTTTAGTCATGCACCCAGGGACATAAGCTATCTTAGCGCTGCACGCGGGGAACCCCGACATTAATCTTTAATTAAGACCTTTTCAATCCGTAGGAATGGCACCAGAGTCAGTGAAGGGCTAGATATGAGCGCTGGGCGAGAGGAGGGGCCAGAGACATTACATCTTCTGGTGAGCTCATTCTGTCTCATCAAAGTCCAGGCCCCATTGATCTGCCCGGGCATTCACAGGGTTTTCTCTTAAGCTCTTTAGCTAATCAGGAGACAGTGATCTACTGCTGCGAGGGAGGCCTCGGATTGAGAGAGGTCTAAAAGATGGCTGGGGGGTTCTTTTCACAAAGGTACATAAGCAGGATTTACAGACGCACTGAGTTATATTCTCATTATGGAAAGGCTTTTCCTCTGACACCGTTCATATCGACATTGTTGTTTTGATGCTGTGACTGAAAGGCTGCCGACTTCACTTCACATGTTTAAGGTAATTAGCCGTGAGGATGTTCTTGGGAAGGCGTGTGATAAACAAATTGCTACAGCCAGTGAGCTGTTGAAGCCTTTCCTGTGTAGTGACAGATGCTGTACGTGACGCTACTAAAAAGGCCCCAAGACACAACCTGTTTAATTTTGGCGGCAGAAGCCCGGAAAAAAATACCAACTCTACTAAGACACAAATGGGATTTGGTAATTGTTTTGATTACTTCAACCTTTTCCCGGATGAGAACAGGTATTGGGAGCTGAAAATGTAGTTCGGGGAAAAGGGGACCAATGGAAAGTAGCACCATGCCGGTCCCCCTGCGGCCAGATTTGTTCTCTGGCAACACTCAGAGACAGATGGGAGGTGGGGTTTACACCTTTGTGAGGCAATGCAATTGGGAGCGATTAAACGCTCATTTGCCATAGGGACTCTAGTCTCCCAGCCAGTCTCCAGCAACGCTTGCAGCACTGTCCTTTAATCTGAACTACTCTTGAAGACGGAGCTTATACCTTGGGAGAAGTTAGAATGAGGCAGGAAGTGTGGTTGTCAGTGGTTTACTATTAAGGTGTTGAATAAGTGCCATTTAATTAGAGTTTTATACCACTGTCTTTCTAACGTGGTATTACCTAGGATAGGACTGTGCGGCTCAATCTATTGGTTTGCCTTACTGGGAATATTTCCCCCTGCTGAAACTGGAAACAGCATTCTCTCAAATCATCTTTACCCTGCAAACAACGCTGCAATGGCCCTATAGAGGCAGTTACGGCTGTACTAAAGGCACCGCGCAAGGCCAATGAAGGTTTTGGTTGGCCCTTCAGTGCTGGCCCTGCAGTTGCAGCCCTGACCAAACTCTAGCTCTATTTAACCTATCTGCTCACTGTTGACCTATTGTAAAACTAGCCCAAGTGTTGTGTGTGCTTTGTGTACTGGTCCCATTATGGGTTGGTATTGATTTAGCAGTTTGTTCTGGACACATTCCAGAATGGTGGTGCAGGTCTGTGTGCCCACGCAAGGCCCATGTGAGTTTTGTATCGGTTTGCCACAGCCCACACTGCTCACAGTCAGGCAGTAGAGCCTTTGTTTGCTGGTTGGTGTTGGTCAAATCTATTGCACACGTTTTAGAAGCTGCCAATCAATGGCTACATTTTGTCAAAGTTTACATTGGATTGTAATGCATTAGAAAAAGGAACGCTAACTTAAAAATAAGCTGCCGTGATGTCGAATATCTCCAACCACTCTCTGAATGTGTACTCTTAACTCCTGTCGAGTTGAATCGTCAAACTTCTGACCCATCCCTTAATACAACCTGTATATCCAGTTTGTTACTGGCTGGGAGAAGCAGACACTTGCAATCAATGATGACATCCTCAAGGGCATTTTCTTTTTTATTAGTACATTGGAGGCAGAGGTGCGTTAGCAAGTGGCATCAAAACAGTAGCCAGTCTAACTTATTTTCATTGGATTCTGAGGCTGACGTATCCCAACTGAATGCCAAACGCCAACATAAACAGTACAGCATGCGTGCTACCACTTCACTTCTTTTAAACGTGTTGCAGTGTGGCCATCCAAATTAATATAGATGAATATCCCTACCTGCACCCCTCCACCTCCTCCTCCTCTAAAAGAGAAATGACTCACATCTATAACTAGTGCAATTCTCGGGCAGTGCAGCTGCGGCTCCCGAGTGCTCGTCATCGCCGGCGCCCCCTAAGCACGGGAGCATCTCCACGCAGAGGGATTCTCCATCACCGGCAGACACACAATCACCGGCACGGCGCCAGCTTATTACAAGCCATTCATCACCCACGTCTGCTTTTTGTTTTCCTGCCTTCAGCTCCCCCTCTCCCGCAAGGCGTGCGCTTTTAAAGCCTCTCGCTTAGCCATTCATCTGCTCACTGAATCCTCATCTGCTTCTCCTGCATGTCTTTTACTCCCCCTTCACAAACAACCCAGAAGTGGCTGGTGATCCAGCACCTTTCCCCTGTTACGTTTAGGTGAGCCTGGACTGAGGAGCCCAAAAAGGCACTCTTCAAAAGGTATCGACAGCCCCGGGAGCGTAAATGGTGTGTTTTGCAAAAAAAAATGTGTTTGCACCTTTTGAAGTGAATCCAATAGCTGTTTAATTTGATTTGCATACCGCCTCATGGTGTGCGCAAGGAGAATTTAAATTCCTCATAATGATCACATGCAGCTGCATTCACTACGCCACATTACAGGAGGGTAGCGGATGGGAGAAAGACAGCTCAATCCATATCACCTGATTGTGTGGTTTGCTCTTCGGTTTGTCCGATGCCTGCACCATGGCAACCAGAAATCGATTAGGTGATGCATCCTGCAGTGCCTGGTGCAGGTTTGGTTATGGGGTCTAGGTTTTCACACGCTACTCTGACTCTCTACATTAGGCATGGTTTCACAGAGAGCCCGACCGGTGTTTTCAACTCCCCTTCCATCGGCTACGGTTTGCTCTGAAAGACAGGCCCACGATTATCTCAGTGTCTCAGGGGTAAATGTGTCTGATGTATGTGTGTCGTCTGCAGAGCAGGAACTATATCATAAACGCATCTTATTTGTCCCCACATTCTGTTGAAAGGAGACTTTGTCAAGATCCAAATACATCAGATAAGAGAAAGGGTTTTTGTATGTATCATAAAAACAGCCCACAAATACAAAAAGGGCACGTTCCTAATTCATAAATATCCAGAGGATGTCCTTTAAGTTGTCCTTTCAGAGTTTTACTGTATACTCAATTAACAAGCACTTGACTGGTACAGAGCCATTGCTTTTTTAAAAGGAAACACACGCTTAACAGCCTTACTGCTAGACTTTAGGTCTCAGGCATTGAACTGAGGTGCAGCCTTGTGTAGACTCCTTCAGCTCCGTCCTCTTTCCTGAACATCTGGGTGGTCTTGGCATTATCTGTAACTGGTGGGAAATGTATGGCCCCCTTTTCTAGCCGACCTATGAAGAGCATGGAGATGAAGCCCCATTACAGACAGAATCCTGCCAAATACACCAGCTCTGCTCAACACATTCATTAAGTATGCTGTAAAAAGGAATCAAGCAGATGAATATTAAAATTATTAATGTATGGGTTTTGCTTATGGCTAGAGCGAGATTTGAGTCAAACATGCTCGCTCTATCTGCAAGTTTCAAGGAACTACAAATGTCACACCAGTTATCCTTATTTTATTTGTGCTCTTAGGAGGGCAGCCAAATATTATGTTCACATCTATAAACATTTCATATAAAAACAAAACAGGCAATGACAGAGGGACAAAACATTGGCGCACTAGAAAACCCTCCAGATCTCCTATTCACAATGCATGCCCTGATGCCGCCGACAAGGATTCACCATTTCAGTGTTCTCTATGGACTGTGGTGGCAGACCTTCACAAAGTCAAAACAATTCCCCCATGATTATTGGCATTCATTTTTGTTTTAATCTAAATTGATTTTAATACAATTTATACAATACAACATTTGAAATGATACATGTAAAAAAATATATGTCATCTCACAATTTACATACAGTACTTTTTAACAAACAACAAAAAGGAAAGGAAAAACCACATTGCAACACGCTCCCTCCACTTACACATTGACAGCACAAGCGAGATTTATCCTGTTGAAAAGGTAGTATTGGTAGGCATCTACGTAGGAAACAAATACAATTTTATTGCAGATGCTGAACAATAAGTTACAGGTTCTGACTTACAAAACGATTTGTTAACCCACCGAAACATTTTGGTCATGCACTTTGTACATGCTCATTTGGAAGACATCAAACCCTTTTAATAACCCGGAACGCCTCAATATTTTAATGACAACACTGCGTTCTTTCTCTACCATGTGGACAAAAGCTTTACCAGCAGTTAGTGTACGTGAATATGAAATAAGAGTCTGCCAGTCCAGGTTGAATAACGATAACACTGTTTCATAAGGACCCAGAGAGCACTGACAGTTTGAACCAATCGTGTGCCTCTTTCTCAACCGACAAAAGCAAAATTAAACATCAAGGGTTTCAGTCGTATCTGTGTTCCCAAAAAACAAACAAAAAGGTGGCCTCCATCCACCACGCTGGCAAAGGGATCTAGCCTTCGTAGTGTAAGCAATGCATAAGATGATAAAGCCTGGTTACTCATTGCTGAAGAGGATGTACAACGCAGGATGCCCCTAATGTATGGATTAAAACCAAGATAATGTGCATACAGCTCACTCAAGTTTATAATATAGATTGCTGTCTGGAAATAGACAAGACAGTGGCAAATAATGCTAGATGCAGCAGATCTTTTTGACACCAAGCTGAATTATTTATGCAGCTTTTGTTCATATCCCAAAGATGTCAATATGTCTGCAGTGCACAGCTAGTTTCAGCCAAAGTATTTTCTGGGACACGGAGCAGAAAAACGTTTCTCTGCACACAAATGGCGTCATACAACAGGGAACTCCGTCGAGTCAAATATATTCATCTCAAAATATCAATTGCACATGAGTGGCTAGATACTCAATTGCCTGAGGACGATATCATGCGTTTGTAGCTCCACTAGTTTCAGTAGCCTCAACGCAATCACAACCAGGTATTCGTTGCTCTCTCTGGTTGAACTATTTTAGGTACATTTGTGTGCAGTTGAGAGAATGTCATACACCTATATGACTGTAAGTTCCCATAAACATCTTGAATTTACAGTTTTAAATTGACAGGTGACAGAGTCTATCTATCCACAAAAGCCATCTCTGAGTCCTATTTCAAGGGTTTTGATTTCAGTTGGCACAAGAGGGCTTTGTTGAGAGGATTTTTATGCCTCTGGTGGTGAATCAGTCTGGGAGGGTTTGGATCTGCGACACTGAACAAGACCTTGAGGGAAAAGGGGAAACAGGTGGCCATTCTAGCAGTGGAATCAAGCACTTTAAAACAAGTTACATTTGCAATTATGCTACAGTTTCAATCTAGCGGTCCAACAGAGCTCTGTGTAAACATAAACCTTTTTATTGCATTAAAAGTATTAGTGATTTATTGATGCAGTCATATCTGAGAAGCAGATTTATCAGAGAGATTTGTTTTAAAAAAAACATAATTGTGTGAAAAGGAAAGGACAACATTTGACAAAGTTAGATTTTTTCTTTAAGTTGACTTTTGTTAAGTTGATTTGAGTTATACTACAACTCAATTAGTGGCTTGTTCAACGTGCATTTTTTTTAAGTGGAGTCTTCGAATACTGTACATTTTAAAAGGTAATTGACTCATGCAATGGAAAAGCCAATTATATTTCCCTATGTAGCTGCCCAATAGTATGACCCTATTACATGGATCCCCATAGGGAACATGTAAGAGCAGAAACATTGAAGAGTACAACATTGGGGAATGAGTGAATTGAGATCCTAGCTTCAGGCTGGCTGTTGGTACAGAGTGAGCAAGCTGAACCACAGACCAATTTACTGGGGTAGAATTGTGCTGTGGTCGTAAAAAAGAGGGTACGTTTAGGTCCCCCGACCCCCGACCCCCCCCCCCCCCCATCTCCCCCATTCTTCACTGTGCTTTCCAATCTTTGTTCTTAGAGAAGATGGGTGCAAACAAACATTGTTCTCCTGACAATGCCTCAGACAGAACATACAGCCAGTGAATAGCTCAGCTTACTCACACGTCAGTCTTCTCAGCAGGGACATTAAAGTGTAGCGGACAGCGGTGATGGCGAGCTATGATGTCAATATGCATGTCCAGGACTCCCAGTGGGTTCATTATTACTGTGGTCTAATTTAAATGGGTCTATGTAGCATATAGTATTACTGCAGCCTGCATGAGGTACTACAGCTTGTGGACCATGCCTTTCCAGGCTTATTATAAGTTTGGAAACTGTTGATCACAATCATTGAATTGAACGGATTCAAACGGTGCAATTTAATGCAATTTATATGGCTAAAGATCTGGTAAATTCACATTTGTGAATAGGCTTACATTGAGGTCGGTTTAACAGCATGTTTGTATGAAGATAATGATTTTTATGACAGCCCACTTCAATTCAAAGTAAGAATTAAAGTTATAAAACTATTAGATAATACTTTGAACAATAAACCAGTACAAAAAACTATAAACAATGAAAAATAATAAATATGTAAATCAGCATTGACATATTGAAATCCTTAAATACTCATAAATAAATGTGTCTACATGTTATGTTGACAGTTCATTATTGTTCTCATTGGCTTGGTGGCTGAGTAGTCCACAAGCTTATGCTTCTGATGATAAGCCATTCCTTCTGGCTGGCAGTCACCACAATACGCACACACTCAATGTCAAAGGCAATCTTGTGGTCTACATCTTGAACCTCAATGTTACCGTTTTTGAACTCTCCTAATGTGATGTAGGAGGAGCACTGTCTTCCTTTCTTAGTTCCAACTAGTTTCTCTCCGACTTCGAGAGCTCCACGATGGAGAATATCATTTTGTCGATCGTCTGTACCTGTGGCAATCTTAATTTTGCTAATTTTGGTGGATTTGTTGAAGACTATGACAAAGAAATCTCCAGTAGAGGGAGGCTTGCCCCAAAAATATTCATCCACACTGCTATATGCCTTGGTTGCATCATAGTTCTCAAACACATTCATGTTTGTGTACAAGTTGGCCGGAGGGTTATCCGGAATGTCAACCGAGTCTTCCTCAAAGTCATCATCCTTCAGCTTGTTCTCTGCTCCTTTGTAAGATGAGTAGTAACCCATGTGCTGGAACAGCGAGGGCTTGAAGCGGATCACGTCCTTTTGAGCCAGCAGGCCCCGGAAGTGAATGAGAAGCCAGTCACAGGGCATCTCCTGGTAGAACATAAGAAGGAAATGGGCCAGTCGGGGCAGATCTTTAGAGTGGTAGAGTTTCCCTATGTAGCCTAGCTTGGAAAACTCCAGCATCACCCAGTAGGAACCTTCTCTGGAATTGACCACCTTTTTCAAGGATGTCAGGAAGTTCCTGGAGCAGCGCACATCATCTTCTAGCATCATGTAGAAATGAGAGAGGTTGGTACAGAAGTTCAGCAGGAAGGCATAGTCCACATTCTGCTTGGAGCGGAAGCGCACCCTGTCTTCTGGATCATTGTAGTTCCTTTTGAGCCCATCCAGAGATGGATAATACTCCTCTGGGGCATGAATTACCAAGAGGCGACCGGCTATGATGTGGTGGGCAAACTTCCGGGTGATCTCCTGCACCAGGGTTTCACACCAGGAGAGGTCAAAGTCGGCCAAGTGGACCACCACCACAATCTCTTTTAGCTCCTCATAACTGGACTGGTCAAAAATGGATTTGATCGTTTCCATTAAATAATTCCCTCTTTTCCTTTTGACGGATGACAAGCCAATGGTAAGGTATTCTGTGAGAGCAGAAACAGTTATTTTACACAGGACCA
Organism: Galaxias olidus; assembly: GCA_026901105.3. NCBI lineage: Eukaryota > Metazoa > Chordata > Actinopteri > Galaxiiformes > Galaxiidae > Galaxias > Galaxias olidus. The sequence goes on along the minus strand of JAPMUY010006867.1, from coordinate 355,998 downwards.
ATTCAACTATGTGTAGATTGTACATTCCATAGAATATGTGAACAAATATGTGTATTTATAAGCCGATATTCTGAAGACAACCCATAAAGCACAACATAATAAAAAAACTGAGAAATAATAGAGGAACTAGACAGTTTTGACCTCTACCCTATTTCAATTAAAACAACGAATGGTAGCAGCCTGTGTTTGAGGGCTTTCCTCCAAGATTCAATATCGTAATTCACAAATAGGCTGTATACATTTAGAGTTCATAATACATCATCAATGAGGTAATTGGTTTGTAAAAAAGACAACATAATGTAATATAAATAGTACTACTGTTCGAAGAGAGATAACTAAAGAACTAGAATTCTGCATTACTGTTGTGTTTGTGAAATAGGATTTAATTATTCAAACTTGTAACGCCATACTTACTCTTGCGGTTCAGGGGGGTTCCTGCAAGATAACGATACGTGACATTTATGGTCCCCGAGAAATTAGTGAGGTCTCTGAAGGTGTGAACGTAACGCTCCGAGTTTGGAGGATGCACTGATGTTTCTCTCAGCGGCCTTTTATCTTCCTCCTGCATCGCACAACAAAGACCACAGAGGACTTCACATGCTGAATGCAATGACACACATACCAAGGCCTAGTCTCAACTACAGAGGAGAGGCAGCCAAGTCAAGTCATCTCCTTGAGCATAGTTCAACATTGTGACTTGAATCGTTCAGAAGAGAAAACATTCATATTTTGTTACTAAAACTTGGCTAGAACATCCTGTACCAACCGAAAACAATAAGTGCATTGATGTGGTTGAGCGAACCCTTGACACTTGGAGACACAAATAATGAACAAACCTTTTAGGCAGTTTGCATAGCCAAGTACTTGCTTGAGCAAAAGAAGACGGCAGAGTTGAAAGTATGTGCAACTACTTAATAATTGAAATAACTAATATAGATAATGTGTTATGATAACTAACTTTTGATGGCATCATGAATAAGAAATAAATCATCTGCATCATTTCAACTTGGGCCCATATCATGAAATATTTAACATGTTTCCTTTTTGTAAACAAGCAATTACAAAAGGGACAACAGGGTGAGATTTCAAAGCAAGTGCAGTGTCTGGATTGCAACACCAGTTTCATATATTTGGAGAGGGGTTGTTGACTGTTACAGATTAAAAAACACAAAAACAAATGTAATGTGTCCTCTTGAATATCTTCTAAAACATATTTTACAAAGTAGCACCACGATCAACTCATGTAAAAGCACATCACCCTCACTATGACAGATCGACTCACCAGCACATATCCGTCCTCAATGTAGAGGTTCAGGAAGAGGAGAAATGTAATGAGGAACCCAAGGAAGGGGATGGTGGAGCGCTTCCGGAAACACCTCATCTTGTCCAGGGACTTCCACATGAGCCTCATGGTGTGCAGCGGACTCTCACCGGAATCTGAGAAGAACCACACGAGGAAAAGACAGTTCAGCTCGCTGCCTTGCCTAGAATGTCATCAGCCCGAGCTGTAGCATGCTAATTATCTGCCTTTCTCTCAGACATCAATAGGTTTCCCAGGATTCATATTAGGGCCACGCTTCGTCATTGTGCCTCAACCTAATCTTCCACTAGAATCATAATTACTTTTCAATACACTGCTAATGAGATGTAATAGGGGGATTTTTCTTTTCAGGCTAAAGGTTGACCAAGTCCCACTGATTAGTGGTTCGTATAATGGTTCCAAGATTGCACAGCATGACATGCGCCCGATGGACCTCCCGTTGACACAAATGGTCTTGATATGCGTTATGCACATTTAAGTGCTGAGCACCCATTCAGTGGCAATAATACCAGTACAGTAGAACACAGAAGACGCCATACATATTCATCCAGGATGATCAATGGCTATATACATGCAACTATTTCCCAGTTGTGAAACGACTAATAAGGCTTGTTACTAGCATGAGAAAAAACCTTAAACAAATTGACAGGCGCCGCAAACTGCAAACGTGTCGGCCATAAAAACGGAGACACAGGCACGGCGTACAAATCTCTCTCCAGCAATTAGGTCTCTTCATGGGCTTTTCTGGCCCGGCTGCAAAGCCCCGGAGATGCTTAATGGAATACAAACTACCTCCGAGCGTGGTTCAATGACCACACACACATCGATCACCCTCACCGGGAGTCTCTCTCACCTGGGAATAAGGTTGGTCAATACCTCTTTGTGCCCCGTCGAAAACTGAATTTAACATATCCATTTACAGCAGCGCCACCGCTTTGTCACCGGCTCACCGCCATTGCTTAGCGTCGGTAGCGGCTCCTAATCACAGACCTATTCAATGTTCTCTCCACTGCGGGATCGGCGTATCAAGCCGGATCTATACATCTGACTTCAAAGCACAGGAGAAAAAGGTTTCAATTGTTGGGGGGGAGGGTATTCTTCATTTCAAGAAAATCTAAGCCCTGAAAACATGGAACAACGGGAAGAGAGGGAAGGCTGTGGTGTCAAGGCAATTTTAGTTTACAGTGAGAATCTGTCACTAACATCTCGAGCTCTATTTCAGTCCACAATATAGCGGGCTGTAATCTTTCACATTATGGCTGTGTGCAATTTTCTGCGGGGGCAGCGGACCCAATGGTTTTTGGAAGGTTGCAGAGGCTGTGCAGTCTTTCCTCCATTCCCTCTGATGATGGCACGGTGGGTCATTAGGGCCACCTAGGTGGATGACTGACATTAAGCCAAAACACTGCGCCGCTGAGACTTCCACGGCAGCACAAAGGACTCCAGCGCCCTCGTCTTTCAGCTTAACACTTCAAAATCGATTCCTGCAATGAATACACAAAGATGCCGTTTTTTTTTTTATTTCAACCGCGTTCATGAATGGAAAACTGAGAAGTCAAATTGGCCAACTGAGAAAAAAAAAAGAAAGAATGAAAACGGTTTGCCTGAATCCATAGCACGCTCAATGCAACAATTACACATCTAGGTAATTCTGTTCTTTTCTGCTTCACACTAGATAGAAGCGCCTTCTCACAAAATAGAACTGGATGGATACTGTCCTGATGAGACAGGATAAAACTCTGCCTCTCTTGTTCAATAATTCAGTCCGGGCTCGGAAGAGGAAGAGCTGGCTCTACCTGCCACCGGCACAGCTGGGGAGCCTGCTCTGCTGCCTGCTGCACGTCCCAGTATACAAGTCAAGGCATGGATGCACAGAGGAGCGCCAAAACATGACTTCCACCCTAAAGATATGGCTTGCGATCTGCAATATGCATTACACTGGAGATCCATTATGTGTGTGTGTGTGTGTGTGTGTGTGTGTGTGTGTGTTTGCTTATGAATGCATACACAGTTGCCTATTCTGTGTATGTCTTTGTGTGTTTGTGCGTTTGACTGGCTTAGTTCCACAGGATGTCTGTGTCGTTTAAACTGGGCTAAGTGTGTTTTAATGGTCTGCCATCCTGGCAATGACGCATACTCTCTGAAACATTTGAGGACACACCAGACCTCCTCAGGCTGGGCCTACTAAATGCCCATAATGCACTATGTGAACTGGACCCAAGAAATCGAACCACTGACTTTCCACTTCATGCATGCCCAGCAGTGCACACTGCATGTTATTCACACCCTTCACCTGTCACCCATATCCCAGAAAACGCTCAATTATGCACAACAAAAGCCAGTTCACGCCAAACTAAACAGATCCCAACGGCATTCATCTGGTAAATATCGGAAGAAACGAGTGAGAAAGGCCACAAAATTTAGGGTCAACTCCTTTAGCTGGACAAACCTTCTACATACCGCTCCATATAAAAACACAGATCTCACAGAAAAGTGCTGATGATTTCATGGCTATAAATGGACAAATACACCTAACCCTTTGCCAAGCATTTCTCGATTACCCTCTGATGTCCTTTATGCCACTCCAGCACTCTGAGAGAAAAGACGGATCCGGGCATTGTCTTCTCTCCCACTGCGCCATCTCTTTCCTCTGATGGTGAAATCAGTCGGAAGCAGACTTCAAAATGAAAAACAAGGAGCTCCCCAGCGAGAGGAAGGCAATTACAGTCTAGTCTGATGTGCCACTGAACACCAAGAATTATCAGCGGAAAACAAACAAGCCTCCCATTCTCGCTCTATTTCAAATGGTTTGATTGGTACCTGGGAGATGCTGTCCTTTACTATGGAAGTGATACTGCTGGGAGACAGGAAAGAAAGAACTCATATTTACTGGGTTGTGCCGGGCTAGCAATAATGACTAAAGACCTGGGCAAATTTTTCATGAGCAATCTTTTATTTTTTACATATTTTTTAAATACCACGTTGACAAATGCGTGTGCCGGAAAGGAACACAAAACCCCCCCAGAATAGATAGCTTCTCGAAACAAGTTTATGTGGAGGATCAAGTAATGAATTCATTCCTTCATTGCCAACCGGGAACGGAGGAAGACAGAATAATAAGGAACATATATGAAAATGAAATGCCATCCTCTGGGATCCTTCTATGGAATCAACGCCGAATCTTTCAGCATGTTGTTCAGAAATCCCAAATAACCACTTAACAAACACTTTTCTTTCAAAGTCTGAATCACCTTAAACTCTCAATTTAACTTAGGCTAACCTTTCGAGGCTTGGTTGCCACTAATGGAAAAATCTGGATGGGAACCACATTGTGAATAAGAAATGGGAAAAAGATTACTAAAATGGTCGGCAGAAAGCAATTCTCTCAAATTTGATCTTGTTATCTGTTTTACATTATTTCCCCAGGGTATCCTGCAACTCGCAGATATACAGCTCTGCACAAATAATCAATTAAGCCTGCAGATTTGCCGGGATTCAGCAGTTGCTTTGTGTCAGGCCTTCAGTCACTTTCAATGGATTTTCCTTTCTCAACACACAGAAAAAAAACGCAAAATACCAGAGGCGTCTAGTGATAACGCAATTGTGGAACAGGGCAGATTAATAAACCCCTTATTATCAAATTATTTTTGTTTAAGAATTCCAATTGGTCAAACTGTTAGAAAATGACTGCATTTGTGAAGGATAATAATGTCAAGCAATGAGCCATTTACAGAAATACTCATTCTGATATCCACTACTCTCAATAACATGAAACAGGCATGCTATTTCATTCAGTAAGTGTTCCCTATGCGGAAACTGCCTTTTAACCGACTGCTAAATCAATATCCATATGAAACATTGACAATGGGATTATTTAACATCTAACAAGTCAAAGGGTGCGAACAGTCATTGCTTACCATGCCTTAGGACTGGTGGACTGGCATCTCTGCAAAGCACAAAGGAGCGCATATCATTTGAGGTCAATACTGACACACCACACTTTGGTTTGTTGCCTTGGTCTGTCCTCGCGCTGCGTGCACATGGCAGGCGCTCACTTTGCTGCCAACATGTGATCAGATCTATTCATCGTCAAGCACACCCCGACACTTGTGTGCTGTACCGGTACCGACCACGTCGACGAGCTCCTGAGGCCAAGTCGGCTGTGCCAGGGATCCAAACAGATGTGTACACGCACACACACACACACACACACACACACACACACACACACACACAGCTTGAGGCCTGTCACCGCTGTCAGCAGGCTGAGCTCACATGCTCTAATGGGTTGGTTGGAGGGGGAGGTGTGGCGTGGTCCCTCTGGATTCACAGTTCACGCCGGCCCTCCACTCCACCACCACCACCACCACCACCACAGTCCTGAGGGGAAGAGAGCCAGTCGGGTGACAATGTAGATCCAGCTGTTGTGATCCCTCAAGGAACTGGTGCTCAACATAGACGGCACAAAAACAAATATATTTATATATATATATTTTTTTCCAACCACAGAGTCGCAGAATTTTATACACCGCATATGTTTACGCTCACATAGAGAGGTATTTGTTGCCACCTCCAATTCCATTCCTCCGTTCCTTCATGTTTGTCAAGAGGGGGTTTTGGTGGCAACTTGAGAATAATATGGCCTTTGCATTTGTCTTTCTCAAGCCAGTTACTTTCAACAGCCCTGGCTGCACAGGTGGTGTGGCTGCCGGAATAAGTTCTCATGAAATATTGAACATGTGTCGCCGATTGACGCTAGCTTCAGACCAATTAAGCATCAAAATACTTGGAACAAACGTTGGTCTTTACACTTCAGCTCAATCGTTTGGATTGCTCCGCTACGGCTGAGATTGAAATGTGTTCCAAAGAGTCTTGAACAGTCCGTATATCGTAGTTCTTTTTAGTTGCAAAGGGACCCAAAGGTTACACATCAGTCAGAGTAGCAAATGGACCCGTGCCATGGCTGAACATCTGATCATTAATTGCATCCCTGTGATGTTGGACTTGGATGATGGACAGCATTTATCATCATCTTAATACCCGCCTGCAATCAATGGCTGTATCATCGCCAAATGACTCCATGGCCTACATCTGTACATCACAGTGAATCGCCAAAGGTGTGTTTCAGTGAAGCTCTAGCACCGTGTTCTGATCAAGTAACACCCTCAAAGAAACTCTCTGATGCGGGATGCAGGGAAGGCCATGGGCTTTGGGAGCTGCGGTGCTTCCAGGAGTGTTTTCTGGGTATTTACCTTGTAAGGTTAGAGGGATACATGAAAGGTGGTGTGGTTCCATCGGTCGCAAGAGCGTAATGAGGAAGGGAGGCGTGAGAAATGATTCATGTGCGAGCGAGCTTCTCCCAGGCCCTTCTCAGCAGTTAGCACTTTGACCCAGATTAGCACTTTGCCAAAGGTCCTCCGGGGAGGGGATCGAGATGGAAACCTTAATTCTGCCCAGGTACAGTGTTTTCCCCCGGACAACATGCCACAAGCGTGGACAATTACCATGGTCGGAACATTTCAAAAGACCCCTGCATGAATAAGACATCTTTCATGAAGGTAGTTTGAGTGAATGTTGTTTCTTTTCTATTCCATGTATTATGAATAAGATATTATGCCACATTATTTTAATACAGACCAGACAGGACTTTCTGTTTATATTGCAATTCATATATTTTCATATTTTCTTTCTATGTGGCTACCCCTAGAAAAAAGGGTATTTCTTTCTTTATCTATAACTTGTGTGAGAAAGGCATAAACAAGATGCCTAAAAGAGACACCTAAATGAAAAACAGTAAAGCTTGGGCAAGCAAGAGGATGTTGGAGTAGATGAGTAGATTGTACATTTTAACCAGGCACCTAAGCTCTACAAAGTCACTGTTAGAGCTACCACAAATGGAAAATACTGTGATGCTATATTCAGCTCATGAACTGTGCTGAATAGCCCCTAACCACACTCTCTCCGTGCTTGGCCTTTGTGTCGCTCGTCAATGTGTCAAAAACACACGTGGGCACTCCCTTGGGGCCACCTCTACATTAAAAGCATAGGCCCCCACGTGAATTCTCAAACAACAGCTTGTCATTATGTCCCCTGTATCTACAAAAAAAGGACAGGGCCGTGGCTGCAGGCCGGAGAGGTAAAAAACAATCCAATGAGGAGAAAAAAGGGAGCTATGTCCCTCCCTCAGTTGGGGAGACAGGAGGAAGGAAGGAAGGAAGGGGAGCCTTGGCTCTGCCTTAAAAGCTCTTAAAAAGCCAAGGTCACCTCCTGGTCAAATCTGTGAAATGAGAAAATGGCTGAAGGGGCAAGGGGCCTGTGGCAGATAACATGAGAATGCACTATCTCTTCCCCACACATTTAGTATAGGGAGGACGGGGCACTGGCAGCCTTTTCAAACGGCTCCGTGTAGACAGGAGGACCGGGGACACAATAAGATGGCCCAGTTTCACCCAGTGTGAGAGCTCATACATTGAAGTGCTCTTAGGGAATGAGCTCTTGGGGGAGAGTGGATGGTAAAAGACTACAAAGAATGGGAGCTCATGCGACTGGGTTTGTACTTTCCCACTATTAAATCGCGGGAGCAAGGAGAACAAATGGAACGGACATCCCACACTTTCAAGATCGTACTTCCAAAAGTTCAAAATTCTCTATAAAAATATATATATATTTTGAAGTAACACATGGGCAAACAAGCAAAACATTCATTTAAACACTTTCACTGCATAGAACATGTAATGATTAGAGACCACAACAAGTTCTTCTTACAGAGTATTTTATAATCATCAAAATCAAATCACTATCACTAAAGAAAGATGCAACACAATACCTCAGTGAAGATGTCCATATTTCATGCTGGATCGGCCAGGCGAGCAGAAGCCTCGGAAGCAGCACTCAGCAGGACATTGACTTCCTCTCCTTGAGATAGACTGATGGGGAATATCCTATATCCCTGCATCCCCTGGATCTCCCAAGTCCTCCGCATGAATATTTGATGAGGGATGTGGCAGCCAATCGCTAAAAGGCATTTATCTCCAATAGTCCTGACTGGGCAAACATCACTGAACCCCGCCTCCCTCCTCCCTATTCTTTATCTATTATTTTCTACATGTTATCCAAATAAAATGTGACTCATGGTTTAAAAAAGTAAACTTTAGAGGGATCAGTCATAGCTGATGTATGTATAGATTCAGCTGCATGCTGCACTCATAGCCACACAATCAGGTATTTCTTTCTGCAATCAGAAGTGGAGTAGTTAGATTAGAGCTATACCATGACCCTAGCTTTATAGACCTAACTCACCTGATAAACAATAATGTCAAGCAATTTAAAAAAATCAACAGAGCAACGGCACACTTTCTTTAGTCCACAGCATCAACATAACCTTTTCAGTTGCATAAGGGTATCTAGCAGTTGACGACCCACACTGTAAATTCATTTGCCATTTTAAGATGAACCGTAAGGTCTGTTCTTATTCAGCAATAATGAGTTCGGTAATGTCATCCCTACATTCCTGTGTGTTCAGCAGTTCCTGCCATCAAAGTCCAGGCTTTTAGTTCACTGTGTGAAACAAAACACTGCTTAATGTAGTGCTCAGGACAGTGGTATGGTCAATCCTAAGCACTCTTAGATGAGCATACTGTCATATAATACAGTGTCAATGATGTAGCCTAAGGCTCTATGTGGCTCTGCTGACAAAGTGTTTAATGACAACAAATGTGCAGAGGAAAAATGCTTTGTCCGATGGTTGTCTAACATTGTGGGGTTTTGTACCTGTCAACAGTTGAGACGATGCAGACACTTCTACAATGTTTGCATTTCATCTGTTTGACACCTACATGTTTATCTTAATATATTAGCAATGGAAAATATGATATTGTGTTCATTGCTTTTATATGTGATCTTGCATTTCAACATGTGATAGCTGTTTACTGGTATAATCAGACAGAATCAAATGTGGCACCAACCCAAGTGTAACGCAATTACACTTTAATTAACGAGCGCTTTACTGTTCACTGACATTTATGCTTAGAGCAAAGACTAACAACTTTTCCACAAAGATGACATTAGCTAATTTTCCATGTCTGATTCCCCTTTTACCCTCTGGAGAATCGATTAGAATCACATTTGTGGAAAATGCCACCACGAGTCAAAAAGGGCAACAAGATGTCACGGCAACTAAGTTACATGTAATGCTTAGACTTTAGATATTTAACGTAAAGAACGCTCTACTCGTATCTGCCAATTAACAAACCCTGACCCACACTGGTTTTCAAAAGAATTGGGAACCGAGTTATGAATAGCATAATTCACATAATTGTGAAGATTTCATACACTTACATTTTCCTCCATCTTGTTTATAAAGTGTTTTAAAATACTAGTCTCGGATAAAATATGGTGGCCAAAGGATGTTTTTGTAAAAATGTGTGTGTTAAAGCTTCGTTATGAAGGATAATTTAAATCACATAACCCTATAGATATTAATATAATATGAAATAACTACTTATTTTCTTCAAAATGGTACAGTTTAGATGTGTGATGCAATTTTTACACACCAACGTGATCGACTTCATATTCTGGTACAGAATAGAATTTTTGAACTTTTTGGCTCGGGCTGAAAAGGGTTACGTGAACTGCAAAACTTGTTTGTAGCTAGCTGCTCTCATCAATCCAATTAGAACGTATTAAACTTACTAACCAATACAAATAGTAAAGAATTGTATTAGTAGTCTTCTATAATGTCACCGTTGAGTTTGCACATTTTGCAAGCTGCTAAGTTACCAGCTCACTTGGTGGCCATTAGTTTAGTGATTTGTTGCTAGTCAATGGAGTTGGTTTGTTGGATATGAAATGATTCTATAGAAGGCTCACAATGTGTTTTGTGTAGCTCGCTAGATAAATCTACAGACATAGATTTATGGCAAATTAAAAACACAGGCACCCTAAACCCCAGTGCATGCTGATTCCACTGTTGAGCCCAGCACATCTACCAACAAACCAGCAAATCAAATTGAACCTTGCCATCGCTCTATCCTAGGCAGAACTATACTAGTTCATCATACATATTCTAATGTAGCCTACTGAAGGTCCAACACAAACTTTGATCATAAGTATTCCTCTCTAGTTCATCATACTAATTCTTATCATGAAGTCACCTTTTTTTTATATTTCAGGGTGTAATAACCCTCCAACATAAATTTGATGCGGTAATTGTATTACTTTTGCGCCCCTCTCAAAATTAAATGACCCTGTCTGTTGGTGTTACCCCCTCTGTTATCACTCCTCCTCTGGCTCCAAATATCATCTGAACACCATCACCGGGTTATAGCCTACTCCCCATTTGATATGCACTAAATACTGGTCGCCTCCCCCTGGATGATCAAATCTTTTAAGTAACCTGTTCAATCCCTCATTTGATATTCTGTTGTTCTCACTGTTTGTGCCAAAATTTGCCATGTTTGCTGTTTACAACGTGAAGCATCTTTGGGTTTTCAAGCACTATATAAATAAAATGTATTATTATTATATGCCCTTGCTTACATACCCTATTTACAAAAGCAACATTTTTGTTGTTGCCCACCCAAATAATCAAATTGCCCACCAAGAGAAAACATCCTTGTAATGCCTCCGGTTGTCATATCACTGCTTAAATGAGCTGGGCCCAGGGGTTTGGCACAATAGCAAGTACACGTAGCATCTCAATCTCCAATAGGTGCATTCTCCGTCCTCGCGATCTTGCATAACCATTCACATCAAGGACACCTGACAAGAATGTTCATCTCAAGAACACAGGTACGCACTTAGTGTTCTTGGAATTGATAACCAGCCTTTTTTACAAGGATCTCTAATGACTGATTTGATCTTCACTAGTGCAGTTTCATACTGCTCACTTTACAGTTAGGCCCAAAAATATTTGGACAGTGACACAATCTTCATGATTTGGGCTCTGCATGCCACCACATTGGATTTGAAATGAAACAACTACAACGGAATTGAAGTGCAGACTTTAAGGTTTAATTCAAGGGGTTGAACAAAAATATATGATTAAACATGTAGGAATTGTAGCTATTTTTATACAAACGCTCCTCATTTCAGGGGCTCAAAAGTAATTGGACAAATAAACATAACCCCAAGTAAAATGTTACTTTTCAATATTTTGTTGAGAATCCTTTGCAGGCAATGACTGCCTGAAGTCTGGAACCCATGGACATCACCAAACGCTGGGTTTCCTCCTTTGTGATGCTTTGCCAGGCCTTTACTGCAGCGGTCTTCAGTTGTTGCTTGTTTGTGGGTCTTTCTGCATTAAGTTTTGTCTTGAGCAAGTGAAATGCATGCTCGATTGGGTTGAGATCTGGTGATTGACTCGGCCATTGCAGAATATTCCACTTCTTTGCTTTAAAAAACTCCTGGGTTGCTTTTGCAGTATGTTTTGGGTCATTGTCCATCTGTACTGTGAAGCGCCGTCCAATCAACTTTGCTGCATTTGGCTGAATCTGAGCAGAAAGTATATCCCTATACACTTCAGAATTCATCCGGCTGCTTCTGTCTTTTGTCACATCATCAATAAACACAAGTGACCCAGTGCCATTGGAAGCCATGCATGCCCATGCCATCACACTGCCTCCACCATGTTTTACAGAAGATGTGGTGTGCTTTGGATCATGAGCTGTTCCAATTCTCCTCCAAACTTTCTTCTTCCCATCATTCTGGTACAGGTTGATCTTAGTCTCATCTGTCCAAAGAATGCTGTTCCAGAACTGGGTTGGCTTCTTCAGGTGTTTCTTGGCAAAGTCAATTCTGGCCTTTCTATTTTTGAGGCTGATTAATGGTTTGCACCTTGTGGTGAATCTTTTGTATTTACTCTCATGAAGTCTTCTCTTTATGGTAGACTTAGATACTGATACACCTACTTCCTGGAGAGTGTTCTTCACTTGAGTGGATGTTGTGAAGGGGTTTTTCTTCACCATGGAAAGGATTCTGCGATCATCCACCACTGTTGTCTTCCGTGGACGTCCAGGCCTTTTTGAGTTCCCAAGCTCACCAGTGCACTCTTTTTTCTCAGAATGTACCAAACTGTTGATTTGGCCACTCCTAACATTTCTGCTATCTCTCTGATGGATTTCTTCTTTTTTTTTCAGCCTCAGGATGGTCTGTTTCACCTCCATTGAGAGCTCCTTTGACCGCATGTTGTGTGTTCACAGCAACAGCTTCCAAATGCAAACGCCACACCTGGAATCAACTCCAGACCTTTTAACTGCTTAATTGATGACAGGTTAATGAGGGAAGAGCCCATGCAGCGTTGTTATTTTTTTTTGCAGCCTTCTGAGTCAATTGTCCAATTACTTTTGGTCCCTTGAAAAAGAGGCGGCTACGTATTAAAGAGCTGTAATTCCTAAACCCTTGCTCCAATTTGGATGTGAATACTCTCAAATTACAGCTGAGAGTCTGCACTTTAAGCCCATATTGATTATATAATTGTATCCTGAATATGTTTTCGTAAACAGCTAAAATAACAAAACTTGTGTCACTGTCCAAATATTTTTGGGCCTAACTGTATATCGTTTACCGTAGAGCAGAAGCTATCTTAAAAAATACTGCAGTAAATTCCTTGAATAGCCCAAGGAGTTTGCTTTTATTTTTTTATGTTTAGATTGGATATTCATTGTTGGAAATATTCAATATGTTTCAAAAAGATAACTGCTTAGAGACCAAGGAGAAGGCTGGCAAACTGTCCCACGTGTTTCAAAATTGTACTTGTCTGCAATTATACTACATAGTAGATATATTGCTGTCAGTTTGAAATGCTGACAAAAGATGCCCTCCGCTTTTGAAGTACTTTTACTTGCCTCAGGTGAAACAATCCACAACAGTTTTTTTTTACACTTGGCAAAATAGAAAACTTTTTGTTTTGCTACCAGCCCCAAGCATTTTCTTCCTACTGTGCTTTTCTGATGTAGTAATACACCACATACATACTAACGTGAACATGCCTAAATAACAAACCTTATCTATTTTATAAGGGTTTTAACTTTGGGAGTCGACCTTTCAACACAGACTTGCAGCAAATGTTGTGTATCTGAATATCAGACTTTGTGTAATACCCAGTACGGAAATTGTGTGCCAAGTACATTTTCCTGAAATATTTGTATATATAAATTATTCAATTTACACTTTAAGATATGACAAACTAATGTGTGTTTTAAAATTATATTAAATGTGTTATAACAACACTTAAAATTGTATTGTTCGGTAGAATAAATAGATACAATTTAATAGATAAAACATTTGTTGATTTCCAAAGTAGTGCATCTTTTTCAGAGCCCAGCTCTGAAAAGCTTGTCTGTTTTCATTATTGATGGTTGGAGAGCGGCAATGTTAGCTGAAGATATTCCTGGAATCCACACACAAACATGTATGTTAAAAAAGATGCATGCATATTTCATGATTGCCTTGTCATATTTGTACAATATAGAGAGAAAAAAGGTAATTAAAAAGAGGGCACAGACTGCAAGATCTACACCAAAAACGAGATCACATTTTTGAAAGAATAAATTCAGTATGTGCCTGCACACCAGCCCAGGTCCACCTTTGGCTCATTTCCCAACAATTTCCATGCTCCCTGTAAAATGAATATGCATCCCTGTTGCAGTGAATCCATGTGCAAGACAGAATGATAATGAAGAGAAAGTGCTTTAAAAAACCCAATTAATCTCATGTAAAACGGTTGTTCAATGCCCCTAATGAGATGCCATTTTAATAAGCCACTAAGTTGTACAACAAAGCCATTTGGTAAACAGTATTGTTCATTTGTTTGATGACATGCAGGCAATGGAACATGTTCTATTTTTCAAAAATAACCGGTTTCATCTGAGGAGCACATACCCCTCATACACAGGAAATTACAAAGGAAAAGCCTTAGTTCAGGTGCATTTGATCAGGTGATTTGTTAGTTACAAAATCCATCCATCCATCCATCCATCCATCCATCCATCCATCCATCCATCCATCCATCCATCCAGTAGCTATACCGCTTATCCTTTGCAGGGCTGCTGGAGGCTGGAGCCTATCCTAGCTGACACAGGGTGAGAGGCGGGGTACACCCTGGACTGGTCGCCAGTCAACCACAGGGCATTACAAAATATTATATTTTTTTTAAGTTGTAGACTTAAACATGGCCTCTTAAACCTCAAAAATTGGGTAAACCCTACTAAAACATAAATTACATTGGAAATCCAAAAATACTTTCCGTCAAATTTTTTGCTATTGAACGATCAAATTGTAAGTGTTTTTCTAAACACACAGATAACAGATTAATATAATTTTAGAACACATTTTGGTTTGTCATATCTTAAAGTCTAAATTGAATAAGAGGATCACACAAATATTTCAGGAAAATGCCCATGGCACACAATTTCTGTGGACTTCCTCTTAAACGGCAGCACTGGACGAGAGGAAGGAGATGCCAAAGTATACGGTTTCAAATCTCCAGAGAAATTGTAGAAAGATATATCAAATTTGAGGGATAATCGGTAGCTTGTAAACAGCACTACTTTCGGAAGAAAACAAATCTGCTTGTTATCGACTGGAAAGTTGCAGACTGCATCTCTGCCCAGTTGAATGTTTTTACTTATTTATCAAGGTGGAGTAGGCCTGTTAGTTCCTCAGACACTGGGACCCAGCAGTTATCCTCCTCTCCCTGCTGCTGGACAAGAGGGCCAGACCTTATTAAATATGCATGGGGGCCAGCCAGTCGAGTTTAAAGTTCTCCAAGCTTTGTGCTGGCCCGTTCAAATATTCATGTCCCTTCACTATGTGTGCAGTCTCCCAGCACGTGGAGCTAATGTAGCGATCCCTACCAATGCAGTGGTGTGTGCTTAGTTCCTTGCCTCCAAGACAAGTAGAAGATGGGTGGGTGTGAGGTCAAGGGTCATGCAGAACCGTGGTCTAGGCACGTTGAGTTCTCTGCTAGTAGGGGACATGGGGATAGAGGTCCAGTTTGAACTACTGTCTGGCGCTTCAGGACCACCCGTTAACTATTGCACTTTCTGACCTTCTCTGTAGTGTGCTTGGCGTTCATGAAGGAATTTGTGGGGAAGAGATATAGTCTGATGCAGTTGGGCGTACTGGATTGCGCATGCTAATGACTTATAAAAATGGAAGAGATTCAGGATTCTACCAAAAAGGAAAAGGAACAGGAAAAAAAGAATTTGCATTAAACAAATTAATACAGAAGATAGCAGATTGTCAAGCTGTCCAGGAAAGACACATGCCATCACTAAAATATAAGGACATATTCTTGTTTGTGCTACACAGAGGCATTTTCAGGTTACACAATTTCTGAGTTCTAAATGGACTACTCAACTTTATAGAATTGTATGGGATTTATAAAAAGAAAATGTTTATTCTTGGTGCTTTGGCATAATTGTGCTATATGTATTTGAGTTCAAGAAAGCCACATCATTCAGTCAATCAAAAGGAGTCTAAAAAAAACCTCTAAACCACTAAACCTCTCCTCTATGCTCCAATCAAGACTTGAAATGAAAATATGGCACGTGACTATGAAGTCCCACAGGGGCAGATGTAAGTTGTCTATACAATTACACCACGTGTCACCCTACTGTTCATTCAGTTCATCATGACAATTCCTTCATCTGACACCTCAGCGACTTAGCATTTCACGGTGCTCATAAGAGATTGTATTGTGGTTTATCCAAAGCCTTAAAATATCCTAGTCACTTATTTGCTTAGCCATGGATGTCCATCAATTGCGCCTCCCTCTTAAGCCACCCCTCTCGCAGGGCAGACAAAGAAAGTAGTTCCCTTGTCATTGAGTTTCTTCTCACACCTCCCAGGCAGCGTTGCTGAGCTATTTTGTCACCTTGTTTTATTTTGTGCTCAGAATGGAAATTCACGGCCGATTATTGCGTTGTTTTCAGAAGGACTGATTAAAGGCATTGGGCCTGGCTTGCTGCCTTTCTTTCATGTCTTACAAACTGTGAAATACATCCCCAAATGAAAGGAAAGAGAATACTGCTGAACGTAGAATTAACATTATTTTTCATTCATGCAAGCCTCCAATCTCCTATGATGAAATTCATAGCAAAGGAGGAATTGAGGTTAAGGATTCCCTATGCCTCTGAATTGTGTGTGTAGGTACATCAAAAACATGAAAACATGTTTTTTTGGATCCCAAATTTGATTTTAGCAGTAGATCATGAAATCAAAAGAACAGTAGATGAGCAACATAATCCATTATAAGCCCTTCAATGGATGATTCTTATTTTGATAATTTAGTGATATTTCAATCTTATAAAACTTCCACTGTATTATCTAATTATTTGCTGCTACAGACTTTCAACTTTGGATTTTTAAAAATATATTATAGCTTAAAAATTTTTTTTTTAACAATGAAAAACCTACCAAAAAAACGACTTCTTACATTAGCATACCGATGCCCACTGTAACTATGTCCCACTTATCGAACTAGGACACAGTATATCTTTTGTCACTGTGCAGCAACAATTCCTGTAAAATCATGGAGCAGAAAATCACCATCCATCTGACATTTCTCATTGGGGAAGCAATGGCATTTGGAAGTTGAACGCTCTTGCCTCGGGGACAGGAGTCGCAAGGAGACAAAGGAAAGAGAACACAATTTTTTTTTCTATTGGAGAGGCCAGGCAGATCTGTTGTATCAATCACAGTCTATATGTGGTAAGCCCTACTGGGGACAAGCGTTTGGTTTCACTCAACATGTTGCACAGTGGGGAGTCTCTTAAAATAGAAGACAATAACACGCATGGGAGACTCTTCACGGAGGAAATATAACGCAGCATATTGGAGAACCCAGAGCACAGCCAGTGTAACTTTACTTTACCCACAGTTCTCAGAAGCTGGGATGGGAGCCCTGAAAAGCTCAAGCTGTTACATTTGGGTGGGGAGTAGAGTTTATCTGAAGCCTTTTATGTTTTATCAATGGGAATGACCTACAAATATGTGAGTTGTTTACGTTCAGACCCCCCAATGTAATACAGTATAAGTAGGCCTATATGCTGTTTCATAAACATTATAGTCACTTTTAAGTTTCTGTGCGAATTTGTTGTTGCTGTGCCATATTTCATTTTCCCGAGCTTCAGTCAAGGTACATATTTAGTCACAAATCAATACAAATCAAATCAATATCATATGTATTGAACGTGCATAGTCCGCACACTTCTACGATTAACTAGGAAGCATAATAAGTTAAAGAAAACTACATAAATTACCACTAACCAAGTGGTAAGGGCATCTTAACCTAGACGTTTAGTAACCTCTGCACCCTATTTTTCTCAGCTAAGCCAGTTTAGGGTACACTGTGAAAAAAAAAACTACAAAATAACGGTAATTTTCTGGCAGCTGGGACGCCAGAATAATACTGTAAAAAAACAGGAAATAACTAACTCATAAAAATACAGTAATTTTCCATAATTAAAATACAGTTTTTAGCTTTAATTTTACATGATTTTTTGCGTATTATTTTGGCTATTTAATGTTTAATAAAGGATATTTATACCAGCAAAAAACAATTAAATTACCTATAAATATGGCCAAACACTGCTTTAATACATATATAATCTGTTTTAAAATTGAAGAGTTATGTTATTAGTTAGGTTTTATTATGTAATTTATTGTGAACAATCTTGTATATTTAATCGACATTTAATGAAATAAAATGATATACCACCCATAGAAGATATGATTTACATTTTGAAAATGTCAAAACACTGTTGTAAAAATGGTAATGTAGTTTATAATTGCAACAATCTACGATCATATCAAGCTTTAAATGTTTTCATGTACTTTCCTCTGAAAACGCTGCTGCAATACAGATGCAACAGCAGAATTACCAATATCTTACATTCAATTTGAGATCATATGTTGTAGAACGTGTCGGTATTGATTATATTTTTACATCAAATCTTACACACAGTGTAAGTGTATACAATCTCAAAAGGAATATACAACCCTTTTCCAGCTGTAACCTGACCTCTTAAGACTTGCTTGAAACATGGTCCATGGTGGTGTTAAAATAACATTAGTAAACATTTCAAAAAGGATTCTACCTATAAACCCAGACTTCACAAATTCATAATGCTTGCAATTATTTTTCAAATAGGCCACAGTTGCATAAAAAATGTAGGTAATAACAAATATCCCACAATTCCTTGCTGCAATTGCTCATGCATGCATATGATATATTGTGTATAGCCCACAAAACTTTATGTTTCTATGTGCCTGATCCTAACAATGTACCTAACAAAGTATAGGCAGAGAAGACCGTTGTAATCTGTTGTACTTAAGTACACGATGTCACGTTCTTGTGCCAGGACAACATGCTGTTAGAGTAATGATAAAAACTGTATTTTGAGAGTTTAGCTACGCTTACAGATTTTATACACTAATTAAAACACATTAAACTTGAATTTAACAGTTTAATCTTTTTTTAAAAATGGCATGTTATACTTATTCACAGTAACAGGTTTTTCATGTGATTTTACATTAGACATCTAAATTCACAGTCTATTTTTGTAATTGTATCAATATTTTCATGTACTTTGATTTTTTTTACAGTGTACATTGCCAATTATATACTAAATTCAAACAATTAAATCACGTTTTTTCATTCTTCCCACATAAATTAAGGATTTGAGCCCATTACTATTAACTAGCCCAATAGCCTTTGTTTTAACCCGATCTCCTCATCATCAATTGTCACAATCAAATACATTTCAATCCACACTTAGGTTATTGAATTATTTAGCTATGTTTTCCTTGACATCTCTTGTAATTCTTTCTCTCTCCTTCTGTGCAACATCTTCCAGAACTTAAATTAGATTTACATCTGGACCATGGGCAAGCTGATGGACATTGATACACCTTTTCCCCTCTCCCAATCAGATGAGCACCAAGCCACACTAACAAAAATAGTCTTGCTGTGCTTAAAATAAATTAAATTCATTATGATCAAAAAGAGCTGTTATGTTGTTTTTCTTCCTTGTGGAATGTAAAAATATTGTTTTGTTGGCACAAAATATTTAATTAGATAGCAAAATCTTTGCTAGGGCCCAACCATATGAGACCTCACTGCTTAGTAGAAATGGGCATGTCTGGGCTTGTGTGTCTGAGGATAAAACCTGAGCTCACAGTTAACTCCTTTCAATTGATTTAAAAGACTATCAAGCTGTCCCTTTAAGACAAGGAAAACAAGCCAATAAAATGTACTTGATGCAGAAAAGGTTTTGTATCTAGCCTGCACATTAAGAAAAACTAGAGGCTTTGCTTTGAGACACTTACCGTTGACCTTTAGCAAAGACAACACCATGACTGGTGTGCCTCAATTCAAACTCTTGATGAGCATAAAGGTCAAACGAGAAACTGTTGGAACTAGGTAATATTTGAGTCAGGTATTAAAATTGATGAATGTTGACGCTAACAGTAAAATGGGAGCTCTGCTTTCTAATACCCTTTCGATTATCAAGCATGCTTTTATTTGTATCTCCTAGTTCTCCTATAGCATAGTCACTTGGCAATAGATCTATCAGCTCTGAGAAAACGACTTCCTGTTGTCTTGGAGGAATCCGTGTGTTGAGCTTGCAGGACACAGGAGCTGATGCCCTGCCACTGAGACACATGGTCCTAGCATTGACTGCCCCCTTGTAATTCTCTCAGAGATTGGAGCTGACAATCTTCAGCTAGCCAGACGCAAAATCCTGTTTATCTGTCAAGTCAGGGGCAGCTCTCTCCGACCACTCTTGGCCAGGCCTGTCTGTAAGCTCCCATGGCAAACAATGTCTCAGTGAAGAAGAAGACAGCAGGATAGTGGGTGCTGCTGTCAACGTACTCTTGACATCTGTTGGGGCCAAGCTGTGGTTGTTGTCTGTTAAGGTTTAAGCACAGCAGTACCAGGTCCCAACAAAAACATCAAAAGGGTGAACTCGAGGTCAAGCTTTTCTCAGAGGACTCTAAGCCTGTGAAACCAAGGCTAGATGTTGAGAAGGTCAAGGATGTGTTCGCAATGTTGGTCCCTTCACATTGCTCTAAAGCCCAGTCAACTATAGATCTGCTACTACTGTACGTGATTAAACAATGATTTCAGTGTATTTAATAGAAAATGGTCCACTGCCCACAACTGCACTTTTATTTATTTATTTTTACTGGCAAGAACGTTCTCCGTAAGAACACAAATACGTTCTTGGCACTGACAGCCTGTATTCCATCAAAACATTATGCAATGCTCTCCGCTGATGATGCATCCTTCCACTAAAAAACTGGTGGAAACGCAGGCTAGTATACTCGATAGCACCAAAGTTCAGAGAATCTTGAACAAAATCCATTCAAGAGCCAGAGCAAATTTGATGGAAAAGGGGTATGTATGTGTAAAAGAGCAAAGTGTAAGTATGCTAAGTAAAAATAGTGGTACCCTTGCAATTTTTCCAAATAACTATATTTCCTCTAAAGGCAATAAGAGATTTAAATAATCTTGACTCTCAATTCTTTATTGCGCTTTTAATGTTTTATAGAACGTTGTTTTGTGATTTTTATGAAGAAAATACTGATACATATTTGGAACCCCGATAATAATATCTGCTTCCAGTTGCCATGGACAAGCAATCAAACTACTTTGGCCAATGTCCAAACTGATCCAGTTCCTCCAGATTTGAGCGGCATACCATCTCCCCATGGCTGATTTCTGATCCCTCAACAGGTTTCCAATGGGATTTAAATACAAACTCATTGTTGGCCATTGAAAAATGATAAATAATAAAGTGTTTGGGGTAATTATCCTTCTGAAAGACCCTATAGCCTCTGGCGAAGACCCAGGTTTCTGACACTGGGCATCAGAAAGGCCTAATAATCATTATTTTTCATTAAGCTACCTGTATGCACTGGTTAAATGCATAGTTACAGAGGCCGCAGGCCAACCACAAAACAATCAATGTGACTTCTGTAGGTTACTGTTCCTCTATCATCTTGATTTTTCATGAAATACAAATAAAGATCATCATGAATCGTTATTTTGGTCTTACCTGTCCACAGAGAATTCTCACAGAAAAATGTTGGCTTGTCAAGGTGTGTTTTGGCTAAATTGGTTTCGCTTTTCATAAGCATCACTTATGTCTCAGCCAATTGTCCTATTTGGCCTCCCACTGAAGCAAATAACCACCTATTAATGCTCTAGATTGCATGGTACTTGTCAAAACGTCACATAACAAAAATCATCATATGTTCAGTCAGGACAACTTATGATAGGTTTAACAGTTTATTGCAAAACATGGTAATACATTGAAGTATGGCGTCAATGGTCTACTGCTCTAAATTTCTTCCCTGCCCGGGGTCTTATACATATGCTAAGTGACAACCATTGGTAGGGAGCAGATATCTGCAGAATCCCCCATCGGATACTGAGCAACAGACCCTGAATAGGTGGAAGCTGGATGGGCAGCAGCAAGAACAGGCGTGTAGTGTGAGCAAGCAATTGTAGGAGCCAGTGTGGTGAGTGAACTGCGGTTTAGTAGGCCACGTTTAAACTATTGAGCGTATGCAACTGGTTGATTGATGTGACATGGATAAAAGCTGTGTCTAGGTTTCCTGCCTGAACTAGCTCTGCCAAGCCGTTCATATAGGAATTATTCACCATTATAACAAAGCCCAGCAGCCTTTTCTGATTACATTTTCTCTTGTGGCCACATTGGTTACAATGGCATGTGCCTTAAATGTCTCTTGATAAACATGCACAGGCTTAACAATGAGACTAAATGGGAGAATGAGTCCTTTGAAATCCACCACATTTGTTTTAACAGTCTTCAGCATGAAATGGGGCAATACTTGAAAACAAATGTAAACGGTTCAAATATCTTTGTGCACAACTGGAAAACAGGGAAAATATACAACAATCAGCAGTTTTTAAAGATGGCCTGCCACTCTGTTTAACTTTTAACTAGACTAACTAATTTCATCGAGTCCGATACAAACACCATATTTTATAAAATTTCAAGGCACGGTTTTCTGCAACACCAGGTACTTCAGTTTTACTATTACTTATTTTCTTTCAAAAACCAGTTACTCCCATCTTGACCTGCCCTTCATTAGTGTGTTTACTTCATACATAAATAATAAGTAATAATGACCCTATGCTAATGACGTTACCACAGGTGTGACAAGGGGAGAGCAATATTTGGTTTGTGGTTTTTGAATTGTGCACTAGGGTCAGGCGAGAAAAAATAGAAGGGGTTTGCAGGGGGGAAAAAAGGTTTTCAAGAACAGCTAAACATGGATGTCTACACGTTTGTTTACACTGTCCAGTTTCAAATGGTTTGAGACGCAACCACAACAGCAAAATGTAGTTTAGTCCAGCTTTGCTTAATACTACTGTGCACAGATGCTAAATATATAGAATAGGGGTGTGAGGGTGTCTACTACTCAGCCAATGTAAAGCATCCGAAGATTGAAAATGTTTCAGTGAATGGAAAAAGTAAAAAAAAAAAAAAAATCTGATGATGAAAGCGTGTACAATAATTCGGATTTGATGTTATAATTTGTTTTGACAGAAAACAAGGTTCTCTACCGTTTCACATGAATATTCAGATTGGATATGCTACTGGTGTTGACAGACAAATGTTTTATTAGCTCTGTCCTAATTCCTTGAAAAATAGTCCTGGCTAAATATTCTTATTAGACTTCATATTTGTGAAAACAGAAAATTGTGCTTTATTAGTTTTCCGTCTTTCTGCCTCATTTGGTCGCAATGACAGTTGACAAGCCCCACTGACTTTTTCATTAACAGCTCATATCGTCCCCAAAGTGTTGGCAGTACACAGGAAATGAATGCTCATATCAATATTCCGGAGGACATCCTACACACAGTGAATTTCAAACAGTCACTGACTTTGGTGTCTAGTTCCCAGAGGAAAACTATGGATTATCCTGCATAATCATTATTGATCAACAAATGAATCGCTCAGTCTGGGCATGCCTGTATTTTAATCAAATTAAGAAACGACATAACTTTGCTCATGAAGATTACTAAATGAGGATAGAGATTAAGCAAAATCACTGCAAAAAGTCAATTTAAGTCTTACACCTTTGTTATTAAAAGATAGGTTACCCACCTGTAATTTAAGCCATTTTCAGAACAATGGTGTTTAGCTATGGTGAAAATGCTGCATAGTTTGTGCTTACACATTTGTAACAATAGAAAAGAGAAGGGAGTTTTCATTTGAAAGACTGGTAAAAAGGATGGGACAATCCAAGCTTTTCTAGAATGGTGTAATACATGCCAATTAAGAGGACAAATATGCACTGGGCTCAAATAATAACATTGAGTTGCCTGTTTTATTGTACAATACATTACATACTCATTTATAACTAATTCCGTCTTGTTTAATAGAATTTTAGTACGCAGTACATTAAGCCTTTTTCATTGCCGGGGTACGAAATCAACGATGTCCTTTTGTTGGATTTATCTGCTTTCAGTTATTAAGCTCCTAGAACACGGAATGAGTTTCAAGATACTTTTAAAATAGATGCCTTAATCTCATTGGGCAAATTCAAAAATGTGATAGAATACCTGAAGTTGAGGTGCATGTTTTAAATTATGTTGCTAATAACATAATGTGTTGACTGTATAGGATGTATTGGTTATGATAATGTTGTTTGTATTGTTGTTTGGGCTAGCCTACATTATAATGTTTATGATTATGTTTTTATGAGTGTGACTGTGCTTTGTAAACAGGGCGCCATTAAAAATGAGACAATGGACTTCGCTGTATGAATAAAGGTAAAATAATAAATAAATAAAAATCTTATGCTTTGAGAGTAATACATATCGAAATAAACATGAAGAAAAGAATGCTCTCTTCAATTTGAGACTCCAATCAAACCTAATTTAACCATCGCAAAAGGGTCACACGGTAATTATGCAGTATGTCGAGAAAAGAAAGGCTGAAATGTGGTGAGATTTTAAAGTGCAGTGGGGATGTAGTGCTAAATGTACAGCTAAAATATTCATTTTGGTACAGCTCAAATTAAATGGCCTAGACTAAAGGGTTGGGAGCCTCACCTCAATCCAAATAACCCCCCCCCCCCTCGCTGGTGCCATGCGATGTCAACAGTTTATTTCCCTGTTAAAATGATCTCCATTGCACAAGACTTTTAGATAATAAAGTTTGAATATGAGGCCAGAGATCATGTTCCAAATTCAGAAGAATTGTAATGTAGAGACACAAGATCCAGCTGCTTTGATTCAAGAAGAGACTTTATGTTTGTTGCCTTGGCAACCTGTGCAAAGCAACTATATTGCGAGAGACACAGGCAATGGAGCATCTGGTTTACAGACATAACAGCCAACTTGGGTCTTAAGGTCTTGCCGCAAGCACTGTCTAGACTGTCGAAGAGTTTTTCCCACATCCATCTACTATTTATTACACAGCTCTCAGCACTTTGGACACCATCTCTTTCATGCTCTCTTTCATCCCTTTAGATCCATTCGCTCGGTCCTCCTCCTTCAACCTAGGTGGTCCTATGCCAATTAATCAATACTTCAGGGTGAAGCAAGCTGGCAGTTTCAAAGTAGTTGAGCTAATTGAGCACTAAAAAAGACACATTTCCATCTTGTGCTTAAGAATCGTCTATTAAGACAGGACATGACTCTTTCAAGACCCAACTTTTGTCTTCAAGTGCTTAATAATAATTGGTTTACCAAAGGTTAATTGCTCAGTAGATACCAGGCCGTTGGAATTTAATTGTGCTGTTAAATGCTTCAGCCATGGCCTCTGCTTTCCATAATGGTTCATTCGATTTTTTAACAAATGGAAACGCTACTTGGTTTCCAAACGACCATGTAAAATTGTAAACTGTTTGTCGCAGACAAATGGCCCTATGAGATTGGTCATGGGCGTAAATAAATGTTCTCCATTGTGGACTGATTCTTTTTTAAACTGACAAGCTTCATATATTGGAAGACAGTACATAAAAAAACGACTCAGTCAATAACTAATTAATCAACTTCTTTGATAAATTCTCCTCCTGCTGCCTTCCGTCTAGTCTTAGGTCTTTGTAAATACCCTGAAGTTGGTAATAGCAACAGCATGAGGGAGATGGCTCTCCCTCCACGAATAATGAAAATCTAAAACTTGAACTACACACAGCACCAGTTAAAAAAAGTGAAGACACACTGCGAAACTCAGGGGTGTTTACGGAGCAATATAAAAATGTGTTTTCATCCGCTGCAGCGTTGCCAAAGAAATCGTTTCAAGGCACAGTCTGTCAAGAGCACAGCCTAATGGAGGCTTTATAAATAATGAGGACAGCATCCGTTCTGCTATCACCTTGTTTCAAAGGAAGCCAGGCGAGCCAGAGGTGTATCAGATAAACCCAAAGCAGACCTCTTGGTAGTCTTTATCAATTCTAACCTGTGGGTCTGGTAGATAAAAAGGAAGCCCTCAGACCCCCTGAAGCACAATTGCCTTGTTTGTGTGCTGTCTTGCTCCAACCTCAGGGGGCAGGCCAATTACATCAAATGATCAATCCTTTATGGTTGCCACTAAGCTTATATCTAGTTTTTTTTTATATTGCTCCTACCAGTGCCCTGACCATTCTCTGCCAATTCAACTGGAGTTGGTCTGTGTGTCCTATGTGTGTGAGCAAGTCTGCCGCTATATGAGCAAGTCTGGCGCATACTGGCTGCCGTGGTATCACTCAGACTGAGTGTTGTGTTTAATAGCTGTCGGTCCATTTATTGTTCGTTCTGTGTACTTAATTGGCAACCAATTTATGTAAAGCGCTTTTGAGTCTTGAGAAAAGTGCTAAAAACTAAATACAATGAATTATTATTAATAAAGTATATGGCCATATAATGTTTAGAAAATAAAGACAAATTGTAAATACTGAATAAAAAATAAGGGACATAATAGTTTACATTTGCTTACAGACAACGTGTGTTATGACTCTATTTCTGTTTATCAAATCAAGGTAATCTCTGGATAGACACGACTTAATATCAATCATGTTAAGATACCTAACAAGCTAGACGTGATGTTATAAAGTTGTGATCACAATGGATAACATGTGACCATGAAGGTGAACTCATCCGTAAGTGCATTGATTCCATAATCAATTCAAAGTTGGTCTCAATATTCATTTAAATGCCAGCATAATATTTTGTGAAGACACAACATCCCCAAGTGCAAAAAAATAAATGAACTGATTTGGTGTCTAAACATTTGCTTAACCGACAAGATCCTGCTGTGCTCTCTGTTGAAGACGCCACCGCAAAAACACTTGAGAGTGTCGAAACAAAAACGTCACCAAATTTGCAAGAGCTCCGAGCTCGAGCCCCTGACCTCACAGTGCCTGAGAAGAACTACAAGTGCTTTCCATCTCCACTGAATGCCCGACCTGTCAATCTGCCTACTCAAAGGTCCCCCGTTCCAAGGGAAAGTCTCATTTTCCCTCCTCTCGGCCCAGTCACTAAGTGTCACTTCCGTTTAGACTTCACCTCCTCCCTTCCGCCTCCTCACTCCAAGAGTCCCATGGAGGAGGTTCACACTGGTGTTGGAGACCTGCTATGTCATTAACCCGGTAGGGGACTGGGGATTAGAAACAAAGCTGCCATTAAAAAAGCTTTATCTTGGTTTGACCATAGGGCCAAACTATGAGAAATGGAGACATCTTAGCGCATGGTTAACCCAGTCTCTCAAAGCAAGACAGATTTCCTAATCTGTAACAAGAAAAAATGTAATAACAATAATACTAATCATAGATTTCTGTATATTATCTTTAGATGTCTGGGTTAAAAACAACTATCTGCTCATATTGTCAGATAGATGTTGCACTGCTTATGTATCTTATTAGCTCCCTGAGGTTTTGTAGACTTGTTTGTCCCGCCAAAAATGGCAAAAAAGATGGAAAATAAAGAATACATCTCATATACTAACTTATTCCCATTTTTTTGGGGAAATCCAATTTGTTGATTGGCCCAGTTGGCCCATAGTCTTGCCCAGATTACTTTTCACAAGACTCTCCTCTTCAGTCCAATTGTCTGTCCTGGTTGTTGTAGGGCTGAATCTTAATTCAGCAAGGTGTCTGTCTGGTATCCAATCTGAAACGGACTGCATTCCTGTCTGGGAGAGTAATGAGCGACTGGTTCTGCCACAGAGATTTCCTCTAAAACAGCTGGATTAGGAATTCACAGTGGTAGCTAGTTCCCCAAGAAGGCCACACTCTTTTCTCAGCAAATCAATTTTAATTTGACTCTCTATTGATAAACTGCTCATGGCTCCTTTTCGTTCAAGCTTATTATTCTTTTTCATCCAGTCCTTGAAGCCTTTATTTTAGCTAAGTTGCTAATGAGAGGCCTTCAGCCTGTTCAAATCAAAATTTGTAGAGGTGAAAGATCACAATGAGCAAAATAGCGTTTACATTTTATTTTCCCTTTTTAAATTTGCAAGCTTTTCATTTTATTTAATAATCATTTTGGTATAAAAGGTATTATCTCACTGGGGCGTTGTGTAAAACAATTCTTCTCATTAAATTGCTCTGCTGCCTAGCCAACTTTTTGGCCTCTGCATCACTTGTCAAGGTACCTATGTCAGTGAGAGTGAGAGTGTTATGTTATTGCAGCAGAGAAAACGCCCCAAGCAACATATTAAAACAGGGTCAAAGGCTACCTCTCCACAGTGCCTGCCAACAGAGGTTTGATGTTGATATAATGTGTTTCATGTGGGTGACCAATGCCTTCACTAAATACAGGGTCAGCAACAAACCTGCACACAGCAGCATGTTATTGGAGCAAATTCAAATTGTTAAAATATATCAATTACTTTGCCATGTTTGCCTATGGCACAAGATTACACTGATGCCCATTTTTAAGCGTAAAGCTCCATATGGACATTACAGACAGGCTTTCGAGCAGGATTATATAGGAAAAAGGTCATGCATGGAAAGTATCTTTCCCCTTTTTAAGTCTACTTTAAGCATAGGAAACTACACCATGACCCAGTTAAACAGCAAGTCTCTTCAGACCAAGCATACAAGTAACGTCAGTCAAAAAATGGTGAATGTGTTTTCAAGAACCTCAAGTGATATAATGGGCACCAATAAGCCAAAGCACCAGTGGTCCATTCTGTGCTGAAGGATGGCCAGATAATAAACTCAGGTTCAGTGAAGGCGGTCTCCACTGACTCTGCCTCCATTGTTGGATGCTTTGCTCCTTGGGAGTCGCTGTATGTTATCAGCGATCATCAAAGGCACTGTCAGGAAAATGTGGAACTCGGGCTTCCAGAGGCTGTCTAGGACGCTACACACATCCAAATGAGACAGGCTTATTAATTCTTCAAAAGCCACACAGCTTCCTTTTCCCCAAGACTCATTTTGGTACATTTAGGGATGATAAAAGCTCAGCCAGGCTTTTCTCTCCTTCTCTCTCACACATACAATCATACATAATGCAAAGGGCACACATTCTGTTGATCTCAAGAAGGCACTACTACTGCTTTATACAGTTCAAAAGTATTTTGTACACAGGAATAGAAATATGGACATTTCAGGGCCATAATAAAATTGCATGATGCATCCAGTGGTTTGGTAGATCACTTAAAATCAGGTATACGGTTGAGGCAAAAATATTTGCACCTATAGCATGTATTGCTAATAATTTTAACAAAACGTTTTGTTCTATATTCTTTGTGGATTCTTTATTTATATATTATATCCTACTGAACAAACTGGTTTGACACTGGAACTGGGAAGATTTGGGGATTAACTTGCTTGAAAGCTTATGTACAAACTTGTCATCATCAGTTGTATACACAATCACTTGATCGTGTGTAGTGGTGCCTTTTCCCATGGTTGAAAGGTCGAGGACACTCGCGAGAAAGGACGACCCTTGGGTGTGAACCCAGTCAGAGGTGAACAGGGGAGGAGGAGGAAGCGAGCGTTTTCCCCAGCTAAAGGGTCAAGAAATAAACACAACACAGACCAATCAACAAAGATTACATTGACGAACAACTAAAACGATATCTCTCAGGTCAAATTATGCCTAAATGCATTTAGGTAGTGTTGTCATCTGTGTAGTGTCAGACTGTATGGGTATTTGTTACAGAACATTTGTGATTTTAACTGAAAATAGACGGCCCCCCCCCCCCCCACAAAAATACTAATGGGAATAGAAAGACAAAGCCTTAAAATTAAGTACAAGTTTAATGCATTTTTTTTCTCACTTTCCTAGCAAAGGATTATATGTGGAGCATCAAAGCTTTAATTATCTTAATTACCCCTGCATTTACAAGCTGGAAGGCTCCATGAAACCAAAGGAAGATGCAAGTCTTTATGTGAAAATGGAATGCACATCATTTGAATGTTATATGAGACCCTCAATTTGTGAATTCATGGTTATCAGGGGGCCTTCTTCATTACAGCTCAAGAGGCTTCTTCGTGGTGGCCATATCTTTACGTAATGAATGTGATTTTCTCCTCTCCTACTCACTGCAATAGCTAATTGTTCATCGTAAATTAGTTTTCCAATCAGGCATATTTTTGGATTTGTGAACTGCCCTCATTTTAATGAAACAGCATCTCTATGATCATTCACAATATTGTTACAAGTGGCTTTAATTCCATGGGAAGCAGGCCTTGGGAACATGAAGTCCATCCATGGTAAGTCTATGCCCAGCGAGCAACTGTGTGAATTCCACGACTTCTTGTCTCTGGAGTGCATTGGATAATCTGTCAGGCTAGCCCTGGGGTCCTTTAGTGTATCAGTGCAAGGGTAGAGAACATTCTGCAGGTCCGCGTTATTGGGCCAAGGGCCCAATTGGCTTGCTCCACAGAGGTAACCCGACAGCAACTGCCAGGGGCCAGAGGTTAGCGTAAGCCGCTACGGGCCATTGCAGCCCACTGACTCTGAACACAGGGGTCAGCTCTGGGGCTGCAGCAAATTCTTTGCCAGGCAAACACAAACACTCTCATAACAACCCTTCCATAACACCGCATTGCCAGTGATAAAAAAATTACAGAATTGAAGAAAAATGCAGTATACAATACTATAATCGTGAGGATTAGAGTGGGGGGTTATCTAAAAATCACACAGCTTAAATAAACAGTCGAATAAATTGAACAGACTGGCACAATAATTACAGCCGTGACACCTCTGTAAAGACAACCATTTGCCATTCAATAGTCATTTCAAATAAATATCCGTATTACACAATAATGCAATTGCATCGGTAATACATATTTTGCCTCATATAATGTAAATGGCACTCCGTTCCTTTCCTAAGGACACCCTAAAAGCACTGGCAGGTGAGACAGCACAGCAGCAACAATATTACTCTAGCCGCGGGCGTGCTTGCAGCACTGTCAATATTTCGGCTAAATCCCTCAAGGCTAGCAGCACAAGAGACAATTCAGTTTGAGGAGCACGTTTGGACAGGGAGCTGGATAAAGTTGGTGGGCTCCTCCCTCAATTGCACCTTTCTGCTGGGAAAAAACATAATTGTCTCCTCCTCACCTGGAGAGTAGGGTGTATTTCTATGACCTACACTAGGTTTTCTGCCCTCTCCCAAACAGCCCAAGATGTCACAGCGGTTTGCCATAATTACTTTTGCTGATAGAGGTGAGAGAGGACATTTGCATCAGATGAGGCCAACGATGGTTGGGTGTTCCTTCCTCCCTTGTGCATCTTTTAATGTCACAGTCGTCTCTAAAGGTTAGCTCCAGCAGCTCGACTGTATGTCTTCCAAACTACCTGAATCAGTACTTTGGAAATAGCCTTGACATAGCCTTGATTTTGGCGAAACACACCACAAAATACCCTTTAGATATATCAATATCGCTCAAACCACTACAGTGTTTTTGTCACACAGCTTCCATGTGACTTAATTTCCAAGAAAGTAATCCATCCCCAGTTTTTGCTGCATTCATAAAGAAAACATTGTTTTAGACTTAATTTAAGTGAAGCCCTTGAACAGGAGTGTGTTCTCCAAATCACTTGACAATCCCCGGAGAGTTCTGCAGGCTAGTTTAGACGACTTCACACCTCTTTTTCATTCCTCTCAATCTACAGCCCTATGAAAAGAATTTTGCTTTCCATGGACTCCAAATCCCACACCTCCCAGTGCACACATTTCTGTTCATCACACTTTTCTTTTATTCTATTTCTCAGGGATGCTGTTGACATGTCAAAGTGCCAAATTCTTGCCTTGAGACATAGCACAAGCGTGTGTGTATTTGTGTGTGCGTGTGCCCACACCTCTCCACCCCCAGACACAAACACACACATACACACACACGTCGCCTGGAGCCAGGCCCTTGTGCGCTCGTAGCCCTCAAAGAAGCTAGTGCTTGGCATAGAGAACAGGCTCCAGTGGATGCTGTGTGCCGCCTGCCAATGCACTCTTTTGATCAGAGGCCAGGTGATGACAGATGATCTACATTAATCTCAGCCTTCTTTTTGCTCTCCTTCTCCCTTTTTTCCCCCCTGTTCCCTGACATGAGGGCAGAGAGCTAGCTTTAGCCCTTCAGGCTGGAGTGAAATGTTATCCCCATCGGATTGGCACTGTTCTTTGTTGTCTCCCTCCAACCAAATTCCTGTCCTTAAAGTCCCAGCTTCTGAGCGGTACCACGCCTCCAGAAAATAGAACACGAGTGCTATCAGATGCTCCAAGTTGGTGCAGTCCGTCAAACCAGTAGAGTGTCATTTTTCAACTTCAGAAAGACTCAAGTCTGCAATTTATGTTCAAACCAGGCCCTAGTATATGCTTTGAAGGTTTAATAATTGCCTTGGCAGACCTCTTGTTCGGTAGCTCTGAAAGGGATTTTGATTTTGCCACAATTATAGCAATAAGGGTGACTAGTAAGATAGCAAATAATATAGTCCTTTTCTGGTAATTGGTGTGAAACCAGT
Organism: Galaxias olidus; assembly: GCA_026901105.3. Taxonomy (NCBI): domain Eukaryota; kingdom Metazoa; phylum Chordata; class Actinopteri; order Galaxiiformes; family Galaxiidae; genus Galaxias; species Galaxias olidus. The sequence continues at coordinate 323,740 of JAPMUY010006867.1, read as the reverse complement.
CCCATTGTGTGCTTCAAATTAATTGGAAGGTGAAAGGATTTACCAATATCGAACAAAGGTTGACAATAACTCATGATTGAAAGCTGAAATATTAAGTAGCATAAAAATATATAAAAATGCTGTACTGTCTATGTTGCACAAGAAATCATTTAAAATGTTTAATTTAACATTTGGCTTAGAATTCCAAGGTTTTGGAGACACAAGATATTTGTGTATGTTCTATTAGACAAATTGGTAAAATATAACGTCAGGTTATACTATAGAGTAGAGATTTGGCAATATATATCAGATTTTAAACAATTTCAACAAATCCAAAGATTTTACACAGTTAAAAAATGTATGCACAGCCTTTCCTTTGAGTGTACTTATCTACACGTGGTAAGACAGCATCCATGAAACTGCACCCCATCTCACTGTCGAAAAAAAGGGCTCGAGAAATCTAGTCTACCATACCAGAGAGCCATTACCGGGACGGGAGGCTAACAGCTGCTGATGAACGAGGACTGACGGGCTGTGATGGGGCTTCTACATTAGAAAACACAACCAGCTGTTATTTCTAAAGGGGATCATCTGCTTATTACCGCGATCTCCAGCAGGAATAGCTCAGAGCCACGTTATTCAGCATGGCAGGCGGCTGGTGTGAGGTGTGACTTGGTGTTGATGAGTGAAAACACTGTCTTTCCTCCACACTGCTCAGGGAATGCAGCAATTATTCATTTTGCACATTGTGATGGGCACCTTAGTTTAAGGGTGGTGTCGAAAGAAAGGCAAAAATAAAGTATTTATTTATTACTTGCCATATTATTTGTCTTTTGCATTGCGAGTTGAATCTGTCGTTCACTCTAGCACGGCATCAGTATTGTGGGTGCAGTAAATTGGCAATCACACTGTCCCATTACCATTCCAATGGCAACTGTGATGTCGCTGCCAGGGGGTCGTGGCCTCCTCGGCAGAGGAGAGAATGCTATTATGTTACACTCTTAAAAGATCATCTACAGTATCTTTATACAGCCAGGGACAAAATGGAGTATCCCCTCCTCCTTTTCAGCGGCGCTGTGCATGTCCAATCCATTTCAATGCAGCATTGATCTGGACATTTAATCAAGCTCCTTTTTTTTACACTGGTACGCCAGTCTCCCCAGATGCTGCGGCAGAGGGGAAGGAAGAGTGTATCAGGATGCATGAGTGTCTGAGAGAAAGGGGTTGGGGAATAGAAGAGAGAGGAAAGAGTGTGGGAAGAAAGTCAAGAGCGAAAGGGTAGACGAGGGCTATGAAAGAAGGGTAGTGCCTGCCTTGAGAAGGAATTCATGTGTGATTATTCACATCCGCGTATTCACATGCCCTAGTCGTAAATCATCATAAATGTATCATCAGGGGGTGAAGATATGACATGCTTCTCTTCTAACGTGTTACATTTTTGATCAATCTAATGTCTCATCAACATTGAAGTAGACTGACATACCGCATGCTACGCTCATAATCTGCTATTATTACCCCTTCTATAGTCAACCATATCAATCTTATCTTTCAACTTTTTTAGTCTAGCAGAGACCTACTATTTGTACCTGCTCTTGTGATAACATCAAGGTGAGGTTTTAGCCACACTGGTGAACTGCCTCTTGATAGGAAGTGCCTACAGTATTACGGCTCCATAGCATTCTATCTCCATTACACATAATCCCGAGAGACTGTAATGGCTGCTCAAGCAACCATGGGATGATGTAACCTGAGCGTGCGGTATGGGGCAGCGTCTGAGCCACCTGACCTGGAGTCGTTGTGACAGCGCTGCTTAGCGTGGGCCCTCCTTGACGAAGCCTCATGTTGCCATGCACAGCTCGGGCAGCTGGGGCCGGGGCGCGCTCTGCGCACCTCCGAGGTTCTGTGGAGCTCAGTTCCACCTCCCTGCTTAGCCTCATTTGGAATCCCGAGCACACAGCCTTTTCTTCTCGGATCCACGCTGTCCTGTCGAAGGAACAGCTGTTTGCATTAATCTTTCACGCGTGCCCACGTCGAGCGTGTCACCGGAGCAGATGAGGATATTGTCTCGGTTTAAACCGTTTCAGTTTCCCGTCCTTTCAGAATGTCAAATGTCTCATTCACTCAAATCCTCCTTATTCAACCGTTATTGGATGAGAAAATAAGGATCCCTATTTCTGCTAATAATTTGTCTAGATTGATTTAGGGTATGGTCATGCTCTAATTCTTAGTAGTAGTAGACAATTAACAAACGATTTAAGGTAGAGGCAAGCCAAGACGCTTGAAAGACACCCGTTTCTGCATTAAATCAGTACAATCATAATTTTGTTTGGTATATTGGATTACAGACGATAAGGATCAGATAGTGGAAAACCAAGCACCCACACACTAATCCTTTAAGGCACAAACAAAGCTGTCTTATGTAATCAAACTATTTGTTAAGTCTGAAAATGAATAGAGCACCTCAACTCAGCAACGTGTCTCATATCTGTCAATATGTCGGTTTCTTTTAGATCCCAACTTTGCCATCTGCACCGCAGGTAAGTGTGAAAAGCAACAACGCCGTCAGAGTACAACTGTTGGCGGTCAATATTTCGCCTCTTGATAAACCCCTCTGGGCCAGGGTAGCTCTTTGGCTCGCCAACACAAACACAGCTTTGCAGTTCGTATATGTCACAGTGTGTGGTTAGGGGGAACAAATACAGACACTCTTACCTACTCATCCTCAGTTTCACCTCACAGGGGTTCAGCTGTGGACGGAGCCCAGCTAATGACCAGAGCGTGGCACCGAGAAAATGTCACATTCCTGACTCATGACAGGGAGGAAAAAAAAAAGACTTGCCATGCTAATGAGGGAGATATTTTTAGCAAGACGTGCTGTTAAACCGTGCCTTTGACTGTTTTAAGCCTTTTAATGTCAGATCACAGCGGGAGGCATCATTTTGTCTCACTCAGAAGTGCCACAGTGAAATATGCCAGATGAAAAACGTCTGACAAGTCTTAACTACCTTAAGACACTGGAAATAAACAGTCCTAAAACCTCAGTTGTGAGTGAGTAGGATTACCTCGTAGTAGGAGTCAGATGCCTGTGTGGTCCTAAAGGTTGGCATGAACCTCATCTATAAACAGATCCTCCTTGAAATCAGTCGTACCTGTAAACTGAAAAGAGAGAGAATCAGAAAGAGAGATCAACCGTCAGAGAGCGAGTCAGAAAGTCAGAGAGGGTGAAGAAAGAAATTGGACAAAATCTGCTTCATTGCCAATTTCTTTTGAGTGTACTGTGTATGTCTGTGTGCAAATGTGTCGGTCACATCAGTGCTTCAGATTGTGTTTATGTATATCCAAATGACAGTTGGTGTGTGTGCAAGTGTGCCGTAAGAATGCGAGTGGAACACACGCGTACAAAAACACACACACACACACACACACACACACACACACACACACACACACACACAGAAGTGTGCGAATGTGGAACACACGCGTACAAAACACACACACACACACACACACACACACACACACACACACACACACACACACACACACACACACACACAAAATAACATACAGCAAACAACTCCCAAGCTCCCTAAGCAGCTGTAGACTCCACAGACTCGCGGCTACCCAGAGGCTTACTTTTGAAGATGAATCTTCCGAGCCCCTCTAAGGAAAAGCAGCTCGGCTGCCAGGGGATGTCCAGGAACACTAACTGTCGCTGTCTCCCTCCTCGCCCGGATACTGATGGCAGTGATGAGATCGGGAGGCGCTCCCACACAGAGGCAGGGTAATTGGCTCACGATGATGGGCCATAAACATACATCACAGGGGCGGCGGAGCGCCAAGCAGACAGCTAACTAAGCCGCGCGCGCTCCCTTTGTGCCGTGGCGGTCGGTTTGTCACAAACATGCCTGACGTACACGCGTGTGCTGCTCACAGTTCGTTGTCTTTCTTACCCCGTCTATTTACGCTCTGTGAACACACGAGGGGGGGAGGGGGGGGGGGAGTTGTTCATGCCGTTGTCATTGCCCTGCCCTGCCCTCCATCAGTGTGTTACTATAACACTATCCCCCTCCTGTGCACAGAGGACGAGACCTCAATACACTCAGGGCGGCGTCACCGTCGCCCACAGAACGCCCCCTCTCCCCATAACCCTGCGGCGATATATAAATATATATGTAATAACGCACCTTCTGTGCTCCCACAGTGCTATCACCATAACGCATACTGTAGGATGGCCCCTTCTCTCACCGTCACCATTACCATGCAGAGGCTCTGTAATAGGCTCTCCGTTCCCTGGCCACTATCGCCACAGTGCAGCCTCTCTTTCTATTATCATGACACCACTGCCATAATAAGCAGAGAGACTCTGTTAGTCATGAGTCCAACTCACCCAGGGTCAGCCCTGTCAGACGGCAGGCTCACGCTGTAAATAGGGGGGAAAAAAGGCTCCCGCATTGGAAAGAGCACTTGCCTTTCACTTTCTCATCCAGCGTCCCATCCCCACCCCCACCCCTCCGCTGACATTCATCGCTGAGACTGAGCTTTCCTAAAATTGTCTAAAAAAAGCAACCCGCACAAACATAAATCTACAGAACAACCAATCGTGTCTGTAATGATGTTACCTCCTTTCTCCCTGATCACCGTCCCTCCCATGACGGCAGTACTAGTGTAATCTTATTGATGACTTGTGTATGTTCTGGCAAGTTACAAATATGGATGATTTGAGTGAAAAAAACAACTTAATTGATCCAATTTCGGTTTACAGACATGTATGGCGAGATTCAAGCTGACAGGTTTGGCATGAAAGATCCCTCTTTTCCTGACATAAAGCTTATAAAGACCAGCACACCCTCTCTCCGTCTCCCCTTTCAGTCTGGGAATCCAATCCAAACGGTGGGAAGTCAACAGGGGGGGGGGGGGGGGACAGGTGGGTGGGGGCTCAAAACGTCCCCCTCATTATTCAGACAGACACTCGAGGCCACAAGAAATAGTGCACTTCATTTTTCATGTCAAACTGGGGCTGGCTTAATGGCGTGTGCACAGCTAGTGGTGAAACAAAGGGATGGCGTGGCCGGGGTCCAGACGTGGAGAGGGTGCCGATCAGCACCACGGCCGTCCCTCACGCTCTCCAGCAGCTCTCTCTTGGTGGCTTAGGGAAATATTTGGGATGAGACCCACCATAAATGACAGCTTCAAATATAGCTGGCCCAATATGTGAGGAGACAATAAATCCAATGTGGCTCACAAAGTACGCCAACATTGGAGTGGCGCAGATGTTTCAATTGTCTTTGCACTCGTCTACCACCTTCCCTCGACATTGCCTTCATTACTGGTTTCATCGAAATGGTGGATTGCTGCCAGCAGGCTGGGAAAGTGTCCTCAACTCTTCATTTAAATGTCAGTTGATCAACCCTGGTAATTAAACAGCATACCCTACATTGATTACATGCGATGCAGCGCCTTTCATTTCATCTAATCACGAGAGCCTGTCTGTGACAGAAGGGTATTAAGTTGCAGGCCAAGCGAAGCCTCCTTCTCCCACTCGACATGTCCCCCGGAGCCCTGTCTCAGGACTAGAGAGGGGGGCAGGTGTTTGGGAGAAGCTACGTGTCAGCAGAATCATCCCAATCTATCGGTATTGGTGTGATACTAGCTGTTGTGTCCGACAGGCTCTTTGTTCATCTCCTAATTGGGGTAATTTATTGTCGTAACAGGCAGAGCAGCTGTGGCTTTACAGCGCAGCCCCAATTAAATCCAGATGCCGGAATGAAAGACACGGTCTAACGCGGGGAGAAGCCGTGCGCGGGTCTGGGTAATGAATGTGACAGAAGTATGATTAGATGAGAGGTGCTTCTCAAGAGCGCCCGCATTGATGTTAAAAATATGTCCGGATTTTAAATCATTCATTCAATCATCTAAAAAAAGCTAAGACCCTAGCGTATAATTTCTAATAATAGGTATGATTACCCACCGAAATGAAACTCGGTGCCGAAAATCTACGGGGACAGCTGACAGCTCAGGGTGCCGCTGAGCGTGAACAAACACCGATAGGCCACAGGACTCTAGCTTGTTATAGAGCTTTACACTTTCTCCAAAAACTTTTCCATGAAACTGTTACTGCTGCGATCTGGTGAATGGGAGCGTGCATGTGCAATATGTAATGTGAGACATAAGAGGAGGAAACCAGGTCACCAGGAAGATCCCTCCAGGGCAGGAATAACCCCCGACTCACATCGGTTGGAGCGCTCGCCCGCCTGTCTCTCTAGTCAGGGCTCAGCCGATGACAAACCCTGGGAATGGGCACAAATGTGAATAAAACAGAACGAAGGCCGGGTGAGGTTATCCCCTTGGAGTCCAGCTCACAGATGAGTTGCTTTAGTGGATGTACTTGCAGTCCTTTTTCCCCGCTTCTTAGATAAAAAAAAATAGGTGATCAGATGGTCTTTGCATGATATTTCTTTGTTGTTTTTTTGTTTCCTTTGATATTTTAATGATGTGGTTTTCCCAGTCCTACATGGGCCTTTAAAGTGGAAATGGAGGTGTTTGTTAATGCAGTTTGCCGACAAATGTACAAATTAAACATCCCAATGGTTTCTGCATTACCAGAGCCATTTCCCATAGCATAGCACACTGCATTGAATCTCAGTGTCTATTTCACTCATTCTTTATTCAACGGGTGTTGCTGTGGTGACTGTAAATGTGTGCGGCATGTAAAATGGCAGCCAGGATGTGGAGAGTGTCTAGTGAGAGGACAAGTGTGTGGGCCTGATGTGTGCACATTCGAGTAGCTGGGTCATATGAAAGTGGCTGCCACCACTAAATCGCACTAGAATGAGTCTCTACTCTTCAGATGAAAGATGAAGGGAGTTCATGCACTGGTACCGAGACAATCCACAGCCGCCATTAGAATTCACGCAGCAGTCTGGAGCTCCCCTGAATCACATTAACTTTTACTATCCCACCACCGACTTTAAACCCCGGAGACAAAACGGGTGCTTATCCGCCGTCCCCTTGATAACGGTGCCTCTTTCCACCCGTAACCTCTCTCTCGGGTAAAGTTTGAGGTTGAGCTGGGAGCGTGAAGGAAATGGTCTGCTTGGGCATTAGAAACCTCAGTGTTTTATGAGGATAATGGCCCTGACCTAATTAGTTTTCATTGTTAAATGAAACACCACAGCCCCCCCCCCCCCCACACACACACACACACACACACACACACACACACACACATTTGTTTTACCAGGCAGCCCCCATGGCTGAGTTTTTACAGTACAGAGTGATTACAGATTTAATTAGCAGACCGTGCTTCAGGGAAACTCATAAATCCATATTGATATTTGTGCAGAATGTTGAGATAGGACTCATGGAGAGTTACAGGGGGAGCTGCAGAAAAATTGGTATGAAGTGATGATTTGCAACTTTCTCCTCGCCCCTGTTTACTTTTGCCCCTGAGGCTAATCTTTCCATGGCAGGATGAAGCAGAGAATTATGCAGAGCATGCCAGCGATCAATGCTGTCTCAGTTGTAGCACTGGAATTTAAAGACGCCTGATGTCAGGGTGGCAGGATTTCTGTTTTTGACATTTGAGAATATTCATTCGCTAATCTGTTGAAATGAAGTGTTTAGAGACTTTAAGCCTTATTTTGAAAGTGGAATATAGGATAAAGACTGGAGCCATAGTGAAATTGCCCACCTAAATCCCTTCTCATTGGGGACACGTATCTTGACTTTCCAGTGCCTCACACTGCATGGGGAATTCTAGATAGCCCCACAAAGCCTGTTAAGAAAGTGTTTGTATTTGGCGTCTACACCGCGGGATTCCTTATTACTTCTCAAAGTTTTCAACAATGCTGGCAACAATCCGTCAGCATGTTGCAGCTAAAATACATGTGACCGACAATAAACATGTCAGGAGAGCACTGGGATGCATTGTCAAGCGGCAAGAGATGAAAATGAGGCTCGAGAACCGAGGTGTCAAGGCAGCTCGTCAGACTCCCTGCGCACATGAATATTTCTCCCACATCACACCGCAGCCCTCCGCCCCTCACAGTAGGCACCCCACTCAGCCCTATCTTGGGGAGGGGGAAGGGGCCCCCCCACCCCGACAGATACCTGTCTCTGGCTTCATCTCGCAGCCTAAATTTCACAAGGCAAGGATGACAGAGAGTGCTCTCCACTGCTGACAGCACTGCCTTCCAGGGCAACTAAAGCTGTCACAGAAAGCTCCCCACATCACAGTGCCAGGTAACGCCCACGACAGACAAGAGCATGTGCACACGCACACGTCATACACATTAACGCATTAACGGTGAACAAAGTGCACATGCACACGTCATACACATTAACAGGGGAACAAACACAGAGCACAGTCATGTTGGTCTACCTCGGGCCCCTTCCTGAAAAACAGCGATACCACTCGCACAGCTGTCTCAGCATGGTGCACACACACACACACACACACACACACACACACACACACACACACACACACACACACACACACACACACACACACACACACACACACACACACACACACACACACACACACACACACGTCCTCCGTGCACAGACACGAGGATAGCAAAGGATACAAAAATGAAATTGGCACTGCAGGCTATACAGTAGGAAAAACCCAAGATGGATCAATTGATTGACTACTACAAATAACACAACAAATAAGCATAATAACTGCTCTTACGTAAGGGTAACACAGACAGAGTCTCGATTTTACATTAGCACCCTTATTGATGGATCTATTCAGTTATTTCAAGGGTTGTATGAGTTTTGTAATAGATACATAAGAAAACCTCAAGAGAAAATAAAGTGGTCTAATGAGCTTAGGCATGATAGTAGGTAGGGGAGAGCCAACACAGTAAATCCATCTAGACTAGAGGCACTCACTTCTGCCGTTTATCCTATGGGCCATTATTGCAGTCACAGATCAATGTGGCAGGGGTCTTCAGGTCTAAAAAGGAATGAGAAAATACAGGTCTGTTAAATCTCTCTAAGTGCCCTTCCTCCACACCAAACCACACAAGAAAAGCAACATGCTAAGGCACTAAAACTGGTTGGAATGGCCCCTGCAGTTGTAAAAAAGGAGAGATTAGTACCCACAGAAAAACAGAGGAGAGAAAGACAGAGGGGGGAGAGAGAGAGAGAGAGAGAGATTGATTCCCCCCCCGAAGTGCAAGTTCATCATTCTGTGAGACACACTATCGATCCCCTTCTTTATTTTGTTTGTAATTTTGGGGGCTCAAAGCTGGCTGCTAAGATAGATCCTTCTATATGACACTTGCCTCCGAGATGAAGGATGGATGGATCAAAGGATGTGTGGAGATGACCTCATTTTGTGTTGCTATCTTCCCTCGGCTCTTTAAAAGGTACTTTGCTGGGCGGGGTCACGTGACTCGTGTTATTCAGTCATGCAAGCAACGCTGTGGGAGGTATAGAACTACTCCTGAAAATACTGGAAAACACCATGTACTACACAAAGACTCAAGGGTGAGGCAAAGCAGTTATGCTAAGTAAAAAAAATTGTCATTCACTTTGGTAAATAACATTTTTGATTATTACATACCATCTAAAAATAGCTTTGTCAAAGTAGACTGAGTCAGTTGCAAGCACATCCATTCCACCGCCTTTCCTTCTGTTGGCTTCTGGGCTGCCAGATAGCATCCTCTCAGCTTCTTCTAACACAGAGGCAGCCACCCACATATGACCCTCACCCGCCAAGCCAACGTTCCCCACACGAGCACACACCTCTATTTCTGAAGTGCAGTGCATTTACGTTGGTGACCTCACGCTTCCTCTACAGATGAAAATACACAAACCCCCAAGATCATAACATGAGCGCTCGCACTGAAGTGAGTGGAGGCGAGTTTCATAAGCCGGAGCTGGAGGAGGCAACAGACACCACTTGATTGACACTGTGGTCATTTCGCAGCTACAGCCTCCTGTCGACTTGGCCATGTTTTTGTGATCGTTGTTGTCGCGTCTCTCAATCTGTCGTCCGTAACAGTCTTCACAGTCTGTAAGTGCTAACATCGTCCATAATTAGACCGGGTGCCATCAACACTGGATTATTGCCGACGCCTCAGAGCCCAAGCGTCTGTATCAATGTTAAGCAGAGCCGTCAACAGAGCAAATATAAACACAGCTCATCCTAGAGTTACTCGTTGGCCACAACAGACAGCTGGAGGACCGTAGGTGGAGGTGACCTAATGTGGCAGGCGAGCGGGGTCGTGACGCATGCTCCAGATGCGCTCGGCGTTTTTTACTACCTGCAGGCAGTCTGCCTACGACACTTCTTCCACACCCTACTTCAGAAGTTCTTAAAACCCAATTTGGGTCTAATGGCATCGCTCATTAGTCGTGTCTGAACAACACACTCTGGTCATTACCAGCCACATTTGCAGGCAGGGTTCATGTCGACGTCATCTGCTCGAGTGATCCGTCACAGCCCTGCTTCTTGTCGGGTGGCACTGCAAATGACGCAAGGCACAAATCTTCTAATTATCGACAACCGTCTTTATCTGCTTACACTGCGACGGAGCGTGTTTTGACAAGGCTGTGTTATCGCTGTAGCGCCAAAGCCGCTTTGAAACCACATCCATCATGCTGTGGCTGCGGAGGCCACTTTGGGGGAGGGGGGGGGGGACCACATAGGCAGCGGCGCGCTAAGAATTGCACTTCACCTTGGTGCGAGCCTCGTGAGAATGGGAAAGAATGTAGGAGTGCAGGAGTGCGTGGAGGCGGGTGTAGGATTGAAAACAGAGACAACAGCACTCAGCCCTTTTCATTATTTACTTGCACTGTTTGTTGTCAGGTAAAGACAAATGTTACATGAGAACTGTTGCAGGCAGAAATCTTCAAGGATCAAAGGTTCCCTCTTGATTGCCAACGAAATGGACCAGTTCAACAAGAAATATTGCGTTGGCACTGAGATATGCATGAGTAACAGTTGGCCACAATTGATTGCCAATGAATTGCCTACAGTTTGTTCTATCTTGCTGCCAAACGTCCCCAGTTTCACTAGGTGAGATTTATTTTTTTCAGAAAAGTTATGAGAGTGTGGAGCAGCTTCTATCCAAGTAACAAATAGAGAGAGAGTGGGTGGGGGAACATGTTGGCTATCCTTTGTCAACTGCTCAGTGCCATTAAATGGCCAGTAAACCCCTTTGCCAGAAAGGAACAAGCAATTAGCATACTGAGTGGATTACAAGATTGCTCTGACTCCTGGATTAATGTGTGCACTTAATCTTCTCATTGCGAAACGATTCTTGGATATGGCTTTTCTAGAGGAACAAGTTTTTTCCCCACATGAACGATTTATTTTGCTTTAGGGTTGCAAAGAAATATATAAATACAATATATGATGTTTTACTAGGCAACATTTTTAACCCGTGTTAACTTTTCCTAATCATTGGGCTTAATAGGTTATGTATCACTTTCCAATGTACCCTGGATTTTGATGGACTACAACACCAACACCACGCACCGCGGCACCATCTTGATCACGCCCTCTGCCTCTCTGTTCTCTGTGATGAACTGGCCTGTACTCTCTCGTCCTATCTCGAGGAACTTGGGCATCATCTGCTATCTGTCCTATCGTTCCTACTGAATTGCCATACCTACTCGCTGGCTTTGATAGGATCTTTAATCCACAGCTCCCCACCTCGCCTCCAAATCTTTCACCCAGACTGTCAGCCCAGAAATGAAAAGACCTGATAACTTTGCGCCGCTATCGCTCAGCGCCAAGGTGACGTGCTCTCCCGAGACAGAAAGTGCACCTTCCCACATGCATGCACTGTGCTGTCACAAAAACACACATGCACGTTAAAAAAATACCAACAAGTTCATTCAAATATTCACATTTAACAACCAAAACCTGAGATATTAATTGGCCAAACGTTTTGTTATTATTGTAGCCACCAAGTTGCTAAAAGGTTCCGTGAGATTGGTGTAACTTTATTTTATTTACCATGCAGGTGTTATTATATTTGTTTTCTGAAACTCTACAGACATTTTTAAATCTGCAATGATACTGTTTTTCACCAAACAACTGTGGTGAAAGGGGCCTGTAGTCCTGTCAAAGTATTCTGTCAGACGTGAGCAGATGGTTCAGCCATACAGAGCTGTGTTCCCTAGTGCAGCTTCTAGACAGTCCCCCGTCATTGACAGGCTGCACTAGTCTTTTGTTGTGGAGTGCTTTCTGGTGGGTAACAGCCTCAGAAAAAGGCGAGGGAGAGTGTAAGCAGCTCCGTGGACACATTCAGAATGTGTTTTCTCTCCTTAGCTCTCCTTCTCTCCAATAACGTCAATAAGATGACCAGCAACGCCATCACCTTCAATTTATTCATTCATTTTTTACAATGAGCACCACTGCAATCATCTAGTGCTTTCTATTCCAGGCTCTCCATTTCCCCCACCTGGCTAGGCTCTGAGAAGGTTCTTTTTACTAAGATTTCCACACTCATAACAAACGCTGAGGGCGCCATTCAAAGGAGCGCAAAATCTCCACGCTCACTGTTGTCTACACACGTTTCATTGGACGATATTGCGTCGCGTGGATCTCAGCTCGGGTTGAATAAACGTGCCGTTGAACTGATAATAATTGCACTTTTCCCCGCTGTTGTTTACCACAGAGGTCCCCTGGAGCTCAGCTGTGCTCAGCCCACTGTGTATGAAGGTCTTACCACAGACGAGCAGCTAAACATGTCTTTGTTCCGTTCCCTTAATTATCATCATTAGCCATAGACTGGGGAGCTCTGCAGCTCTTACTGCCACATGCAGCTGCCACCCTTTTCCCATTTTGGCTCCACAGAGGGGGGCTGAGGACATGGCAAATCCTCCTTGCACTTCCGAAACTGCTCTGGAGCCCCCAGCCGATGCTAAGCAAATCGGAAGAACAACCAATCAAAATGCAAGCGGGGGTATGAGTGAAAGCTACCAGATGTGAGTTTTTAGATTTAGGTTGTTGTCGCACAGGGCCTGCTGTTCTCGGGATGAGTCATCGCCAAAAATATGGCACATGGATATCATTCGGCAACCCTACCTTCATTTCAAAAATAAAAGTCAACACTGAATGTTTACTTGAAAGCCTAGGATATGCATTCTGCCTAGCTTACAGACGAGCAGGAAATAGGGGATGCATAACCTGTCAGTACAGTTTAAGAGCGTGAGCGTGGGAGGGCATGTGCTTGGTGGTGCCCAGTGTACAGTCGTGTACAGGAGGTGTGTTGAGAAGCACACATGATGGAGTGTGTTGGCGCTCTGGATGCACTTCTGCTGAGCGTAACAATAAAGTGGAGCTCTATGTGAAGCACTCACTCAGCAACTTTAATGCTGGCGCCGCAAACAAAGGGGTCAGAGCTAACTGTAATTTCTGTTCACCACATCAATATACGGCGCTTCACTGGGGACAACGAGAACCTGTCCAACGTTACAAAAGGGATCTGTGCGCAGGAGCAAAGATGAGGAACTATTTTGCACATTAGACACCTCTCTACCTCCTACAATTCAGGAGCAAAACAGCAAAACGGGACGGCTCAATTCTGCATTCCCCTCAAAACCACTAAAGTCAGCTCTAGTTTATTACAGCTAATGCACCATCTGTTTCCCAGGGCAAGTCCTCATTAAAAATGTAGGAGCTAAATAACATGTCTCATGTCTGCAACACCAAACGTGACCAGCACTGGTAAGGGGCAGGGTGGATCTTGTTGACAGAGGCTTATGATAATATTAAGTTAAGACAAACGCAATTGTCAAATTTTCCTTGAATTATAATGTGACATGCATCTGACATTACCACCTTTATGATTAATGCATTAAATATTTTTCAAAGAAAGGAAAATTGAGTGTGTTAAGAAGACACCTTTAAAATCATGTAATGTGTTTGTGTCACCACACTATGGTGGCTATACAAATTATAAAATAGGAAGGTGTTGAAATGTTGAACTTTTCAACATTTATGTATAAGTGAGTAAGCAATTTTTTTTGCCCAAAAATATTTCAATAACTTTTTTGGTGATGAAACATGCAATTTACTCTAAAAAGGCAAATAATTGTTTTTATGGCCATTAGGTGTTGCATAGCTTTCTATAAGGAATTAATTAAATAAGTATTCACATTTTGTGTTATGTGCTCACTCGGAGATCCTGCTTCAACAGTTTTGGTTTCTTATTTTGGTTTGAAGACCTGACCATGGTAACTTAAAAATGGCAGCAAAAAAGCTGAAAATGTGTCGGGGAGCATATACTTCAAATACCTCAACACACCGTCCCTTCTAAAAACGAATGAAAGTAACTACAATAGTCAGTCTGCTAAGAGACTTATAAATAAACCTACCACCTTTATAGGTTAACGAATAATGCAGTGTAATCTCTTTTGTTTATCTCTTACCCAAGACAATTATATTCTCCATTACGGCAGTGTGTTTTACAAGGACATATGTGTGTGGGCGTGCGGATGAGTTAGTGCACGATGGCATAATAAAATGTGGTCTGTTGATGCCACTTCATGTTCAAGAGGCTCTCAGGAATCCGATATGAGCGCTTTATTGTGAGCGGTTACTACATAACGCCCAGTATCTATTCAAAGGTTTGATTGCAATCAATGTGACTTTTTTCATCTGACTAGACAACCGTAAAATAGCTGTAACACCAGGTAGAAAACAATCGCTGTATCTGGTATGTATGAATGCTTTCTCTTCATTTACAAAACAACATTCCCATAAAACTGAAACCATTCACATGATTACAATTGTGGCTATAATTGGTTAATCCAATAAGTACTAGATTTTTATTTTTACATCTTTTAAAACTGTTCCCTCTAAGGATACTGTTTTTGGAGTTTTATCTTACTCTGAGGAGTGCCAAAGAGTATTGACTAAGAAGGGCCCTCCAGTGCGCCGATGTGTGGGGCTCTCCACGTTTTCAGCCTTCTCGGCCTCATAATTTGGGAGAGCTCTCTGGAAAGTAACACATGCTCTTTGAAAACACTACAGGCTACAGTGTGATAGGCAAAGGCAAGCAGGAGGCTTGACAAAAAGCTGAAGTGGCTGCTGAAGTCCGCTTCTGGTGCCACAAGACAAAGTTGACAACTCGTTACACATGGGCTTTTGTACTGTGTACTGTCACTAAATCTCTCTGTGCTGCGGCTCCTCGTCTTATTGGTTAGTGCTTCCGTTTTATTTTTTCGAGTCAACAGAATATATTGTAACTATTGGATTACATCATTATTTTTTATCTTCAATAGGCTGCATGTTGCTCTAGAATATAATTTTTTCATGAGGCTGTACAATGATTTTCTTTAGCAAAGAGATAAAGAGAAAACGATATACACGTTTGCACATGAAAGTACCGGGATTCTTTTCACAAGACATAACCTTATTGTGCTCTCCCAGACGGAGGTTGTAAGCCATGTTTCACCATCCCACAGCTTAGTCCTGACCTTCAAGAGCACTGGGATACCGTGACAACCCCAGGCCCTCCTGCGGCTACACACGACCCTAATTACAGTGTTGGCTTCCCCAGCCAAAACCGTGGTATAAGCTGCCACAGCTTTGGCGACCCCTGGATATGACCGGCTCCCAATGGAAAACAATTTAATGCTCCACTGCGCAAAGACCAAAATATATGCAGCACAAGAAATCCCTCCGATAAATTAGAGCCAGAGAGCTCTCACTGAAAGAGTCTTCTTATCTTAGGCCCAGCAAGCCATGCCATCACCTCCGAGCTGACATGAAACCGTGCCGTGGCAGGGTGCCGTGAAGTACTGTCACCAAGCAACGGGTGCCATATTACACATGGTGGGAGACTGCTGTGTGAGGAGTGAGACTGAGTGCACTTTGCTAGTGTCTTTGGAGGACGGCTGGCTATGGATTCAGACAATGAAAAGCAAACTCTCCAGTAGGACAAGAAATGTCCAAAAATGAACTCAACGAAGAAAGTCTGCACACCAAGTCGCTCAGGGGTTAGTTTTACCTACTTAATACCATAATGACCATGAGACTGAAACTAAGTTCCAGGGAGTCAAACCCCTTCAGTATAGGTGCACGAGGGAGATGGTGTTTTTCAGACCCCAGTTCCAGTAGGTTCCAGTAGGTTTCTCTCTCGATTAGCTTGCTCACTGTGGACAAGCCAGAATTTGATGCGCATCTGGGTGAACTGACGTCTGCCAAGCCTAGAAGCAGACTGAACAATGTAACCCCATTTACCCTGTAGTTAGTGAACTGTCTGTTTCAGCACAAAGACCGCGTCCCCCATTTTTTACACTGACACGAGCACACACAATTACAAAATAACATACATTTCCTGCAGTTCTAAACAGCACAGTGAGGCTGCAGAGGAAATTGAAAAAGACAGGACTAATCCGACAATTACGTTGCAAAATCCATTCTCGTTATTCTCTGTACCAAAGCCTGACATATTCCTTTCATATCTGATTTGCAGTTGTAAGCTAAACAAACAAAAAGCTATTCTCTTGGCATTGCTTGGCCTCTGAAACAACAACATTCAGGTCATACCATCTACTTTGCTCAAACAAACAACGGTCTTGAGACTATGACGTGTACAGAGCTTTCATATAAGGATGCTAATAATGTTTTTATTGCTATTATTATAAATAGGTAGATGAGCTTGTCGTTATTTAGATACACATATATTTTGGGGTGGTACTTTGTGTGTAAAAATGTAGGTCTGGCAATTTAACAAACAACGGTTTTAAAACTATGACCTGTACAGTGCTTTCATATAAGGATGCTAATAATGTTTTTATTACTATTATTATAAATAGGTAGATGAGGTTGTCATTATATAGATACACTGTGTGTAAAAATGTAGGCCTGGCCATTTAAAGCAAATCTAAATAATTTGAGAATAGCTTATTGAAGCGCTGGTCACGGATGAGACAGGCCAGTGAGGTGAAGATACTAGAGCAGACAACTGAAGACAGTAGATCAGCAGATGTCTGTTCACAGCGCTATCCAGGCTGTTACATCGACATCCACTAATAATAATTATAGTTTAAGACTAGCTAAAGTAATTATAGATAAAGACCAAGTGAGAAAATGCAACGGTGGATCTTGTAAGTTCTCAAACAATATATGCCCGATGTATGGATATGGAAAAGTTTTGTACAACACATATCAAAATATTGCCACGTCCAACAGTATGATAGATATGAATGTGGCCCTTTTCCTTTACTTATTATATATGTCATAATATATACAGTATACAGTATGACATGATAGCCCTCCAAAGTGTTTATGTAAAACATGTTGTTAATGCATACATATCAACTTTTAAATTTATATCAACCTTTTAAATAGATATCCAATCCATTCTATGTTTAAGACGTTCACCCACCAGTACAGTAACCAGCTTAAATAAGCACTGCACTTATTGATTGACAGTATGCATATACTGTACGTATAATTTGTACAACAGACCCACACTTTGCTGGATATACTGGATAGCCGGTTTTAGTCACCACAACAATAAATGCAGTAAACATAGTTAAGTGCCAGTTTAGAAAAATGAAATCGTGACCTCCTCTAACCTCCAACCTCCTCACCCACTCAGTGCTGTTGTGACCTTTTGGAGGATACACTGTGTCTGTAAGCGATACCCAGAAAACCCTGCCACTCTTTGTTGTGTGTGCGAGCCTTGGCTTTGTCTTAAAGTGTTGAGTGTATTTACCCTTTTTTCCAGGGCTATGCTTTGGTGCACTCTGTGAGAAGAATTCAATTACATGGTGGTTGAGGCCCTGACAAGGGCTCACTCTTGTTTCAATCACCCCACAGCTGGATTCTGGGAGGCGGAAAAGTGGCGCTCCAGTCACCTCAGTGTGGACCACCAGAGGGCAATGAGCCGTACAGCGCCGCTGAGAGGTGGCACGCAGTGGCATAGGGAGGCCTGCAGGAGCAACATTCTCACCAAAAACCATCCTAAACTCAGGCCCCGGTGCTAGAAAGAGAGCGATATCTTTCAGGTTCTGGTGGTGGCCAAAGGGATAAGTAGAAAACAACTGTGGCATATGACACTGGACGTTCATGAAATGAGACACTGAATAAAAGAAAAGATTGAACTAATGGTTACCTGTAAATGGTTAACTATAAATGTTAAAAGCTCACAGTCAATTCCTCATAAATAACAATAATCACAGCAAAAATCACAATACTTTGTGTAAACTAAAGAACCAACAGAGCCCAGATCATTTCATCAAAAAAAGGTCAACGTGCAAAAAAAACCCCATTAGGGCTAAAACAGGAAGGCGTACCTTAGAGAGAACAGATCATAATGATGTACCAGAGAAGTACACTCTGTGTGCTTTTGGACTCGGCTGAGAGCTGCGAGTACTGCACCCATCACACACCGATGCCACTCTAAGGGCTCTGCTGGTGCCGACCGTGGATGAAGAGACTCCAGTAAAGCAAACACCATCCATCATCGTGATTGCCACACTTTTCATTGGGTTCATAATTTCCCCATGAAAAACACTGCGGGTCTATAGCGGCGGAGGCCATTTAAGGCAGTAATCAACCATGTTATGACTCGCCATAGATAATTAATGGGTAGTGATCGGGATGGGAAGGCGTCAAGGGAATGGGGAAAACCTTGTTTGTGGAGCCCCTCATATTCTGCTGCTCTTGTCTCGATGGCGTAATATATTTCCTTAGTCCTCCAGGCAAGGCTGTCTTGAGTGATTGAGCGGTGCCTTGTCCTGGAGGAGTCCAGATAATTTAACAGCTATTCTCCTGGGCTCCCTCAGGAAACTCTCCTTTTATGTGTCCTGTCTGCCATATACGGAATACAGACTTTCATTTTCTAAACCACAATTAAGATTTATATGTGACCCCACCTAGGAATACTGTGATGATAACACAAACTTGCAGCATGAGTAGTCACAACAGAGTGTCAGTTAGATATATTGCTGGCAGGGAAATTGGGCATGTTTGTTGCTTATATGTCATCACTAGCTTAGCCGTCAGTCCAAGTGCCATCAGTCGCAGTTTTCTTTAATGTTACATCATAAACCCACCTCTGAGTCATATATAATATTAATCCCCAAGTAATGCAGGCATCCTAGGGTTGTTAATGGTAATGTTTAAGATCAGCTTTTTAAGTTCATTGATGATCAGTTTATTTCCATAGAGAAATTCATTAATATAAATGTTGAATTGATTTGTGAAAATGTTTCCGTGTTACACAAACCTGTAGTGGTTAATAGCGAAGTGTAAGTGGAGACGTAGCTATAAAGAAAATGTCACGTTTCACATGTATCTAGTCCTGAAGTTGGGAGAGCTAACAACAACTCTTGCTGATGAGCTATATATAATAATAGATGGCTAAAGAACGTTTTGGCATCAATCCCTATAATATACAACATAGACATTCGCTAACAAACAAGCAACACACTGTTTACATGTAGTGTTACGGAACATCAAGGTTGTTAAACAGTTTCATATAAGAAGTATCCTGAACTATATAATGTATCTTTCATCAGTCCGGGGACCTTGGTTCTATCTGTCTCCCTACCACCCGCTCCGTCCCCTTCTCTCTGCCTATTTATCTGTCGGTACTTGGGCATGGATGCTGCGTATTCCAACTGGGTACTGGATAATCTCAGTTCTCAGAGTCGCACAGGGGCCCCAGCAATCTGAGGGCAGCACAGCCCAGTCTTCAGTAGCCAGGCCCACCGAGAACAAGGGAGCACACACTGGCACCAGGCCAGCTGCCTTCAGACTGCAGATCACCAGGTTTATGAAGTGATGATCCAGGCTGGAAGGTGTTCATTCCCCTCAATATATGGTTTCTGTTGATTTGTATTAGGGACAATGCATGAAAATAGACATGAGGATATAGTCATCCATGGAATTCCTGTATGGGTTGGTAAAGCCAACTTTTCCCCCTCGGGTAATGGAAGAAGCTAGTTTCCTGTCCATGCTTACTGTGGTCATCAAGCAGAGACAGAGGTCATGCTTTATACCTACAGTGCAATACTTTTCTTCAAAACATGGGCATGCTGAGTGAAGGCTGAATGAAACTTTGATGAAGTAGGTCATGAAATATAAAATAAGTTATAAAGTGGACATAAATGGGTTGGCCATGGGTGCAGGTAAAAATCACCTCACCATGTGAGATTATGAGACAATAAATACATAAAAATGTATAATAAAAAGTAAAAAATAAAAAAATAAAATGAACTGCAACAACTAATAAAGAAACATTCTACCCCCTTTAGAAACTGCATGTGTGCATTTGTAAACTATGAACATTTGTGTTCACATTTCATATATAAAGGCTTTTGTAATCTTTTTTTTTACTGTGTGATTAAGCTCTCAAATGTAGATCTCATGTATGCCAATTGGTATTTTTCCCTGATTAGATTAGCATGTTAATGTTAGATTTACATGATAATATGTTTACATTGGTTTTACGAGCTAGGTAAAAGTCAAACTGTCTTCACCCCGTATGTTTACGTGTACATGGGCCACTTACACTGGGTGGGCAAGAGGCTATGTTTATGCGCTATGTTTGGGCAACGTCATTTGGGCAAACATTGTGCTTTGTCTACCAACTTCTGAATTATTTTAAGGTACACGCATATAAATATAATTTTGTTTTAAATGTATTGCTGGATTGTAAATAATCTTTGTTTAAGTGTTGCTATCCAATTAATAATGATTTAAATATTAAACATTTGTAAATCTTTCTATGGGGTTTAGCGGTATCATGACAATGAGGTGGAGGTTGCCTAAC
This sequence comes from Galaxias olidus, assembly GCA_026901105.3. Classification (NCBI taxonomy): domain Eukaryota; kingdom Metazoa; phylum Chordata; class Actinopteri; order Galaxiiformes; family Galaxiidae; genus Galaxias; species Galaxias olidus. The sequence continues at coordinate 302,996 of JAPMUY010006867.1, read as the reverse complement.
CATAGTGTACCATTTTTCAGTTGAGAAGAGGAGAACAGATACGCAACGACTTGAATGATGGGTGCATAGTGAATTCTGAGAGATGAATAACATGTTTGTGTTCCTCTTTTGGGAGTGACAACAGTGGGAAAGAACTTGAGAGATGCTGGAAGTGCTAATGAGCCTTATTTTAAGAACACGAGGAGGCTATGAATATTTAACAGCTCGTCTCCTTGATGAACCACCAAAAATAAAAAAAGTGATGAATAAAATGGCCCCAGTAAAGAAAATGTGTGATAGATTCTTTTTCAGCTGCCACAACCCATTATTTATCCCACTTTTAAACATTATAACTTAAAACAAAAACAACATAACTTTTTTAAACACGTATACACTTGGACCCTTGGTTGGAGACCAGACAAAATTAAACATAACTAAACGTGTGTCCTCAACAGCTAGAAAACGTGTAGCCAAATGGGTGAAATCAGTAGCGTTTGTACTACTACTAGCTATATGAAGCTATAAAGCTACATCGCCCACATCCCACCACAGCTAGATGTTCAGAACTGGATTCATACCATGTTTATAAACAGGCCTACCAACATCTTGTTATCATGACAAACCTGTCCAGGAAGATATATGTGGTAAACCCTGTGTCCCCCTTCATTCCCCAAAACGTTAACTCCACCTCCTAAACGTGCATTCCATATTTATTCCTGTAGTATTACTTTATATGATCCAAAATGTGTTGAGATTTGTATCTGGATGCCTCCCATTAATTCAGATCTGTGCTGTCAGTGACTTTCTCTACGTTAGGGTGGGAGCATGTGTCTAGCATTAGTGACAGGATGTGAGTAATCGCAAAGTCTGGGACGATCACAATTGTCAAAGAATGCTGTAGCAGGAATAGGGAAAACTCATGTTAAGTAAATCATTTCATATATAACCTTTCAACATTTATCAAGAGGATATTTCCAGGTAATATTATTTCATTATCATTATCACAATATAAACCTAGATTAGGTTTTTCCGTTGATCACATAATGCTATGGGGATACTATCAGCCTATACATAATTCACATTTAGTACTATATATTATACCTTAAAACACTTGTGTGAACATTTCATTTATGTTTAATGTAATTATCCAATGTGGTCTGCTGATGCCTGTTAGTTAATTTTATACCTCAGAAAGGTAACGACCACACTTTTATATTTCACATGCAGTAAAAGCATTGTGCATAAACAAGGAATGACACAAATCCTATGCAATCCAAGTGCAGTGAGTCAAATCAGTTGCAGTACACTTAAAATGTTACTACTTTGGTGTTGCAATAAAAGTTTAAAATATTTAAAATTACATTATGTTTAAGGAGCAAAACTTTCAAGGTATCTGTATGGAGAGCCAGGGGATGTTTCAAGTTTTACGAACTACTACAATGCTAGGCAAAGTGTCTCGGAAAACAACTTTACTATCCAAGATAAGGGGGAACACCATGCACCTCATGAACTGGGTTGAAATGACTAATGGCAACACTTGCAAGGAGGTACTGTCTCCCTAAGAAAAAAGCATGCTCAGAAAACACATGAGCGCACAAACCTATCGAGTTCTACTAAAAAAGCTTAGCTAAGTCTCAAAATGTTACTATTTATAATTTTGGAATTCGACTTACCTTTCATAAATAATTTAAATTTTATATCTGACTTATTGATGTGTCTGCAGATCTTAAATGATACAATTTATGAACTTAGTATAAAAGTATGTAACAAATTACTATAGTTTCTGCTTTAATCAACATACAAGCATTGGACAAGAAAGGTAGGAGAACCACTGAATGCTGCTATTCTAAGGCCTCACGTGGTAGCCCTCATCTTAAATCCAAGTACAAATATTGGGTGATTTACTGTACACTTTTGCATTGCCAAAAAATAGGTTCTACATAAAAATGTTTTATCTAACTTTTGAATACATCAAAAACTTACAACTAAAAATTACATCTACCTGCCAAAGACTGGCTGTTTTTTTTTTATCTAATTACCGTATACGGAAACGAGAGAAATTCTAGCTCCAATGGGAAATGAATCAGTTTTGCCTGTATTTGCTTTGTTGCTTGGCTAGAACAGCTGAAATTAATTACTCTCTCGTTTCCTTCACTCTATTCATTATTCTGGCTGTAAACACATTAGTCAAATGAAGAGTCTCTGAGTACACCTGGTTTTATTATCAAATATTCTGTAGACAAGAGGTGGTTTGCTTTCTAATGCTTTGCTTGCAGGGTTTTAAAATCAGCCATTGCTGTGTACGGGTATATGGTCCCCACATTCTCTTCTCTTTCTTCTCTACTGATAGCTGCCTCCCAGAAGGCCTTAATGTATGAAATTTGTCAGTGTCAATTTCTGAGCTAATCTCTCTGGCCCACCTCAGCGTTCGCCTCTACCGCCTATTCATTCTGATGTTCACTCGCCTCATTTTCACACACTGGTTACCAGAGGACACAAAGGGAAAGAAAAGCCTACGTTTAGGAGATGGGTTTGTGCCGCAGCGGCTTTGCCCTGTCCATTCAATTGGAATTTTCCCAGCCCTCCCGAGTAAAACTTTATAGAGCACAACTTCAGCTTCAACACGGTCAAACTGTGCAGCACTTGACTGCACATTAAAAGTACAATCAAACCCAAAGACTGTTGTAAATTTGATATGCCAATGACTACCACTATTTTATGAGCTCTACATGATTCATATAATGTCTTATATTATAAACTAATAATTCCTAAGATTCATATACTGTACGAGCAGAAATGTGCTCTTACAAAGTGTGATACTGACCATGGGTAGAAGCAGGGTTTAATCCAGCAGTGAGATGAAAGCAGTTTATTTCAACAACACAGAGAGGACAGGGATTTGTGTCAGGGGGCTGAGCTGCAGTTTACCCTCTAAAGCCATGATAAAAACCTATGTTATAGAGCCATCACTCAGAACAGCAGTCCTCCAGGCCGAGGCGTGGTGCTTCACTACTCTTTTTTCAAGAGGAATTATGCCACTTCTACTGATTAATATTGGATATACTACAAGAGAACTTGCACCTCAGGTAAAACTAGCGTTCAGCGCAAAAATCCCATTGTAAAAGGGATTTGATTTGTCAAGCAGTCAAAAAGATACAGGGATACAACTTACAGTAAACGGCATAGGACAACAATAGCGGTGATAATAGAGACATGCTCTGACTGAATCGTTACTCTAAGCCATTGATGAGACTAAAAGGTTGACAGGCCAATTATGAAGGAAGACACTGCAGTTTCTGCACTAATCTAAACAGAAGAGCAGTATGTTGTATCATACAGGATATAGAACAACTTATACAAACAGTTATTGAAATAATCAAATAATACTGAAACTTAATATCTATCATTATTTTACAAATTTTAACAGCTGCTCGCTAATGAGAGGAAAATTATTACAGAAAGTCTAAAGTTCTGTCCTGCTAAATTGGGAATGACAGCTTCCATAGGCACGTCGAGCCACCTGTGAAAAGGCTTGTAAGGTCAGAGAAAATTATACACCCCTTATAATAACAACTCACTCTGCAGTTTTGATAAGCCATTTGTATTCTATACCCACCAATAATTCCACCATAACTGCCACGGTTGTAACATTTTAGTGCTTAGTGACCAGTGAACTGCACATAATCCACATGTAAACAAGTACGAAAAGCAAGGGAATGCTCTGGATTTCCTGGCTACATGCTCTTTTTTCATCCATTGTATGATCTAACAATTCCCTTGGAAAGGTCATTGTCAGATTTTGAACTGGTGTTATTGCTCTAAATAAAAGAAGATTTCACCTAGCACTGGCTTCTTCTTCCAGTGCCAGCCAGGAACATAATAAGAGTTTCACTAAACAGTCTTGGTTAATAGGTCCAACAGTAAATTTGAGCGTAGAGGTAAAACATTTCGTAAAAAAAAAGGTACAAATCCATATAAATAAAGATAACATAGACAAGAGCTTCCTACAAAACCCAACAGACAGAATCTTTCACAAAGCATAATTTGACTTATTCTTAATTCCAACCTTAGTTAAGTGAATATGTTACCATGTGATAAATAAATCTACTAATCGCAACTGTTCTGGCACGGATGTTCAGATTCCTTTTCATTCAACAGCAGACATTTGCATTTGTTGGATTTTCCATTACCCTGCTTCTTGGAGCAACAATATAGATCTAGAACAAAATATGATCTTTCTTTTCTCATGTTCCAGTTGGCCCTGCCTAAATAAAAGACTTCCCTGATTCATAGCATATAATGTATAATTGACATGAGCAACATGTTGGATGTGCAGAAGCTAGATGTATAATTATAATGTGAATCCCTATGCCCAAAATCCATGTGAGCTTACTTTCACCTAAACCAAGAATCCCTATGCACATTGCATAGTAGCTAGACATACCACTGACCAGAATCAAATCGACTGCAAAGTGATCAACCAGCAAAGTGACCAATGTCTTACTTCATCTTTTATGCGGTCCCACTAATTATATTACATAAAAACATAATATAGTTCAGCACTTCCTTTTTTACTATTTGTGTTTTACAGTGAGGCTACAAGTGGATCTCTCCAAAAAGGTCCTAAAGCACCTTGAAGAACAGGTCTTCGGTGAGCAGATGAGCACTGACCCTATCTGACCCAGTTCTTTCTGATTGATGGTTTATGGTCCCACGGCAGACAGAGCTTTGTTCTGGGGGGTCATAAATCTCCTGCACCTCCGAGCAGATCAGCTAACCCTCCCATCCTGGCAGCCCCCCGTTCACTTAGTCCCATCCAAAGGCTGTATCATAGCTCTCTACACAAAGCAGAATCCTCCAAACCACTGGGCTGGCAGTTAATCACCAGGAGCAGACAATAGTATGAAACACTGCCAAACAAGTGCGGTAGGCAATTCATTACAGTACCAAAAGCATGCCAACAGAACATCCATGGACAGCGTTTGCCTCCACTGTGAACTGATGTTCCATGCACAGCAGCAGCAAGTGATCCCTTGACAAAACACATAGGTATAACAGTTTGCATGCTTCCCATGTAAAACCTTTAGGAAGGGAATTGAGACATCACTTACACTGAAATGTTGTACAAGCAGATCGCAACAGTGGATTCAACACAGGTTTTGATGTGACTGATGGCAATGTTCAGGGATAACTGTCTAGTTAACATGGTGAATAAAAAGTGCAAACTCCACAAAACACTACAAACAAAAAAGACAAAGTTGGGAGAAAAAAATTTTTTGAAGGTGTATACAGCACACTTCAAAGCCTTGTCCGGCAGGGGAATTGCAGCGCTATGGACTGTCTACATTTGAAATTAGGCTAGTAGTTCTTGTATCCAGACCACAGGTATTCTGACTGGTCTTGTGTGGCAGGCCAGCCACAGAGACAGCAACTATGAAAGGCAGGCGGAAAGGCAGAAAATATGGAAAAACAGAGTTCACTATGGGGGAGAGAAAACAGAAGCAGAGATTGAATGGGAGAAAGACAGTGAGAAGCAGCAGGAGATATCCCTGTGGTCTGGCACTGGAAAGAGCATGAAACAGCATGCCTGGAGCATGAATCATGATCAGCTGAAGTTCATAACGGAGAAAAGCGTAAGAGACTCAAGAGTATATCAGGAAAAACCAAATGTTACAAGCACACTTACCTGCCTAAAGCATGTTAATATATATCTCTGTGCTGTCTCTTGCTGTCTGTGCAGGCATGAGGGAGCTCTGCCGGGGCTCTGTGCACGCCACCAGTCTAAATGGTCTCAGTGACTCACATAGGAGCAGATAACTGGCTCTCAAAAAAGTGCAGTAAACACTCATCATAATGGCAATCACTAGCCTTGCTATTTTTTCTCTTCCTCTCTCTTGTGTGTATACACTCCCTCTCTCTAACAGACCCTCACCTCCCTCCCTTTCACAGCCCAAGTCTCCTCAGTAAGGTGTCGCTAACTGTTTCTGCGCACTCTGCTTCTTATTGGCTCTCTGCTTTTTCCCTCCTCCGCTCTCCACATTTTGTCTTAAAGAAACAATGTTGCCCCTGGAACAACTCTTCTCCCCCTGGATCAAGAAATGTATTATGATCAGAGGTGTTGGGCAAAACTAATTATAGCTTAGGGTTGCACCGGCATGACAGGTTTCAATAATTCATGAGCTCAACTTTAATAGCTGGCTGAGGACATGGGCTACCTAGGAAAAACGTAAAAACTAGACACATCTAAATGAAATGCGCTGAAACACCCTGTTGACATATTGTGCAAAGAAGATGGTGGAGAAACTTTATAAATAGTAAGTTATAACTACATAGTCAGAAATAAACATATGCAGTACATTAATTAATTTCTCATTTATTCCATAGTGTGTCTGTTGGATGCTCAATCTAACCTTACCTCATAAAGCTATCATTATACTTTGCATTGGGATGACCTTGATTACATCAAGTCCTATTTTTTATGTAATATGAAGAGTTTTTTTTCTAGTGATACATTGCGATAGGATATACTGCTCTAAAGTGCTGGGTATTAATTCAGATGTCCACAGTACACAAATAAAACCGACACAAAAAGCAACAACTGTGACAGTGTTATTAGATTAACATCTGTCACATAAACATTGCGCCCTTCCTCTGCTAATCAAGGCATCCAGCAAAAGAATAGAACACCCCCCGCAGACTTGTAACACTCCAGCAGTGATATCATATCAACATCTGTAATACAAACATCGCACCCTTCTTCTTCCTGGGTTTCTAAACTATAGCTAATTCTTCCTTAGGTTTAACACTGCCAAAACGTTTATTATACTAATATTATACTTGTGTTTTCTTCTCTTTCTGATGTTTTAATTGGAATGGGATCAACTAAGCTACACTGGTGAAAAAAGGTACAATGGTTTATGAGCTTGGCTACTCTTAAAAAATTAGACAGACGTATAACTCTAGTATATACAGTGTATATATATATATATATATATATATATATATATATATATATATATATATATATACACTAGTACTATTATAATAATAATAAACTTTATGCTATGATGCTTTCAATGGAATAATACGGCGAGGACAAATTAACTTAAAAAAGTAAATATTTGTTTAATGATTACTCAGAAATTGTCTCATAAAAAGTATTTTGGTAAGGCAGATGTTTGACACATCTTTTGTAAAACACAATTCCTTTTTTGTTCTTTATAAACATGATTTTTAACCCTTTACATCAACAGGGTGTGTCAATACTGAACCATTAAAGAAGTCGACAGCCACAGTGCATCGTCAGAGCATCTCAGATGCAATGTACTGTGTACACGCTGGATTTGAGCCTAAAGTGCTAAGAGTATTGCCGCTGATCTTAACATTACCGCCTGCTTAACATGCTGTAGTAATCCTGCTGAATGTCCATGCATACAGTTGGCCCATGCAATGTGGCACAGAAATAAACGTGACTAAATGTACAGTACTGTCAAAGACTTTTTCCATTTAAAAATGATTATGCCTTTTCCATATCCTCACTGTCACAGCGAGGCATAGGATTTCCTTTTTAAATTCTGCCATTCATTAGCAAATATTCACTGCCAAATGATTTGCACTACCTTTTAAAATTACAGTGACAATGCAATAAAAAAAAGAGCCACAATAGATGGCCTGGCATTTACTTGTGGCATTTGTATAACCGAAATATCTGGTGCAAAACCAGTTGACATATTTCAAAATGTGAAATGGTCTAGAGGTTAGGTCCAGGTCAAAGAAAAATTTCAGTAAAACAAATTATTTAAGGGATATGGTATTCAAGGAAAATCTCCAGGTCCACTTCACTTCATAGTTCATAGAGAAAAAGTACATTATTGGTACAAAGAAACAGATGTTTGAAATCCGTTTAGTTATGAAATATTATAAAACCCAGATTAATTTCAAAGCCCATACCGTATGTTGTTTAGCCAGTCATATCTAAACAATGTTTCATGCTGCACAAATGCATCGAACTGGTAAAGGATGTAGTGGGGTAAACAAAATGTAAATTGTTGTCCACTTGCCAAAGTCATATCACTCACTCTATGAGTAACTTGGTGGAACATTTTACCCCAATGTCAGTAATGGCTAAAACCATACCAGTGTCTCAGAACTCTTTTCATGCAGATAACAATGGAACTGATGTTAAGTAGAATATAAGTGTTCTTACCTGCCAACCTTAAGGGTAAATTGCAACTCAAATATTGCATTGTAAACATTTGGCAAAACAAAGGAGCTCACCCCAAATACGGTAGACCCTTCGGAACTTCTCTTGATAGGTTGGACTGTCGAAGACGACCAGACCACACAACTGGAAACTGTCCGCCGTAGCTACACTCCAGTTTCACTGTCCTTGCACGATACTTTTTTTCGTCTAGCTTCCATTCATTAAAGGCACAATTTGATTACTGAAAAAGATCGAGTAATTGGCTGTATCGCCAACCACAAAATAAAATATGTTTTCGATGTAGGCTCGCTGTCAGTGATGCATGGCTCTCTGGCGTTCTCTCTCATCTTCTCGACCGAGGCAGGCGGCGCGAGATCCGTTTCGCAATTGTAGGCAGCTGATTTTATACAGCTGTTGCATTCAGCTCAGGTAAAATCTACTGTGCATTCAAAACACAAAAATCCTTCTGAAAAATTATTAATAAAAAAGGGAATTACTAATTGGCAAAAAATTCCCACGTTTGAACCGATAAGGATAGATTCGTATGTTTTATTATGAACTAAACTATATCGTTGGATATCAGAGATGAGCGAAGAAAACAACAAACTTGGAACAGTTTGAGGATGCTCTGCAGTGTTATATCTGCAAAAATAGGCCTATGTAAAGAATCTGTGAAAGTTACTTTGGTGAGCTTGTTAATTTCAGTTATTCATCCTTAAAAACTGTATCTATCGACTAACGTTATTTATGTTTTTGGTCTGGTCTTTTGTATTATTGCCAAAACTTATAGTTTGCACCATTAGCATTTTTCTTCTTTCCAAGACAACTATTTCAGTCCGTAAACAAAGCAGATTGCTTGTCTTCTTCATTTTCAATCTATTTTAATAAAATAAAGTTGCAACAAATGCTGTTATAACATGATATATTGCACTTTCATTAACACATAAATGTTCCTGCATTAAAAATGGTTTAATTTTGTAACTGAATGACTTCTTTTCTTATTTGAGCCTTTGCGCCACAACTAATACACTCCCAGGTCACTGCAGCGCTGTGGGGTGGGTCAAAGCCCAGCAATAAGCCAGACTGATAATTAGTGGTATGACACATGTTGACACATCAGACCACACTGGCTCTGATGAATCACAAGGGCTGTCCAGAAATAGCCACCACAGCCACAGGAACAAACACAGTGGGTAGGCTTGGGTTATCTGAGTTCATTGAGTCTGTCAGTTCTCTGGCGACCTGGAGCAGTATACTGTACCTCAAACCATCTGGCTATTAATTAAATATTTGCTTTAGCAGTTGATCATTCTATCTTTTGTGCAGGTCACAATGGTGCAAGATGAAGCAACGATGGGACAGTTTGAGTTTGTTTTGCTAAATTGTATTCATTCTTAGCCTTTTGAATTTTTCTTAACTGTTTTTACTATAATTATTTTATTCCTTGCCTTGTATGTGCCTGCTTGCCTCAAGCAAATGACTTTGAATTGCCCATGTGTATGAAATGTGATTTACAAATATATGTTCTTTGCCTTACAGTTAATAAAATGCAAGTACAGTATATTGGTGGTATTGCATTGTGTGTAGGCAGTAACATGTATGCCCAGCCAGTTGAATTTGTATGTGCTGAATAGACAGACTGTAAAGACTCATTCAATGTTTAAGCCTACTGTCAGTGGAAACAAAATGAACATGTTTTGGGTCTGTTTCTGTTGCCTTTGTTTGACTGGCCAAAATGGCATTTCAAATAGTCATAGCGGGCAACTGATTTGCACAGTATCTATGCGGTATATTTTATGTAGAGTAACATATTAAGTGTTCCTTTTCTTTTAGTGAGTTCATTCCATTACATTGGAACCTTTGTTGGAATCAAACAGAAATGCAATGTCTTGTCTTGAGTTAGAATGTTTCCATTAGATCAGATTATTTCACAGGTCAAAGGTAATAAGCAGGAGAAAAGCATGTGAAGATCCTCACAGTTGGTTTCTTTACATACTATACAGAGGCTCTATGTTGGCTTAAGTGTATTTAATTGGTCATCGTCTTTTTTAAGTAGAGAACAGAGCTCTTGGCTAACCTCCCCTTGATAAATAAAGGATTCATAAAACTATATGGATATCAAGGTCTGAAAAATACTGCATGTTGGTAAATACATGCCAAAAATGCCTCATTAGGACTCGTTTTTATATGAATTTTTTTTATTAGTTTTATGTGTGTAAAATAATATGATAAAAAAACGTTAAATATATAAACAAGTTGTATTCGATTGTACATTTTAAAAAAGTGCAATTCTTAGGTATCCCGGACATATGTTACATGAAAAATGAATAAATAAACAAGAACCATGACACAAAAACATAAATTCAGCTACCCAACTCACTCAGAATATAAGACTATCAACATTGTTTGCCAAAATTATTGCTGGCTCGTCTTTGCTGTCAGCATGATACACACCCAAGAGGCCTTGCTCCCACTGTGCCTCACCCCGCTTACTGCCCCCTGCAATCTGCACGAGTGCAGATGCGACAGAGCTTTTTTCAGTATCAAACATTGATGGTGTTGATTTTACTTTTGTAGACCTACATTTTGTTTATAGACTCGAAATCTCTGTTATCACAACAATATTCTAAAATTAAGGTTGACGTACAGCTAATTAGACAATCCTTGCAGCTGAGTGCATGCCTTCATGAGAGAGGACATTGATCAATGAAAAAGGCTGAAGGACTATCCAATCATTTTTTAGATGAAAATGATCAAATTAGATAAATATAGCTATGGGTCTTATAATAATAACTATTATAGCAGTGAAATTTTTGAAAGATGACAAGTAAATATAATAAATAAATAAATGGTTGAAAATCTGCAAATATGGATATTTAGTTTACACATCCTCATCAAGTTTAAATAATTTACTGTTGGTTGACAAACTTGCAGGAGGTAAGTTAATCGGGCCGGAAATGAAATCCCTTTGCCATTGATTGGAGACCTACAGCAACACATTCAACAAGCAGGCAATAGTCAGGAAAGAAGACTGATCAGGAACCTGTTGACAGGGAAGATTGTGAAGAAATTCCGGGCCACAGAAATATACCCCAAGTACCCTTGGCTATGGAAGTCAATAGGAGGGAATCCATACTTCTCAAGAAAGAAATGTATCCGCCTGCATGGAAGAGGAATTCAAAAGCGATATAAGAGCCTTTTAGAGACGTAGGTAGCCGTGTGACAATGGGGAAAAAGGATGCAAAAGAACATTCCTTGTGGACAACCTGCACAAGAAACCTGCAGAAGAAATATCAGAAAATCAGTTTCCTATTATATGTTTTGCAGACTTTAGGACTACTGGGTAACGCTTTCTGATAAGGAAACATGCTTGTGCAAATTGCATGAGAACTTGGCCTTTGTAACTCAAAAGCTTTGCACCATGAACTTTAAACGTAGATGGTAGAGATCTGTTGTGACCAAACCAACAAAGGGGGCATGTACAATGACTGTGGGAACTGCAAAGAGAAGGACTTCCCATTGCTCAGGGAGCATGAAGGCTCCACCTGGGTGGCATGTGAGTCACAGAGGACACAAAAGGACAAAGGACAACATTCAAACGACCTTCAAGAAGACAGTCAAAATGAAGGTTGAGATCACATTAGATGATCTCATCCAGCTCTTCAGTGCTTCAATGCTGTGCATGCTCGTGTAATTCAAACACCATGCATTCAACAGCCGACAGATACTGCAGGGAACTGATGAGGAACATGGCTGAGAATTACATTTGTGAATATGCATCTTAGATCCAGGTAGCACACTTTGGTGCATTGGCAAGTATTCAAATCAGTCTAATATTACATTAACATTGAAATCATAATAATAATTTCAAATAGGAATGCATACTAAAACTTGATTAAAGAAAACAAAACATAACTTTTCCTGCATCAACAAAATCCATAAAATCCATAAAGTCAGTCATGTCAAGCAACGATCAGTCCTGTCCCACAGGAAATTATGATACACAAATCGATTATTTGAGAATAAATTCATGAATTTAACTGTGTGGATGATGGATGGGGTATATATCCACCATTACATTTTTTTTAACTCTCGCAGTTGTTTTACAACTAAGTTCCTGGTTTATTCTGTGCTTACCATCCACCACAGTTGACCGAAAAGTTACTTATATTTCTTGTAGGAATTACAAAACCATGTTAGATAATCAGGGACATGTGATCAATAAGAAAATGCTATTTGTAATAACTTCATCAGGAAGCCATTGTAAATTTAACATCTACATTAGTCTGTGACAGGGGCTTAATGCTTTATGAGTGAAATACGTATACAAATGTATTTTACTGAAGCATTAAAACATGCTGAGATGGCATGATATGTTTTTATCATAGATTAACATGTCCTATATATAACTCAATGTTCATATTTGAGAATAAGATATTTTTTCCCGCAAGAATTTCAGAAGTGGAAATTAACATTTCTGGCAGAATACATTAGCATGCATTTAAAAAATACACAGAATACAATGTTATACTATCCATTATGCCATACTCCAAGATGAGGACTTCAAAAACCAATATTAAGAATGGATTTGGTTTGAGAGAAGATATGTCATCGGGGTTTTCAAGTGGGCACCCTCCATCACAGATGTTTCTTTAATTTGAGCCCACGACACCTCCAGAAGGCTTAACGGTGAGCAACGACATCTCAGTGCCACCCCCATCTATATCGGATACCAACAAATACCCAACACCTTAGCTTGCACAGGTCTTACTTCTCGCCTGACAACTTTACCTATATACGCGTCCACAGCCTGGGCAAACGCACACTTAGCCAAGCAGGCCTCGGTTAAGCGACCGAACAAAGCCTGAACTCTCTTCAGGTGCTGCTCCCAGGTGTCACTGTACACCATGACATCGTCCAAATACACGACACAACCTTCCAAACCAGCCACAACTCAATTCACGAGACGTTGGAAAGTAGCCTGAGCATTTTTTAAGCCAAAACTCATCACTTTATGAATATAACCCAGTGGGTGTGATGAAATCTGCAATCTTATCAACAATGAATTGCCACTTCTGGTGTCCCACAAGGCTCTGTTCTCAGCCCCATCCTGTTTCTGCTCAACATCCTTCCCCTTGGTCGTCTCATCTGCCAACATGTCTTATCATTCCACTGCTACGCTGATGACACCCAGCTTCACCTCAAAACTACCCAAGTCCCTATGCTGCCTGCTTACACATAAACAACTGCCTTGAGGAAATAAAGGTGTGGATAAAGCAAAACTTCCTTCAGCTCAACAGCACCAAGACGGAGGCTCTACTTGTTGGCACCTGCACCAAGTCCGGCAATCTCCCTTGGAACAGCTCACCATTGCCAGCCAAAATACATCTCTCTCCACTTCTGTTTCCAATCTGGGAGTTAAGTTTGATCCCTACCTTACCTTTGATGACCACGTCAAACTTCTCTGCAAGACTTCTACTATCTCAGAAACATTGCTAAACTTCGTCCAACTGTAATAGAAATCTTATCATACCCTTTTGATAAAGAAATCTCACAAAGGTATGATGCTTAACAATACAAAACTTTAATGTGAATATAAAAATGAAAGATTACAATACACAGAATACCACCCCAAAAGCATGCATCCAACCCTCTGAGGGTCTCCTTGTCTGAACTCACATATATATACCCTCAGGGTCTCATAGTATCACCTTCCTTATTGGGTAAAGTTGGTGCAGAAGCAAGGCCCTACACATTTGTTTAGACCCCAAACATCTGGTACCCATCACCATCAGGTTCCAACCTTATGACCTATGAGGTGGACAAGGGAAAGTGGAACCCATAGATACCTCTAACATACAATGGCTACCTACAGAGATGTAATTTCTCTTACACAACCCTAACTATGCCAGATGCTGAGATGCTCATCCATGCCTTCATCTAATCAAGGCTGGACTACTGTAAGGCATTCTCTATCAGGATCTCTCGCAAAAGCCTCCAGAAATTACAATACATCCAGAACAGCGCTGCCAGAATCCTGGTAAGAGTACGGAAGTATAGTCACATCACTCCCATCCTGGCTTCCCTCCACTGGCTTCCCATTACCTACAGGATTTAATTCAAAACCCCTCTCTTGACATTTAAGTGCATTTATGTCAATGCCCCTCCCTACCTTAAAGTACTCACTCCGCAAAAATTAACCCGGACACTTAGGTCAAGTGATGCCCAGCTCCTCCACACCCTAAGGACTAAACTCTGTTTCATGGGGGACAGGGCCTTCTGCGCTAATGTTCCCCGCCTCTGGAAATCTCTCCCCAACCATCTGAGGGCTCCACAGACTTTGGGCTCTTTTAAAACTGGACTTCAAACTATACTCTTCAAAAGAGCTTTCTGCTGACAGTATATTTGATATTGATGTGTGTTTTTTTTAGTTGAGCGTTGGCGCCAAGCGCTGCACCACCCTCTCCGTAGCACACGGCCCGAAATTGGCACTTTGCGCTTAGCTCAAATAATTTTTACTTGACCTCGGTTGCCGCTGACCTTTCAAAACGCAACCAATGAGATAGCAGCTGTCTGTAATGTAGCCAGAGAGATTCTGAAACTAGTTTGCTGCCCCGTGCCCAAACTGCTTAACACTAAAATGACCAGCTACATTGCCATGTGCCGTCTGCAAAACTACAGATCTGAATTTAGTTGCTACTACCAATTGTACAATAGGATCTCCAATCCCAGCATGAGGTAACCACCTCCTCAGCAATAACCGATCTTGCTAAAAATACTGCCGATCCGCCCCTTAATCAGCCGAAAACAATTGATCAAAGAACTCTAAAGAATCGGATCACAATTCCAATCATTAGACCTCCCAACCGGTGGATCCGAGGTGACCACTTACAATGGGCTATTGATACCCCAGACACGACCACCAGCCAAATTATTTCCCAAAATAACATCCACACCTTCAACAGGAAGCGAAGGATGTATTCCAACCACCACCTCCCTTGTAGCAGATCAGAGTGAAGACAAACTCTGTTTAATGGAACCGAAATAGTGGCCAATCCCATACCCAAAGAGGGCGGCATTAGCCGGCATGGGCACCAGCATCAGCTCTGTCTGCCCGAAGGGGGCTGAGTTTGCATCATCACCTCGTGTTTTATGTTAATGATGCTTCTGGGGACGCGCCTTAGGGGACGAGGGGTGTGGGTCCTGTCACGGGGTGTGGTGCAGCGCGGGTTCTTTTCTGTGTTTTTTGGTAGTTTATTGTTTTCACCTGTCCTCATGTGTCATTGTGTCCATCTGGGTTGTTGTGTTTGTTTGGTTATTTTGTGTTTTTGGTTTGGAAATTAAGTCCTGCGTCTTGTGTTTGTTTGGTTATTTTGTGTTTTTGGTTTGGTAATTAAGTCCTGCGTCTTGTGTTTGTTTGGTTATTTTGTGTTTTTGGTTTGGTAACTAAGTCCTGCGTCTTGTGTTTGCTATTGTCTGTTCATTGTTGAATAGTCACAGGCTTTTTAAGCCTATTTTGTTCCTCCTCATTGTGAATAAAGGCCACTGTGAAGGACACAAATTATCTTTTATTGCACCTATATGGCATACATCTTCAGATTCTTATTCGTGTAAATGCAATGTATTATTATCTATCATTTTGAGAGTTGATACTGTAAAAGCTGATACCTGTGTATAATTAATAAAATGTTTATGTGTGGTTTACAGCACTATCTTCCTCACAGATGAAAGTATTTAATCTAGTAGTAAAAAAAATCTCTCTTTCACACACTCATGCACACACACACCAACACAACACACTATCCTACTATATTATCTCCTATCTCCCACTCTGTGACATAAGCTATTTTAGATTGTCCTGTTTGTGGAGTACATGCCTGTCCCAAGGGAGGAAGACTGGAAGGCCATTGCTGCTGAGTTCAAGGAGATAGGGAATTTTCCCAACTATGTTGGCTCCATCAACAGGAAGCACATCGTTATCCAGGCTCCACCGTGCTCAAGGTCGCAGTACTCCAACTACAAGGGCATCGTTTCCATCGTGTTCTAATGTCGGTGCCTACAGTAACGAGAGTGATGGGGTTACTCCCTGTGACTCTGCTTTTGGACAAAGACTCTTTCCCTGCATGGGGCTGAAGACCTAGGACCCATTCCCCATGTCTTTGTCAGCAACAAGGCCTTCCCTTGAGGTCCAACCTCATGAGGCCCTACCCAGGACTAACGATTTTCCCGGGCAAGGTTGGTTGTTGAGTGCACCTTTGGGATTCTGGCAGCCCAGTGGAGGATATATCGTCGGGTGCTTGGTCTCCACTCATCAAAGATGGAAGAACATCAAAGTCAATGTCCATCAATTAATTGGGAGAAGCTAGTGGAAGGCTACCTGAAACATTTGGCCAAGGCAATGCTACTAAATACTAACTGTGTGTAAACTTCTAACCCACTAAAGTAGTGATCCTAACTGACCTAAGACAGGGAATGTTTACTTGGATTAAATGTTAGGAATTGTGAAAAACTAAGATTACATATTTGGCTAAAATGTACGTAAAAGTTCACTGTATATACATAGAATAATATAAGGGTCACGTAAAACTAATCTGTGAAAGAGGACACAGTACCTGCCAGCAGGTCAGTGGAGAGGACACAGCACCTGACAGGTGGGCGGTGAAACCCTGCCCTTTGGACAGGAAGGGGCCGTAAAGGGATGTGGGCACAAAGTGAGTCAGACATCTCTGGATAATTGACTGTTTGGTGGTCAGGCGGGGCCATGGGCTGCAGCCATGCTCCCCAGCTGGGTTAAGTCGACACTGGATGCACTCCTTGAGATCTCTTGCTCGAATGATTATCAACTGATACATGTCGTTGTGCATTGACAATTAGTAGTCAGTAGGGGTGCCTGTGCAGCTTTCCAGGCTGTACGTATTTTCCCGGCAATTCATGTTTGGTTAAAATATGAATCAATGGATAAGCAACATTCTGGCATGGATATGCTTACTTAACCACAGGAAACAAATGTGCTACCTTTCAGTATTGAAAAGATACATCTGCATATAGGAAAACGAAGGCCTACTATTACCATGCAATGATAGAACGTGAAACACTCGCCTTCAAGCACATGTTATCTCTTTGATGACCTGACCTTCACTCTGACCCTTCTCTCACAACAGCTCAGACATTTGCCACCACACCTGCATGGACAAGAAACAGCATATCCGATAAGTGAGTAACACTTCTATTAAATGTGTTTCCAGCAGGGATCTAGTGCTTGTTGAAAGCATAGCAATTTTTTTATTGGTATTCGAAGTGGTAGGAGGTATATTGCACTGTTCAAGATTAGAGTCGTAGTCATGTGCAAAAACAGCTTTGTAGAACACCATGGATTACATTCATATTTTACCTTTTGCAGCTTTATATGCGAGTGTTTGTCAGCAATAGAGGTAAAAAACAGACATTGTATTGAAAGCATTTTTTTATTCAACTTAGAAATACTAAGTGGGTTATGCCAGATATCAATTATGTCCAAAGCAGATCGAATTATCCCAAAGGAATAACTTGTTACAACGGTGATTAACCAGATTTACAACCCCCAACCCTAACCCAAATTCCGATTCTGTAAGGGGTTAAGACAGACGACGAAACAACGTTGACATTGAAGCAGGTTTTGCCACCTCCTCTTCAATTCGTACCAATCCTCGTTCAAGTACCAAACTGTGAGGGTTGTGGTGGCATTTGCCCAGTAGAGGGCGCTGCAGGATCGTGGTGGTGAGGCATTCCACTGACAGATCGCCAGGTGAGTTCAATCTGGTGATTAGTTGGAATGCTTTTTATGGGTGTCGGTTTCTTCGTAGTAGATTGGAGAGTGCTGGGGAGAATGCAAGCTTCTAGCAGTAAGCAGCAGGAAAGCAGAACAGAGCAATCGACTACCGCAGAAGCAGCAGAACAACCATCAGCAACAGCAACGACAACAGCTGTTTATTCAAATAAAAGGGTCAAATCCCAACCGTTACCGTTGTGTCAATCTCGATCTGTGCCCAGGAACCTCACACAACCCTAAAATATTATTGCAGGATATGTCTACCGAACTGTCCAAAGATAGATTTTCCAAGACAATCTTTTGTTGAATATCATGAATTTGTTGCTAGCGTAAATTAAATAATATGACTAACTTTTAAATGCAAAAACAATATCGTGCTTTATAGGTTTCTAAAGTTACAATTTTACCAGCTGGAGTCTTGATTTTGTAAGACTGTCAAGTAGACTACTTGAGAAGTTAAAAAGGCAAGTTGAAAGTTAAAAGTAAAAAAAATTCTAATAAAGAGGGTCTGGTCCTTTTCAGGCTAACAGTGCTAGCTCATATTTTTATTCCACACTTCACAATACTGCAGAAATTTATATAACCTCACGTGGGCAAGGACATCTTCATAAAACTCTGTACTTATTTAGTGCTATTCTATGAACCAGCAACTACTGTATGAGTCGATTCTTTTCCTGGGTTCAGAATTACTCTAAATGTTAAGGCATTTCCTTCTACAAGAAACAAAGGCCTAAATTGTTTTATTCAGCCTTCATGGATGTAATTTACTGAAGAGGAAAATTGTGCTTCCGGTAATTTTAGAGCAATTTCTAACAGTAATCTTCTCCCATTAAAATGTCCTTCACTATGGTAGAATATTATGAACTACGACGGAGCATGCCACAAGATTGCTAAATATGGAGTAAAGCACCACTTCTATTTTGGATGGTAACACAATGAGTAATGCTACAGCTCAGTCTAAACATCTTTGCTCACATTGTGTATACTGCAACAGAGCATCTCTTTCAGTCTTTTTGCTGATATATTATTTTCTCTTTATTTTCTTCATTAAACCTTTACTCAAACAGAAATTGTCCCATTGAGATTAATAATCTCTTTTTCAAGGGAGACCTGGCCAAGAAAGGCAGCATCATACATAAAAACACAGTTACAGACAGACAACACAAAACAAGACAACATTGAAAGAGCTAAAAAATGAAGCGTGGGGAACTCACATTTAAAAGAGAAATATATATGATGCGAATGAGACGATATCTTGTGAAGAGGGTGCGCTACGAATCTTTATAATTCTCATAAAATAACAGGAAGACATTCGCAATAGAACAGTTGCCAGTGGAAAGATTAACTGGATTAGTATCAGATAATAAGGGGGTGACGGTGATTGCGGTGGATCTGAATTAGACTCAGTTTGTGAAAATTGCGCATTGGCTCTTTTTTTGGGATGGTTTTTTTTCTTACATGCAAATCCCTGCTTATCTTAAGACAATAACATAAGCAATGTCACTTAACACCACAAGTATATGTTAAATCTATAATGTATAGAAAGCCCACAGATATTAATGTAGGAATATTCTGTGCAACTCAAAAACATATTTTGTACCAAAATCCCATTCTTACAGGGGTGACTGAGTTTTCAGTCAGAAACACTTATCTGTCTTAAACTTCTATTTCATGTGAATACATTTAGTTGGCAGGGAGCCCACATAAGTCCACCCCCCTTTGGAACATTAGCAGATTACAGATCAGCAAACCCAAGGAAGCAGCTGGGGTGGAGGTGGGAGCCTTTCCATCACCTAATCCAAGCACAGAATCAGAGATTCTATGGCATTAAATAGCACCCCCCTCCCTGCCCTCCCCATTAACTTTGAACAGGTGTGTATTTGTGATTGGTGTGTGTAAGCATGCACGGTATGACACCTTAAGTCAGCAGCGCAAAGACGTCAAGCTATCTACTTGAACT
Source organism: Galaxias olidus (assembly GCA_026901105.3). Taxonomy (NCBI): domain Eukaryota; kingdom Metazoa; phylum Chordata; class Actinopteri; order Galaxiiformes; family Galaxiidae; genus Galaxias; species Galaxias olidus. The sequence continues at coordinate 283,046 of JAPMUY010006867.1, read as the reverse complement.
TGTGGATTGTGGTGGCCTAGTGGGTTGGACTGCCACCTGGTGACCAAAAGGGCATGAGTTCAAATCCCACCATTGGAACATCTGTACTAGTGTGCCCTTGAGCAAGGCACTTAAATCGAAGTTTCTCCAGGGGAACGGTCACTGTAATCTTACTGCTGTGCTAAATGACAAAAAAAATTAAGTATGGAAATGAAACGTTAGCTGAAGCTTCATTCATTTGTAAAGCTTTGTCAACTCCAAGCCCAACATTGGCAGAGGAGCGAGATTCAACATAATGGATTCCATATGGCGGTATATTAGAACTAGGAGATGCAGTATAAATCTTTGGAGGAACAGAGACCACAATGTAGTTGTTATGGTTGCTGCTCTAAGAATAACTGTTGATGTCCGTCAGCCATTAATATCCCCAGTAACTCAGCCCCGTTCCTTTCCCTCTGTCACTTTGGCCACCTCATTATAAAGGAGCACACAGTGCTGCACCCTGGGAGGTCCATGAATAGAGGTGTTTAGATCGGCCCCGGCCCATTTGTCACATGTCTGTGCAACCTGTGTCCTGCAGGAAGCCACATAATGATTTGAACTGCCCGTCCGAAAGATTGATCTCCCTAATCCTTCCCTCCCTTTCCAAGTGAGAGGTGTCAACTCATTTACGATGGGGGGGGGGGGGGGGGGGGGGGGGGGGGGGGGGGGGAATGGGCAGACTCCTGGAGTGAATGAATGATCTAGCCTCTAGGCAAAAGAGGTAATTTCCTCTTAATGCAGTGCTGTAAACATTTATCACCACGTCGAGCCATCGGTGAACCTACACTGTGCCCACATCACATACTTTTCCTTTCATCTGCAAAGGCTCTCACTTATGATTAGCTATGTGGCTTAAATCAACACCCACAGAACTTACAAAGTTTCCGTAGGGTGTATAGATGTAACTGTTGGTTTGGGAGGTGAGTGTGATATAACATTATGTCAGTCCACAAGTAATTATTTAACCTACCAGGGACCAGTTGATTTCAACAAGGGATAGCACAGGAGCACGGGTGATACAGTGCAATGACATTCTGGTGAAAAGACCACCAGCAGCATTGAACAATGCTCCAGGATAGGCTATTACATTACGTAACGTAATTATTCGAACAACACTGGTCGTGTTGACACTTTGGGACATACAATATTCCTGCAGTTCTTGGAACAAGGGCTGTTCATTAAGAAGGTGATAAATAATGTAGAATCACATTTACTCGCTCATGCTGTGAAAGCAACATTCATACATGCATATGTAATGCGGCAAAATGCTGAAATCCGTTTCAAGAATTGAGAATGAAGGAGAGCAAGAAGAGGCAGAGCAAGTCGAAAATCAAGATAGAAATAGAAAGAATTCATGGAATGATGCAGTTTTACACGTGTGCAAAAATGTCCCCGAAATCTAATGTTAAATAGTACAGTTCTGCTATGCCCACACACATATTTCTTATAGTGTATGGTGTGTTTCAAACCATTTTGAAAAGACAGCACTGTTGAAGAGCCTCAAAGATTTTGGTTTAGCCGATCCATGTATCGTTTTCAGTTGGTTTAGGCTTTTAATAAAAATCACATGGTGAGAGAACAGAGCGAGCCTGCCTGATTCCTGAGTAGTTGTGTCTGGAACCGCAAAAGCACATTAAATATAGTGTCACTGTGGGATCAATACCTACTTAAAGTGTTTACGCTTGTCCAATAAGGTGACATGTTGCCAGCGTACATTTGCATTACATTGTCATGGTATACGTGGACGGGTGTTAAAGTTCACTCAGAGAGATTCAGGTGGATCAATCTTTGTTCTGTCAATCACAATCAGTCACAAATGAACAATGCTAGAATGGATTCTAGACTCGAATACCTGCCGTGCAGGAGACGAGGTGTATTCCCATTAATGAAGCTATAAACACACCGGCCCTCCTCCTGTCCAAGCGATGGATGAACCCCGGAGTGTGCCTAGGATTGTTCCGGTACAAGGGACTGTGCTTCTGCTGATGGTGAAGATGACAGTGATTGGGATGAACGTACTGAAGAAGAATATGAGTATGAACATGTTTGCTATGAATCATTTTGACCTTTGACGCTTATAAACTATCAAATTATATCAGTCCATTGGTTTATTCCGAAAGGCCACAATCATTTAAGGGTGTTCGTATTTTATTAAGGTTTTTTGGGGGGGATGAGATGTGCTGGTTCAAAAACCACTCACGTTTCCACTATAATTTATGCATCCAGCTTTAAACAAATTATTATCCATACATTCTATCATCATAAACCATCTTTTCACACTTAGCTGACCAGAAGGTCCTAAATAAGGTATTGCTTGCCAGAGGCAGTCAGGTTTGAGCAAGGTTTCTTAATACAGCAGCTCCAGTTTTCAGCCAATACTCCATTCCTGTCGGTTAGCCACGGTAATGCACAGTTTGCAACTAAGCATTGTAAATTAAATGAAGTAATTAGCGTAATTGCCAGAAATCTATGTTGCCATTAAGTTGCCACTCCATAAGAGTAATCATTCGCCTTTTATTCACCTAATGGATTGGCATGAAGCATCAGAAACACACAATCCCCTCATCTAATATCTTCCACTGAAGCACTTCCTCCTTTCATCCTTCTATGTAGAATCCAATAAACAGCTTAGCATTTCGGGTTCCAAGTGCCTCCAAAGGGTTGATTTGCAATGCAAAAAGTAACATTATTAAGGAGCGGCAGAATAACCCCATGCTCACATTCAACAGTATCTATACACTTTAAACATACTTTATACCCTAAACTCTCAAAGTAAAATATGTTCGAAGCTCTGGATCTTTTGTGGGTCTTTTAAGTTGAGCAAAAGACTCAAATTCTGAGGTGCAGCCTCCTTATCTGTATTTTGAAGATAGATAATTTTGTGGAAAGACGTTTCTTTCATCTTTACAGAAGTCAGACTGTAAATGGAATTCTAAAGTGTGATCTAGTCTTGTCACAACAGGACAGTGGGTGAGATACAGCTCACAGTTCCATTGCAGGAAGTCACAGATGTCCCATGTCAAGTAAATACATTGTCTCTGGTTCTATATGACTGGATCTAATCATCCATCATGTGTGTCAAGACCAGGTTGTTTAAAAATGCCTCATTGTATCTTGGACTATGCGTCCCAAAAACTAACCCCCTGGTATATTATTTTTAAACAAATGTTTGGCACTTGCTCAGAAAACATATACTGTATTTGATAACACCTTTACCATTGCATCTCTCCATTTTTAAGATGCCCTCCCTCTAAAGAACTTCAGTGGAGTTTTCTCTATAAAAAAACAGCTTTGAACCATAAGGCCCTCCAAGGTTGATAAATCGCATCTCAGCAGATTTATAAATCAATGTTTTTCTGTCAAATTGTGCAGTTTGGGTGTTTCTCTGCTCCACTAGCGTGAAAGCACTTGTGCTTAGGCAGCTTGGCTCCCTAACACGGACCAATCACAGTCCACCCAGGAGGAACCGGAGCAGAGTGAATGTCAGCACAGCTTTCTTATGATTGATAGAGCTCACTTGAGAGATGATGGATAACCGAGGCAGCCATTTTTGTTGCATACCATGCAGAAGGCGTTGCCACGACAACACTGCTTGTCCAATGACCTCTATAGAACCTCTGTTACTGGAACAAGCTGACTACAAGTCTGACATAGGGCATTGCTCGCAAATGCTTTTAGAAACTAACTGCCTAGTTTTGACCCAAAACTACATTTTGCATGTATGGATAGGGAAACAATTCCAATATGTTGTGGCAATGAAACACAAAGAAAATAATTATAGAGTCCCTCTATCAGCTGTGGGAAGATTGCGTCCCTCACTAAGGCAAACAATAAACATGGGGATTTTTTTATGTTCTATTTTCAAAGTCTTTTTGAAAGTCTGATCATATTGGATTTGCCTTCAGAAACATATCGAAACAATTTTTTATTAAATTCATGAACACTAAAGCATACATACTGTTCCAAGAAATTAATTTAGTTTTATCTGACATAATTTGCATTTGGTGGCAATTAAGAAATATGAGTGATATTTTCTCAGATATTTGTTTTAAATGTTAAAGCTGTTGCATCTTCATTTTAAAAGCTTAGGCTTGCAAGAGTTCTAAAGATACTGAAATGAAAACAGATGGAAAAGTTAGAACTACCTCTATTTGAAATAATTCTGATCAAATCAGAAATGTGGCTGACTTTCAGATTAGTTTTCTGTTTTTCTGTCACTGTGGTTGAGTTGCGTCAAGGACCGAGTGAAGGTGCCACATTACTCATATTTGAACAATTATTCCGTCTAGAATCTCTTTTCATTGAAGTGATAGAGAGCTAAAGTATTTCATACCCCTCCAAAATGTATTGTAATTCTTGCTTTACAGACCTGGCGTAACATTCAACAATCACAGCTAAGGTGAGAAGAATTCGCAATATAGAAAACGAAAAAAATAACAACACTTGAATAAGAACATCTACTGCCATTTAATGCTCTATTCAATAGAATGGCACTTAAATTCATTCCGAAATTCTAAATTTTGCGTTTGCTCTGTGGCCTTATAGACACAAAACGATTGCTCCTGACATTCAATGTCAACACCTTATTTTAGTGTCACCATTTTTCTTTTCCGGAGTTGCACCCTCGTTCTATCCTGCGTCCTGCTGTGTCCACGACTCAACATAGCAGCCCTACAGCGAACTGAACAGGGACCTGTTTCTAAACACAAATATGAAATCAGAAACCAAACTCACATGAAGCGCAGGGCTGCAATGGAGGGTGAAGTGTGTGAAGGGGAAAATGAGGCGCGATGAGAGGAGAAAGGATGACTACTCCGATGGTAGACAATCTCTTTGGATATCAGCCACGGCATGAATGAACAGTACCACTGGCAGATAGAGAGAGAGAGAGAGAGAGAGAGAGAGAGAGAGAGAGAGAAAAAAAAAGAGAGAGAGAGAGCAAGAGACAGAGAGAGCGCTCCCCATCCAAGATTTTGAAACGGGGCATTTTGATGTCCACAAAGTCAGGTTTCATAAGCATTTGCGAGGATTTCATAGACTGTGTCTGACGCCTTTATTTTATTTCCATTCCATTTCTCCAGGTATTTGTGTTGAAGGCCAAAGTCTTTATTTTTCACTAACAGCTCATCCACCTCCACAACATTTTTCATTGTCAGATTCAGTTCAAATTAAGTTGTGCTTCCCTGACATGCTCCCAGGACATCGGCTGTGATAGGACTAAGTGTGTGGTGTGTGTGTGTGTGTGTGTGTGTGTGTGTGTGTGTGTGTGTGTGTGTGTGTGTGTGTGTGGGTGTGGGTGTGTGTGTGTGTGGGGGTTTGTGTGTGTGTGTGTGTGTGTGTGTGTGTGTGTGTGTGTGTGTGTCTCGGGGCGGGGGGGGGGGTATGCATTAGTTCAAGTCAGCCCTGAGGGAGCCCACTAAGGCCCCGAGCATTGGCAGATGATGACTTACTGAAAAGGAGGCCTGCAACTCCACTGGCAGAAACAGACCCAGTGACAAGACTTGCTGCTCATTGATTCCATTCAGCCTGACATAAAGCCTGTTCTTCAATTAACAGATGAACCAACAAACTTACTATGTGCAGTTGAAACAAACCCGTGAATGGGAAGAGGTGATGAAAAGCAGGGGCTTTGGCCACACATAAGCAGACAAGCATGCACAGTCAACAGCAAACAGACAGACACTCACCATCTCGATTTACTGAGTTTACTGTTGCTGTAAAGACTTCATGTTTATTCGGAACAATGTCCTTACACACATCTCAAGGTGGGAGATGAGCGGTGGTTGGACAAAGGGCCGATGCGGTGGCTAATGTGCTAAAAGCATCAGGCAGGCGGGTGGAGGGGTGGGATGGCTGCCTGAACTGACTAGGATCGTTGAGGGGGCTGTGGGGCTGAACCAAGGCTAGCCGCTAGAGAGAACATAAACACCTGACACATCGGTTAACGCGCCTCACAGCCAGGCTGCGTTCCAAGGCTGTCAAGGCATATAACGTCAACAGCGTTCTGAACTACTATACCATTGCTACTCACACAGGTGCGTGCACGCACACACACACACACACACACACACACACACACACACACACACACACACACATGCCGGAATATGTGTACTGTTCGTTTACGTATACAGACACAGAGTATCACACGCTCCTGCGGCTTTTTAGTATGGATTTACAGCACTATCTCAGCGTGACTTAAAACTGCTGGAAAGTTTATATTTTTCAAAAAGAGTCAATTGGATATATTTATACAATGTAGGAGAGGTACTGTAATTAAAACAATACATGGCTGTCCAACAGGATGATCTGTAAGCCTAACTTGTGGCAAATTATTATATGTTAATAAACTTCACCATGGTACAAGACTTTTACAAATAGTGACATTAAATGTCCTAGATGTTGTTAACAAGTTGCATATTAGGTGTGGCGTATGTGGTGTGCAACAATTTCCACATACCTTAATAACTGACCAATCTTCATTGTACATGTTCTCATATTTGGTTGTTTCTCTGCAGTGCATTGTCTTTTATTATTCCATGTATGCACATTTGAAAATCAGTTCTGAATTCCTAACAAAAATCTGCCCATCTTTCACAAAATCCTCCACTGCCGTCTTTGAATATTCATTCCCATTCTCCTTCTACTGAGCTAATGCTGAGCTCCCTTCAACATTCTTTATTCAGCTTTTCCATTGTATTTCCCCAGTGTGCTATCTGCGATGGAAAATAAAGATGTGTCAAAGATAAGCCTGTGAATGCTGTTTCACATTATTAAAGCATCTCAGGAACTCAGAGAGCCCCTTGTCATTCACGCAAGGGAGGTCTCATCATTATTCTTCAAGGTCAAAATGAGGAAACCGCAGACACATTTAAACTGTTATCTCCTTTTTTGGTGCAGACTTTGACAAGACTGTGAGCGAGCGTATGTTGGGAATTACAGATTCACCATAAAATTGGGTCCCATCATTTATTATCTTTTCTCAGTTAAAGAAAATGGTGTATTGAAAATTATTTGAGGTTCTTCTCTTAATTGTACAGGTTTTATGGTTTATTCAGAATTTAACACACACTTGCGAAGTGTATCTTCAAAGGAAGAGTATTGATTCAGGACCACACCTGTTCAGCTGAATGGCAAAATTAACTCACTCAAAATAAAAAGAATGATAAGACTGTCATTACAAGAACTAAATGTGAAAAACATGAGTAAGGGCAAAAAACAATGGCATTACATAAGATTTAGAGTAATAGGCTCTTTTTTGTATTGTTACATTTAGCATCCGATATCTCACTCAAATCACTCAAAAAAGTTAGGCAAAATCTTTTCATATGTATAACTTTATGTGCCAAAAACAAACTGTAAAAAAGTGTCCAAAAGCTTGTCAATGTGTGGCTAAATGATGTCCTTTTCAAGATTCTTCCAAGTAGCCTGTACACCACTCCCAGTACACACGAGAACACATCTTTTCCTTTTCCATTCTGTATTGTATTTCCAATACAAAACTACCTCTTGTTTTATAATATTGGAAAGCGTATCACTTTGGCTAAAAGATTGTTTGTCTGATGACTAGACTGACAACAATTCAGTTTCATGTCACTCGGTCTCCCGATCCGCCCCTCGTTCTAGGGTCTCCCGATCCGCCCCTCGTTCTAGGGTCTCCCGATCCGCCCCTCGTTCTAGGGTACCCCGATCCGCCCCTTGTTCTAGGGTACCCCGATCTGCCCCTCGTTCTAGGGTACCCCTAGCTGGCCATCCACAATCCGGTGCTAGACTGGACCCAGTGGCCCTCGAACCAGATGGGGCTCACATTGTCAGACTGCTTGTGTGTTGCGATTTCATGTGCCTGGGAACCCGAGGTTAACTACGGTTCCAGACATATCCGGAGTACCTTCGCATTATCATGGCCTTAGCCCTGTCTTTTATAAAAATTGACAGTCTTTCCCCCACTTCACACCTATGACTGCACCATCGATCTGCTGCCTGGAACGACCCCACAGCAAAGGTGCACATTTGCGCTGTCTGATTTCAAACGCCTACAATCTGGTGCACATTCGGGAAAGAGAGAAGTGGAATACTGCATACTGCTCCTTTCTTTTCTGGTTTCCTTGCAGCCCTGGTCGTTTTGGGACTTCCGGATTCCGACAGTAACACAATGGTTCTGGCAATCGTGGACCTCTTCTCTAGAGCGGCCTGCTTTGTCCCTCTGCCAAAGCATCCATCCGCGTCTGAGACAGCCCAGATTGTTCAGCGAGAGGTCTCCCGTTTACACAGCCTGCCTCACGACGTTGTCAGTGTCCGAGGACCACAATTCACCTCCAGGTTCGGGAAAGCCTCTTGCCGCCTTCTCAGAGCAACCATTAGCCTCATGATTTTAAAAGGACCCACGTACCGACGTCTGAGCTTATGCCACTCTCCCAGCATTGGCAGATCCCTAGAGGACAGCCACTCTGGCCTGGTTGCCATCCCCTGAGCAACGGGCAGACAGAGAGGGTCAACCAGGATCTAGAGGTTACACTCCGCTCTCTGGCTTCAGACAATCAGAGGACATGGAGTCGTCATCTACATAGTTCCTTTTAAAATCATGAGGCGTGTTAATCGGACGTCCTTCCTGTTGCAGCTGCCCAAGTAGATGAAGGTGCATCCATGTTCCATGTCTGCCAGTTGAAGTCCCTCCTCGCCACAACGTTGGCTTCACCTGCTCCGGCTGTCAATACCGTTCAATGGCGGCTGGATTCCCACCGGTCCCGTGGGGGTCTCCAGTTCCTGGTGGATTGGGAGGGGTACGTCAGTCCCGTGGGGGTCTCCAGTTCCTGGTGGATTGGGAGGGGTACGTCAGTCCCGTGGTGGTCTCCAGTTCCTGGTGGATTGGGAGTGGTAAGTCGGTCCCATCGTCGGTCCCTGCACAGCACATTGATAAGGGCTTTTCAGCGCAGCATTCCGGGCTGACCAGGTGGTTGTATCGAGAGCCGCTCCTCAGTAGAGGGGTCTTGTACTGGGCGCCACAGCCGAGGCCACTCTTCAGCCTCATTATAGCTTACCACTTGCACCTGTGTTGTACTGTATATAAGACCTGCCTTTTGCTGTTGTCCTTTGTTCCATTATTGTTTGACTTACCTTGTGAGCAAGTCACTAAAATAACTCTCAGTCACCTTGTTTTTTGAATCTACATTTGCGTCTATCCTAGTTTGCCATTATGACAAAAACAACACGAAGAATGGACACATTTGCTTTCCACAACTTCATACAACTTACAGAGATATTATGTAACTTTTGAAAAAAGTGGACTATATGGGACATGGCAGGGTTTGTTTAGTAGTGGTCCTGTGATAAACTAGAGAAGTAAAACTAAATTGCTGGGTATCAAGATCAATACCCTTTCAGTTGAAGAGGTTAAAGATGCAGAATAATAATCTTGAATATGTGAACATTCTAATTATACGTGAGCACATTCTATATTCAGTTCTAACCATTAGAATTTCACGATTACTCTTCAACAAAATGTGATTATCTTAACACATGAAATGTGGAGGCTCTTCTAAGTTTACAGTAAAGTAGTAGAGAAAAGTGGGCTAGTAGCAAAGATTATTTTAGCCTCAGTTAACAGAGGGCGAAATTATAAATATAATAGGTTCAAATAGGGAGTAGCCATGGAGGATGTGTGGTGTCAAAGTCAAGGCTCCAGGGTTGCTGGCAGTGGAGTTGAAATTTGCTATGATGTTGATTGCAGGGGAATGACCGTGTTAACTTAGGGTTGGGTTATGTTTGATGTATGTATGTATATGAATGCGAGAGAGAGAGAGAGAGAGAGAGAGAGAGAGAGAGAGAGAGAGAGAGAGAGAGAGAGAGAGAGAGAGAGAGAGAGAGAGAGAGAGACAGCGTCCTTTACATTGGACCTTCACAGTTCATTGCTTTACCCCATCTAATTTCCATCCAGAATCATCTGAGCAGAGAGTTGATTAGAATTCCAACAGAAAGTGAAGATACTTCTAAAACACACTCCAGGCTCCCTGCTGAGAAGAATTATTTTCTTTCTCACTGCATGCAAAAGGTCAGACAGATTTCTAGAGTCACACACGTGCTATTGTAAGCGGGTCAGACATTCATCTTTTCCACCGCCGTGTCTAGCAATGGAAGGCTCTTTTGTTGAGTAGCCTACTGGTTAACTGCATGAATTAAAGGCCACTATCTCTTGCTCTCAGATATTACTCAAAGTGGGCTCATTTTTATTTTACTTTAATTAAATTTGCCAGGAGGATAGAACCACTTAAACCACCGCTTCAATTCTTTAGTCAACAAAAGCAATGGCGTTCAAGTCAAATAGAAAAATGCAGGGCAGTAAATGTTACTACTCTTGACTCACTCTTAACACAATGTTACCACTCTTGACTCCATCCTAGTCTAAAAAAGGAAATAGACCTATGACATTATAGCTATGAAGCTGATGGAATATAGACCAATACAATCTTTTGTATAGGAGTTGTATCTGTTGAACAGAATCTGGAAAAAGGGAAAAAATAGCCAAGTGCTTTCTTTGACATACACAGGTGCACAGCTTTAACGATAGGCTATTCTTAAAGAATATATAAAAAAAATTACAAATATGAAACTTAATACACCCAGACAATAGCTTACACTGATTCTGAGCTTCCAAAATGCCAGTTGCTGAAATCAGCTTTTGAAATTCCTCTACCTCCGAAGGACCTCAATCGATCAGACTTTTTTCCCCTCAAAGACTACCGCTGCGTCTCAAGTCGCATACTACTACTTTTTTCTTTTAGTAGGTACTTCAGCTGCACTTGCAAAGTATGTATTATTGCATGCATTTTGGCATACTGCATTTGACATGGGACATACTAAATATTTTTCTGGCTTACTATATAGTAGGGTAGTATGGGTATTGAGATGCAGCATACTGTACATGTCAATCTGGACCATGTTAGCCCACTTGGTCAGTCAATGTGCCCATTCTTTTTGCAGTGAGCGAGCAGAAATGTCATTGTGTTGCCAATATTCTCAATTGCTTCACACAGCTTTAAAATGAAAGTCCGCCATTTATTATCTATTCCAAGGGGTTCTTTTAATTACTGTTGCGTCCTTTATATAATTGTTCAATAGGTGGCTTTTGGCTGGTAATCACAGGAAAGGATAATTGCAACTAGAGTTCGGGGATTATGACGTTAATGCCGCAGAGATTGAAGGCAAACTAGGATTTTAATAGAATCTCGTTCCTGGAGTGTGTTTTTAGAGAACTTTTATTCCCACGGGTAAATTGATTTGACCCATTAATGCTGATTGTTGTTCTTTAAAACGATTCTTTCTCAGTGCCAAGTGTGAAAAAGAGTTTCAAGATTTAAAAGTAGAAAAACAGTGTCAAAGTTATTAAGGAACCCAAGCAAAACAGACCAAAGGCTTTTCTCCCTGTAGTTCTGTGGTTCAGTCTCATGGGTACAGTCTGAACCTGAATCACCCCAGGCTGCTACGGGCTCACTCCTCACTAACTGTGGCTCTCTGCTTCTGGGTGTTTTTGTTTGCATGAATAATTTAAGATTTCTTTTTTTTACATTTCAGTCTCATATAAATGTAATCAAGCTAGGCGTAATTATATCCTACAGAGGACCTTTCAACATACCTTCCAGGCACTTATTGGGAATTTGCATTTATAATCGCTTTCCCTCATTGGCATAGCCGCTCCACTGATTTGCAGAACCATAATAAACAAAATATGTCCCTGAGTGTCTTCAAAAGGAAATCACTCATTCTAATCATTACAGGCACCTGCTATTTTTATTGGAAACAGAAGCCTAAAGGTATAGCCTCTTGGTATGTGATCAATTTATCAGTGATCTATTGAGATACTGAGTTGTACTTTAATAAAGTACAGCTGTAAAGGTTGTATTATTGACAGGGACAAGGGCGCGGGAACTAGAGGTGCCACGTGGACAAGAGAACGAAGGGTACAGCAAGTGCTGCAGCACCCCCAGGTTAAAATACTTGCTGGTGCTGTCAGAACGAAGACGTTAGCATTATGATAATTCCTGCTGTTTTTGCAAGAGTTCAGAATCACATGATACTGAAGTTGGCCCTAGTCATGCTGCCAGGATCTTTTGACTGTACAACACCGACTACAATAACTAAAATACTTACGTTCTTGTGTTCGAACTTTTAAGTATACCATACATTTCTGTGTTTAATTTATGTAACTAGGCAATGTAAGATAGCATCATAGTCATGCTTTTCAATTGGAAATAGAAAGACAATTGTAAAATCTACTCTCTTGTCAGTCATGGATTGTGGTGATATTGTGTATATGCATGCAGCCCCAACTATTTTAAAGTCCCTTGATGCAGTTTACCACAGTGCTTTGCGTTTTGTAACTGGGGATAGTTTTAGAACTCATCACTGTACACTATACAAAAGTAGGATGGTCTTCTCTTATAGTGATAGGAGAGAAAAACATTGTCTCTTTTTTGTTTACAAGGCATTGCTGGGCAAGTTACCTTTTTACCTTACTTCATCATTAAAATACAAATCCAGTAGTCATAAGACACGCTCACAGGACTATATCACCACCCTTGAAAGCCGCAAAGTGAACACAGAAGTTGGTAAATCAGCTTTCAGGTTTTTTGCCTCGGATAAATGGTGACCGAATGCTTCGACGCTTTGATCGTTGCCATGGAAATCGATTTCGAAGGTGTGCAATCCCAAATGTGCAATCCCAAATTGCACATAAAAATAACAGGCCTTGTTGCAACTAGGCGATATGTTTATTAATTATTATAAGCATATGAGCTAGGCTGTTTTAATTTGATCCTATACATTTATTTGATTGCTTTGTTGCAAGTCGTCAATACCTCTAAGCCTGACCCTAACCCTAACCCAGATAAAGTAAAAATTTGTATATAATAAAAAGGATGAGAGGCACATATATAAAACAAAGTTACAAAAACATGTCTAGAAGTAGGCTACCATCAATATTTAACCATTTGAACCATATTTGAATTTAGAAATCTAATTGCAGTTATTATAAAATATTTCAGAATCTCTCAGTATTACAAATCAGTTGCTATTAAAACTCTTCTGTTTCACTTCCGTTTCTGTTATCACATCTTAAAACAAATAATACTTGTCCATGGACAGATATATTATACTCTGGAAATACACTGGCCCTCTCCTGTCCTGGAAATACCTGCTCCACCAGTCTCCATAAAACACGGAATCGGAATCCGTTGAAAACCTCTAAGGAATCGATTCTATCGACTCCCATGACTAGGAATCGGAATCGACTCTATATTTCCTGGAGTCGAACAACCTTATTTACATCAAAAAACATGCTCCATCCTCCAACCTACCAGTGCCCTGACCAGTCACTGCCAATTCACCTGGAGTCGGTCTGTGTGTCCTATGTGTGGGCAAGTCTGTCGCAATTTGTTGGGTTAGCCAATCTGGCGCAAATTGGCTGCCGTGGTATCACGCAGACTGAGTGATTCCATCAACTCCCATGACTAGGAATTGGAATTTGAATTGACTCCATATTTCCTGAGTTCAACAGCCCTATGACTGCGTTAATTGCGTCAAAACATTTGTGGCGTTAAAAAAATTACGGCCTTATTCCGAGTTCACTTTGACAGCCCTAGTATTTTTTACAACAAAAATGTGCAGTAATTTGTGCTTTGAAATGCAATGCATCCTGGGTGCTTCAGATTGGCCAGTGTATTACTGTATTTTAACAATAAAAGGAGCAGTAAAATGCTGTTTTACGATTTTGCAGTATGTTACTGTGAAAATGAAATGCAATGCATTCTAGGTTTTTTTATTCAGATTGGCTAGAAGGTTGCTGTATTTTGACAATGGGACCAAATGAGCAATAGTATTGAGATGCAATGACCTCTGGGTATTTTAAAATGTGAGTAAATGATTTTTTTTTATTTGACGAACAGCAAATTGTTATTTCATCAACAATACTGGACTATAATTCTGCCAAAGAATCTGAAATCGAAATATAAATGTGCAGGTTAGCACTGTCAAAGTTGCAGTACAACATTTAGATAATTACCTTTTTTTTTAAGTGGCGTTATGTCAATTCAAACACATCAATTGTATTTTTTTTGTAGTAATAAAGCAATAGTCCTACAACTTAGATCAACAGTATGGCTCTTTAGTTTTAAGTTGTGTAAACACAGTACTGACAATAAAGTTACCAACTACTAGCAGTAAATTCACATCAGTGGCAATTACGAGATAATTGTAAATTGTAATTGTAAATTGATGTAATTGTAAATTGTAAATCTGCTACAGTAATTTCCTGGCAATAAAGTTGCCAAGTGATAGCTGTAAACTCATTGCAGTAAATTACTGGCAATTTAGTTGCCATCCCTTTGTTGTAAATTTGACGGTAACCTATTGGCAACTTTATTGCCAGGAATTTACTGTAAATTCAGCATGACATTTTTTACAGTGATTGATACACGACACGGTTATTTGTTACTTTGTGTTTTCAGCAGAAATTGTTTCCTCGTCTCTGGACAGGGATGCCATCTGTATGCTATTGCAAACAGAAAGAATATAAAAAGATGTGATTCCACAACAGTTTATTTGAGTAATGCAAGAGGAGTGAACTATATATATTCATAGAGGTGAACGTATTCCATTCCTTTACCAATTACATAGCTGTTTTTGGCTAATTCAAATTTTCTGAGCATCACTTGATAAAACTGGAACATACATATTTTCTTTTTTTCTGTTTGCATTATTAAACTATCTTTTCCCTCAAAAATGCTTACATGCAGTAATTGCTTGAGAAGCATACTCAATAGGCATATTCGGTAATGGGCTATTGCTACCCATGACATAGTGCAAAAGGGTTGGCGTGGGTTTAATAGATTAGTTATTCAGGGCTCTGGGTGTATCTCTCAGCACAGCTTCTCACGCATAGAATAAGCCTCTATCTAATCCATCTAAACCAAATATAATTTTGAAGAGGGAGAAGAACATAAAATACACGGTTTTCTTTTTCGCATTTTTCATGACGCATGGATGCTCAAAAAAAACATGTCAAAAATAAAGCGCTCACAGGTACGAAAATAACAAACACTGATTCTGAAACTGTTTTAGTAAAACCAAGGTTCAACTATGTGCAACAGTGCACTGTACATTGATCTTACCTGAATAAATCATTCCACATGGCATATTATGATGCTGATCATGAAATCTTAAAATGTGAAGGGAGAAATATAGAGCATGTAAGTCAGTAATGATGACATAAAGCCCAGTGGAATAAGTGTGATTCATGGGGAATGAATCAAGGTCCCAGTGACACACTGAGAGTCGGATGAGGCCAGAAAGTGGGTCAGAACCACAGCTTGGCTGTACAACTGAGATGAGATCCTAAAGCCTGAGCAGCCTTAGTATCTGTGTACAACACAGTGGTTAATCAGCAATATCCTATTGAACTAGCTGGATTTCACCAAACAATAGAAAATATATAATAAATTACAAAGGGGAACTATTAAGAAACTGAGAAGGCTTGAGTGATTGTTTCTGTATATAAACAAAAGTGCTTTTCAGTCACCTTTGGAGACATAAGACTAAAACTTTTGAGGTGGCCAACTGGAATCTGAAAGGAAAAATACCTGCCAGAAGGAAGGGCTCTCACTAAGATAAACTAAAAAGTGCCTTATGCATTAATCATGAGATGCTCAATCTGGATGTGTTGTCTCAGAGAGTTTAGGCTTTGAGAGGGGCTCATTCATATTTTAATCACACTGGAGGTTCAATTAATCATTCCACAGTTTAAGGGTGAGATTGATGAATATTCAGTTTCCAACCGAAGACTTTTGACCCTACTTGCCTTAATTTTAATCATATTCTTGCATAGGGCTCCTCATCAGCAAGCCTTTTTGTTTTAGAGGAATGTTTAATAAGACTGTATGCTGGACTCAATATTCAACTGTAATTGTTTGTGAGAAGGGGAACATTTCAAAAAGATCAGCAAATTGGTATGGATGTCTCATTTTAGAATGGCAGGAATGTATGAATGCTTTATGATGGGGGACATGCTGCAGATGTTTTGTCTTTCTAATCTGTGTAGAGTAACAACTGCACAGATTAAGAGACAAATATATAATTGAAGACCTCCAAATGTGGAAGTATAGCAGGAACTACTATTGATAAGTTGTACAGAAGTTTCTTCCGGATGAGGTTACGTTTTTGCTAAAACATCTGTTTATCATGAAAACAGAAACGAATGGACACAAGCATGTGATCCTCTTAGACTCAATGAAGGGACATTGATCTGTCCCATTATGAAGGCCCAAAATGAATAGGGCCGGAGTAAGCTGTTTATATGCACTATCACTCCTGTTGATTAAACAGGAATTAATATTCACTGGGCCGCAGCTCTCTGCCAGAGCATTTTAGCAGTCTGCTTTTTAAGAACCGTCAGGAATCTCAAGACAGCAATTTAGCGCTTTAGTTCCCCTTGCTGCACTGCCAGGGAAATTATGACGCTCGGCCGCTGGAGACGGAAACATTAAAGGAGGACTCCTCCAGAGCGTCTCATTGGCTGACAGAGATTCTATATGCAGATGAGCCCAGATGGCAGGAGGACCCTGCTGAGGCCTGGCCAGGTGAGGGGAAAAAAATCCCCAATCAGGACAGATGAGGGGCCAGGGGCGAGGAGGGGGCATAGACCTAGAGAATGAAAGAGAGAAAAGAAAGAGTGAAAGAAGGAGAGCGAGCAAGAGAGAGAGAGAGAGAGAGAGGGAGAGAGAGAGAGGAAAGGCGGGGAAAGAGAAAGAGAGACGGGCTTTTAGCAACCCCAAGCACACAGGCATGTCTAAATGAACGTTCCTCTGCACAGGAGAGGATCGGCCGCCTCTGGACAACACGAAGTGTCTGCTCCAATTCCTGTGCCAGACCGTGCAGAGTGACTGTGGCAGAGGGAGGCGTGCAGCAATGCAGCATGGAATAGAGGTGTGTGTTTGTGTGTGTGTGTGTGTGTGTGTGTGTGTGTGTGTGTGTGCATGCATGCGTTTGTGTGTGTGTGTGTGCCTCTCTCCCGCCTCAGTGTGTGTCTTGGGTGATGGAGTGTCCACTCCAGTGGGAAGGCAGAGGGAAATGCATCACTCTAAATAACGGTGCTTAGGGTTAGGGAGCAGGGATGAGGGGTCGCCAGCCCCACAGGGGAACGGTGGGCGGAAAGATTCATCAAAAGCTCTTACCACCAATCCGCTGCAGACACCGTTTGCTTAGCGTAAAACATAGTAATGAATCAGCAGCCAGACCGCTGTCTCAAAGCGCCACCTTCCCACGCAGCCCCTCGGCAGGTGGCCATCCGCCTGTGTCTGTCCCTGGCTGCCTCCCCCCACTAGCACACGTCAGCCCACTTAAAAGAAGCAGCAACGGAGAACGTCAGTGTTGTTGCTCACTTCCTGTACACAACCTAGGTTGCTCAGACAACAGACACGTTCCCGAAGACTGGTGGTCCTGTGCTCCCGTCACAGAATCCTTTTTTCATGAAAGCCCATGAACAGAGACATGAATAAATGGAAAATCAATTGGGCTCCTGTTGTGAGGATACCAGCCCATTTTCAGCCCACACCCCAATTATAGCTTTTCTGGAACATAACACCTCTGGCCAATCCACCTGACTCCCCATGGTATCATTGATGTTGCTGACTTCCTCAATAACAGCTCTGGGAAAAGGTTTCAGATTCTTTGAAAATCTCTTATGTTGCTTGATCTGACTCACTATAGCTTGATGTTGTAATGGTTTTTAGTCAACCTTCTGCAGCACAGAAAACTATCAAGTGTATTAATAAATACTTTGTAAATGTACTACCTACATTGAGTACTTTTGTTAGGGGATGTCACTGAATCAATGACTTGATCACATTTAGCACAAAGTGTTTATTCATTCTGTCAATTTTAACAGAGCGGGACATAACTCTTTGTCGCTTTCTCTTTGTCCTTTAAACCAGGGAAATAAACATTGCGTGTGTTAGAGGGCAGATTTAAAAGTGTGCTAAATCTACCTAAATCACCACAGAAGCACAGTCTCCACTGAGCTCTGAAGACCTCTTTACTTTAGGTTATTTGAAGGGGATATGACAGAGAAATCGTTTCATTGGACGAAAAACATTTGAAATTCAAACACCATTCTGGTTCCATGACAGCACACTGGGAGCAGCCTTTATGTAAAGTCAAGGCTATAAACATTTTTTTTATTAAATGTTACCAGAGTATTTGAAAGGAGTCCTCCTAGGACTATCATCATCTGCGTCTTGATGTTCATGCCTCACCAACTAGCCTTGACAAAAGGATAGCAAAATCATTCTCCCTCTTCTCTCATGCCAACGGTAATTCAAAAGCATTTCAGCAAATCATGGATGACGTGAAGTTGTACAGAATAGGCAAAGAGCAAGCCCTTCACAAATACAAGAAATGCACACCCGTTTTCCTGCAGGTAGGGAGAGCTTGTGGATAGGTACTGTTGTATATCACCAGAAATGTTCCTCAATTGCAGGTGATTTCGGAGTGCAGTTTAGCATAATGTGATCACTTTCTATCAAGGTTAGCCTCTCAGAACAAGAGTTATACCTTACATCCATGTCTTTCATCTTCTTTTTTGCATATCACACGGTTGCAAATAAAACCAGTAATTATTGTTCAGGTAGATTTTAAAAATTACAGTTGCATTTAGGATGTAGAGAAAATGAGGAACTACATTTACTTGGATTAATGTCATCCTTGGGATTTAGAAAATAGAACAACGTATATCATACCACAAATGCAATAGAAATACCTATTGCCTTCTCCTGGGGACTTGTTCTAATCAATTTGTTTAATCCATTGATGTGAGGTGATGGTCCCTGACTTCTGCTACCCCAGTAATTAATGGAATAGATTCCAAGAGCCATTGAGGCAACCCCCCAGATAGAGCTGTCCACTTAATCTTACCCTCTTGAAAACTTTGCATCAGACAATGATTTAGTGGCTTGGTTGTGCAAAAAAAGGTCACAGCTTTCCACATTACTCTGAAATATCTCCAAATATGAATTTCAGGCTATAACAATTCTTATCTTATGAAACCATTGCTTTGTCAAACTCTCTCAAATGCCACATACCAGCTGACACTTTGGGAATGCATTGTGATCAAGGGGTAGCAGACTAGACCCAACTATTACCTCTTGACAAAATATGAATTTGTGTTAAGCTTCAGCTAGTAAAAGTAATGTTACTCAATCTGTAGTACTGTGTTTTCAATCAAAGGATTTATATGACTACCAGACAAATGATTTGTGCCTGTTCTCTATTTAGCTTGCCTAGGTACTGACTAGAATTCCCCATCTAAATTCAGTTAATCAACTCTGTGCCATTTATGATGCAAGGCAAGACTGATTTGAGGGGAAGTACTAGGGAAGTTAGCTAAAGTTTGCTTCAACAGCCAGGATAATAAATCCCTCCATTGCACAGTTAATGAATACAATTGTAAAACAGTGGAGCATTATTGCTTCTGTATTCTGCTAGGTCTGCTAGGTTCTGCATTATAAGGTTAATTTGATAATGATTAACCACAATATTGACTGAGCATATGTTCTATTAATATTCATCTATTTGCTTTTTTTAACATTTATCTGGCATCGATTTCATTTGCATATGACATTGTTCTGGCCTCAGATCAAAGCAAAAGCTCTTTTGATGGCAATGCCAATACGCTGTTTAATGTCTTACACAGACATGGGTGTAAATTGGCTTTGTTTAATTTTACTGTATTACATTTTTTAACCAAGGAGGATTTAACGTAACATTGTCTGACCCTAACGCTGAACCCGTCTCACTGCCAATCAGTAGCGCAGCATTGCTGTATCACAGTAGCAACAGTAACAATAACTCTTATTCTGATGGGACCAAGGTAAGAAGGTCCTCACTGTCTCTATAACCTATGTAGAGAAATCACTGACTCAAGTGAACCGATCACCCACTATTTCTTGTGGGCATTTTGAGCATTGTGTGTTCAGACCCTACTTCAAACCACAGACAGCAGCCAATTTTGTCTGCAAATATTGGCATTTTGCAGCTATTACTATGATTCTGAAATCAATTCAAAAAGCATCATATATAATACTTTCTTAGCTTTTAGTTTCATAAAAAAAATAAAAAAAAACATTTTTCTATAGATTATCGTAAGAATATTTAAGTTAGAGGGAACAGTGCGGTTTTAAACTTTTGCTTTGAACTTTTACTCATCTGGATTGGGTGAGTGTGTGTTTGCAGTGAAGCATGCATCTGGGCTGTAGAATAATAACAGCATTTTGTTCCCCTAAATTACAGGAGAAATCTTACTGAGAAGTAGAGAGAGTGGATGCTGAAATAGGGAACTCAAATCAGTTTAATGCAGACACCCATGGGTTCATAATTAAACATGTACAGCAAAATATATAAACTACATTCGCACAGACTTCATAGAGACACAACCAATGCACACTGTTGTAAATATGCTGCAGCCTTAGGTGCTTTGAAGACATGATTCAACTGTAAACAGCTACACTTTCAATGGACTTTCTTTGAAGTTACATGAACCTTGCCGCGCTCAGAGAAAAAGTATTGTCCTATCGATAACAGAAGGAGAAAGTGCATCTTCACTCCTTCACCTCCTGCCTTTCTATTACTTCCCGGGAGGCCATGTTGAGTGATCTGATTGATCCATATCCCCTGAAAGGGGGCTGGGAATAATTTGTGTGCCTTGCTCATTTAACGGACAACTAAAATCAATGGCGGTTGATCAAAGGTAGAGATTAAACATGTTTGGTCAATCATAATAGACTTTCTGATGTAGCCTTCAAGGTCACCCCATTAAGGAATGGATTCATTGTATGCTAACAAGTAGGTTTCTTAAGTTTTCTTACAGTTTGCCGTAAAAGTGTTTAAGGAGCGAATTGCATTGTACAGATTCTTTCCACATCAGCTTGTGAAAATTATACATTATAAATGATGTTCTGGAAGTGATACCAAAGAAAACGCTATTCTGTTAAATACTAGCGTCTTTTTGTGAACTGCAGTGAAAAATGTCTCTCAAGTGTGAACCTGTTGCTGTCCCAAAACTATTGATTGGGACATCATGCCTTCACGTCTCAAGGACTGAGGTTCCCTCACTCAGACAATATTTCCCTATCTGGTGGGAATATTCTTGCTTGCCTTGTCCTGTGTTTTTGGCAGTGATCATGCACCCAGGGGTTGCTGACACAATTTACTGTCACTGACACTGCACAAAAAAAGAGATAAAGATTGATTCAATATTTTAAGACAATAACTATTAGAAATAGATGTCTCTGAAAATATGAAATGTTGTGTTTGGAAAAAAATTGTAGGAGGCCAAGAAATACAATTGACTTTAGACTGTGTGGTAGAATCTATCGACTGTTCATTTCCTTCCTTTGAAGAGACAATGTAAAGAAGTGAGTGGAATCTGTAGATCATTTATATATGCCCCATTAGTCTTTAGTGGATACCACGTGGCAGTCCAAAGGGGGGTCCTTTAGACATGCACAGGAAGCTGTGACCTTTCTACTCAGCCCAGCCACTAAATCACTGTCGGGCTGCAAACTTTCCATGTAGGCCAAGATAAAGTGGACAGCTCTATCTGGGGATCGGCCTCAATGGCTCCCCAAACCTATTCCATTAATTGCTGGGGCAGCAAATGTAGGGGGAGTAATCAAGAGTTTGAAGGGCAGTGTCCTTACAGCGCAATGGTCATACAGTAAGAGCCTCTGCTGGGAGTGAGAGTACCAGAACTACATTTTAGGGGTAAATGATGATTGAGTAAAATGTAATATTAAAAAACTAACGATGTGACCCCCTAGAATGTAGGACCTTAGAAATATGTCTTTGTAATCTAAACTTTGTAACCAAACATCACTAGGCATCTGCCGTTTAAGAAAATAAAATATAATTAGAATTTTATACATTTTGAATCAGAAATTGAATCTACACTGTTTGGAAGAAGTTCAAAATTTGTTCAAGCTATTTTATTTATTTTATTTTAAAATGTTTTATGACTGAAAAGGTGTTGTTAAAATTATTTTGTTCCCGCTCCAGGTTGTCTAAAAAACACAATCCCCATATTTTAAAACTCTTATCTTATCTTATCTAACATTTATCATTAAAAAGAAATACAGTGCATTAAGAAAGTATTAAGATTCATTCACTTAAAAAAATTATGTATGTTACAACCTTAATATAAAATAGATAATATTGTTATTTTTCAATCTACACACAATACCCCATAATGACAACGTGAAAACAGGTTTGCAGAAAATTGTGCAGATTCTTTTTAATAAAAAGTTTAAATATCACATTTACATATGAATATTCCAACCCTTTGCTATGACACTCAAAGTTTAGCTCAGGTGCATCCTGTTTCCATTAATAATTTAGATGTTTCATGATTTGGGGGAGCTTGAAAGGATTTGGGAGAAATTCCCCAAATTACAGTTGTGCCAAGCTCATAGCGTTATACCCAAGAACCCTTTGCTGTAGTCACTGCAAAAGGTGCCTCAACAAAGTACTGAGTAATGGGTCTGAATACTTATATTTCAGTTCTTTTTTATATAAAACAGGAAAAAGTTCTACAAACCTGTTTTATGAAGTTTTATGAGGTTTTATGAGGTTTCATGATATGTAGATGAAAAGTAAGTCACTTGCATTCATTTCTTATTCAGCTCAATTATTAGTAGTATAATTGTAACTATAGTAATCATTTGCAAATTTAACACAATCAACCCAAAGAGACTAAGCTTTCTACTTAACCTTAGCATCAAGTCTAACAAGGTGCCTATCTTTAGTTAGTCTAATTCATAGGTCTAATACTGCCCCCTTTCAATCATGCAGTTTACATTTTATCATAAAAATATGTTGCATGTGAATTTAGCAAGTCTGTATTTCATTGCATGATGGTGGTTTATATTTGTATAGAAAAACAGTTTTCACAGGAACTGTCATTACTTTCTCAGTTTGGCTTACCTGCATTTTTTATTTGTCTACTTTGAAGTCGGAGAAGGGTCCATAGAAATGCACTGCTGGAATCTTGATAGCTGTAGAGCTCTTTCAATTACTTCAGCAACGTTCATATGTGCCAGCCCAAAGATGCTCTTTTTCCTTCAGGTGTATGATAAAGCAGGCGTATGTATGTGTTAAAAACTGTCACTCCTATGTTTCAATGAGTTAGTTAAAGTTGGTCGTCAACATAAAATAAATGATAAAAGATGTAATCTTGAGACTGTGGTTCTTCTGACAGTTTGACAGGTGTATAGCCTTTACAACTATGTCATTAGTCTATTTCAATCTTCCTGGCTGAACCAGCTATACCTATCATGGCAAAAGATAACATCAGTATAGTGTGGTGGCGGCAGTAAGACACAATTTAAGGCACACCTCATGCGCAGGGCTATAAGAAAATAAACAAATACTATTTTACTTAATAAACCTTATGATAGTGGTCAATTTAGTCCATCAGTGGGGACACACACTTCTTGCCTTTGTTCCCTTTGTTTTTTAAGGTTGTTTTTATTTCTGCTAAACAATGCAAATTATAAATAAATAGATTTGTTTATTTTTATTTTGCTCTTTTGGGATTATGAAAGCCAATTATTTGGAATTGATAAAAAATTACCATAGTCCATGTATTGTATATGATCAATTTTACTACATTAAAAAACAATGCACACAGTTTATTTTGCCTTGGTTTGGTAAATTTGCTGAATGACAAATAATTGAATTGAATTGAAAGAGGGTCAAATAGGCCACCCACTGAGTGGCATAATATTTACTTGTCAGTGCTTCTTTGTAAAATTTCTACTTTGGTTATGGGTTGAACCAACCGAAAGTATAGGATGCATGAAACTTGAACAACTTGTCCTAACCAAAAGTTAAGTTCAACAAGTTTAAAATTATAAAATCAACTTTCAGAAAACAAATGGTGCAATGGATTATTGTAATTGTGTGTACCGTCTCTAGTTTCCTCTTTTCTATTTCAGCAGAGTACTCAGTCCAGAAAATATATATATATATATATATATATATATATTTATATGTGGTGACAATATGGTCACCATGCATGAATGTAAGAGCCCTAGTGTTTTTTATTTGTTTTTTATTAAGGACTCTTCTCCCCACCTGGCCAGGCCTCAGCAGGGTCCTCCTGCCATCTGGGCTCATCTGCATATAGAATTTCTGTCAGCCAATGAGACGCTCTGGAGGAGTCCTCTTTTAATGTTTCCGTCTCCAGCGGCCGAGCGTCGTAATTTCCCTGGCAGTGCAGCAAGGGGAACTAAAGCGCTAAATTGCTGTCTTGAGATTCCTGACGGTTCTTAAAAAGCAGACTGCTAAAATGCTCTGGCAGAGAGCTGCGGCCCAGTGAATATTAATTCCTGTTTAATCAACAGGATTGATAGTGCACATAAGCAGCTTACTCCGGCCCTATTCATTTTGGGCATTCATAATGGCACAGATCAATGTCCCTCCATTTTGTCAGAGAATATTGACTCCTCACTCCTTTCGTTACTCTTCTGGGAACCAGCTTTTGATCAACCAACTGAAACTAATGTTGAAGCTTAAACTAGTGTCCTACTTCTCTTAGTAGGTTAACCATATTAGGTCACAGATGGCCCTACATATCTTAGATGAGTGTGGATGGACTTAATGGACATCAATGTAACTCAAAGTGAACCTTACTGTGTTTCTCAGAAACACGTGCCATCCAGTCCTTGTTGTATGTTACAAAACATTGTATTCTCTGTACCATTGTAAATTGTTATTCAAATAATGTTCCCTGAACAGGAACGGTTGTCAATCATTTGTAATTTCTGCTCATTTGCTTTGTCATTATATTTCAGGACAACTTGATAGGTTTTACAATTTATTGCAATACATGGTAATACATTGAAGTATGGCTTCAAGGGTCTGCTGCTCTGATTGCTTCCCTACACGGGGTCTTATACAAATGCTAAGTGATCAACCATTGGTAGGGAGCAGATACCTGCAGAATCCCCCATCGGATACTGTGCAACAGACCCTATATAGGTGGAAGCTGGGGTGGAGGTGGGCAGCAGCAAGAGCAGGAGCATAGTGTGGTGCAGAAGCGAAAAGAAGCATGGTGCGGTGCAGCAGTGAGCGGGCAGTTGTAGGAGCCAGTGTGGTGAGTGACTGCGGTTTAGTAGGCCGCGTCAAACTATTGAGAGTATGCGACTGGTTGATTGATGTGACGTGGATAAATGCTGTGTCTGAGTTGCCTGCCTGAACTAGCTCTGCCAAGGCATCGCCTCATTTTTGTGACGTTTATTCTCTTGTTCTTCTGTGCTGTAAAAAGGATTATGATGTATGTCATGGCACGCACACACTTCGATTTAGGCTGGTGATACCTAAGCTACAAGAAGATTGAATTTGTGAAGGTCGTTCTGTTGTGTATTTGGTGTAAGTCATCTTAGTCCAATACTGATCAATAACCACCCATAATAGAGCGACAGTATCCAACAGTATGCCAGCTTTGGCTTGCTTTCCCTGCTATCAGTGTGACCATCAATATAGGACTGCACACTATGTTACCTTTCTATCTTTTGTTCTATATCAACTATTAAGATATTCAAATTGTAAAATTGTACATTCAGTTCCCCGAACCCCCCATGAGAACTACTCTCTTTCTTCTACATTATCAGTGGTTACATAAGAAAATTCTGATCAATATTCAAAACGAGCCAAGTTGGCACACAGTGATAACATACCATTAGTAATTTGATGGGAACCCTAAAGATCCAGATGGCCAGGTTGGTCATGAAGAATAACGCAGTTAGAGGGGCCGACATTACCCAGCTTTATGGAAAACCTTAAAATAAATTAAATGCAACAAATTTTACTCAAAGTACTTCATATTATATTGAGTATAAATGGTCAGAAGATATAAGTACATGAAGACGGGGATTGTTTATGTTATTTCATGTTCTAGAAATGACTAAGAATTCTTCATACAGTAGGTTGTAGACTACCATAATGAAATACATTAAATGTCAATGCCATGCAAGTAGTGAACTGAAGTTTAACTTTACTGAAGTTTAATAACAATCCGTGCTGCAGAGCATTTTTTTCATTATTATTTTCATTTCATTCATTTTCATTAAGGAGAGCCTCCCTGAGATAGACAGACATTCTTAATACAAAATGTGAAACAATTTTAATTGTTTTTACATAATTTTGCTTCTTTTACTCATTTTTCCTAAAACCACTATAATTTTTTACGTAAGCTTTACTACAAACTGCACAACCACAATAAAGCTATTGACTTTACAATTAAGGACTCAATCTTGTCTCCTTAAGTCTACTAATACTGAGTCGTTTAGTTCCCTGTAGGCTACTGAAAGATCAGTGCTCAATATTTTTAAAACCAAGTTTGAGAAAGTGCAGAGGTTTTTGAAAGTATGTGTGTCCACGTCTTGTGCTTTCAACGGCAGGGGGACCTCAGATTCTCACAATTCAAGAAACAGCACAGAATGATTTATGACTTTCTGTTGTAGAGGAGGTGGCAGAATTTTACCCCAGCAAACCAACTGGCTTCTGTATTTAAACCAATTTCTGCATGCTGAGATGCTTTCACTTCCTACGCTTATATCATTTTTCTCAATGAATGTAAAGGAAGGCTTGGTGAAGGGGGCCAACAGTCACAGTCGTACTGCTAAGCGACTAAACGGAATACCATTATACGAGCTAGAATAAAGGGTCAGACATAGATTTGACTGAGGAACCGAATGTTTTTCACAATCGCCTCTAACAGGGCAATGATTCCCTTGGCGTGATTAAAAATACTAAAAATAAAACATTTAAGTGGTGTCTGAATTGAGATGCTAATGTGTTATGTAAAATGTTACACCCTTGCTTCACTGTAGATTGACAGCTTATTTTTATCATACGGGAGAGCCTGATAATGGAGTCGAGCACAAGGGAATAGAACAACAACATGTGTGTGCAATCTAAAACCACCTTTTTATCTATCATATGCTCCTTGAGACACCTGTTTTTTTGCTTATGATGTACAATTATCCACCTGGCCATGGTAATTTTATACCATGAGGTCACGATGCTTCTGGGATGTGGGATTTCAGACGAGTTGTGCAGCCAAGAGGTAAGTTCTTCTGACCCACTTTCTGGCCTCATCCGACTCCCAGTGTGTCATTGGGACTTTGATTCATTTCCACAGAAGGCCATTTATTTCTCAACGGGCTTTATGTCATCATTACTGACTTACCGGCTCTGTCGTGCGGGCAGCGTCATGGCACATTTAAATATTTCATTATGATGACAATTCCTTAAGTATGCTATAGAATGTGATTTATTCAGGTAAGGTCACATAGGTTTTTGCACGTTTCTCTTGCCTGAGTACAGGGGCTTTGAGCTATAATCAAAACCAAGCAAAAGAAATGTGTTTTTCTTGAAATGTTCCCATTTTCAGATGTACTGCATCCCTTCCCCTTAACAAAAACAAGTTTTACTGATGGGAGATCAGTAAAGAGCTAGTAAAGACACAAGACAAATGGCATAAAAATGGTCTACCATTTTGTGCAGAATCCATTTTATAGGCAGACAATTGCATGCCCAGAGAGCGATACACCTCCCAGTCGACTAAAGACTGGGAATTCCCGACGATAATTTCTGCTCCCTCTCCAAATTGATTAGTGGATCAGAAGGCTAATTCAGTCCTTGAGGAGCTGTGGTTAGACGGAGATCCCCCCGAGAGCCCCTGAAGAATTCATCCATAAAACACACGTCACCCCTGTTGCTCGCTAACTCCCCATCACACCACCAGCTAGATAGTCTGCCCCGTTCCTCAAAGCAGTCTGCTGCCTCCAAGGCAATTACACGGTGAAGCCTCTTGAAAGGAAAGTTAGAGTTATGGTCATATTAATCCAATTAGACTTTAACAAGTTATGACAACAAAGAAATAAGCCGCAGTTTCTCCTTCGAGTCCCTTACAAGCATCTCCTAAGAAATAAGTGTGAAAATGAAATCATACACATGAGAGTGCCTGCTGGTTACACTGGTATTAACTTAGGAGGGGTTGGTCAAGACTTGGTCTATTTCATTATCTACTGATTTACATCCAGTGCTATAAGTAAATTATATATTTCTTAAGCATAGCCGAGTCACTCCAAAACCAGAGGTGGGAGGTTGTTATGAAGAGCAATGTCACAGTTCTTTGCCATTGTGGGAGAGTGCATCTGTGAAGTCAGACTGGGCGAAGAACAAGGAACTTAATGACCCAGGAGTTGCATGATTAATGGAAAGGTTTATACGATATTTCTCCACGTTGGGGCAGCACGTGCGTAAAGCCTGACCATGTCATCTTTTAAGAGGGCCAGCTCAAGGTCAGCCAAGCTTGGAAGCGAGCCCACAAGAGACAAAATGGCTATTAGTGGAGCTTCTCTTCCACCCAGGGCTGCTGCCTGTCTACATACAAGCACACACCCGCACGCACACTCGCACTCGCACATTCTCTCTCACCACACACACAAACACACACACATATATATTCCTACATGTCTATATTTTTACACAAAGGACCAACATGGCAGTGGTAGGACCTTTGGGATTCCTGTAACCTGAGGTGTGGAAACAGAGCACATCTCCCTTGTTAGGTGGAGAGTAGTAGGATGATAAAGCATTTGTGGTGAGGAGAAGCAGAGTGCAGGCCTGGCATTCTCCTTCCCTTAGTGCAGTGACATGCCCAGCATAGGATATCAAGGTCTACTTGTCGACATTATTAGATGTAGTTGTAATTGTTGTTTAACCGCACATATAAAACCTATAATATATATTTTTTAAAATGAAACAATTTTGCATTTCTATGTCAAGTGCAAGATCACACATAGTTTGATGAAAACATACTTTCATGAAAGCAGATATAGCCCATGTTATCATATTTCAAAATGCTTGCTTTAAAGAGACACAGGGAATCCTGTTTGGATCAACTTAGACAATCAGACTCCTGTGTTAAAACCTTGTCAAAATGGGAGCTTTGTCTAAACTGCTTAGATTTAGTCCATTTCAGGAGGAATTCCAGCTAGTTTGATTCAGGGAAAGATTTATTTCCTAGCCATGCTGTGTGTGAGAGAAGCGGTTACTGTGAAAAAATAAACCAATTATAAATTCAGAATCTAAGTAAGTGCCTGTAAGGTCCTCCGTAGGATATAATTACGGCATAGCTTGATTACACTCAAGAGGCGCTTGAAATGAATTTAAGAGCATGCATAACGTATTTGCACAAACAAAAAAAAGCTACTGATTACCAATCCACAAGTTTGTTGGCTCCAGGAGGACACACATATTAAAAGTATATGATTCTGGTTGTGGTAGTGCCAGGGAAATATTAGTTGTAAATGTTAAGGATTTTTTTCTGGCAAGCAAGTTTAGGAATTTGTTTTAAATATTCTGTAGAACAATGTTTTGATAACTTAAATTTAAACGGTTTTCTATCATGCCTATACTTTTTCTATACTTCCATCAGAAATACAAGTTGTCTTCAGTTTAGTTGACAATTTATTGCAATAAAATGGAAGTAAAACTTCAAACTTTATGGCTCTGTCTTCTTAGGGAGATCCATTCTTGAGTTATTTGCAATATCAGCATATTTCAAAGAAAGCAGGGAAGATGACATACACACCCCACAGGGGACAGATATAGCGGGCCCAACTGAAGGTGGAGACCGGGGTGTTGGTGGCAAACAAATAGCAGACCAATATAGTTTAAAGCTAGTTGCCGGAAATGCAGCATGTTTGCAAAGTGCTTCAAAGTTAAGAAGACTGCTGTATCAGTTCAAGTAGCAAGTTATTAGAGCAGCAATTTGACTGGCGTTATGCCAGCGTCAAAGTGCACGGCTCAGTGTGTTCTGCCTGATTTAAGTACCTTCATTTGTTGAAAAATAACAGAAATAGAACATTAAAAGTGCCCACTAAGCAAGTTAGAAATTTTTTGTACTGAAACTTTCTCTTTAAGTGACATTCACCCTGCTGATGCATAACAACCTATTTTAAACTGATGTCAAAGAAAAAAAAAGATGCATCTTTGCAATTTACTGAGTTTATTGGAGTGGCACTTGTGTAACTGTGTAAATCTCTGTGACCTTCGTTGTTACTCTGGTTATTAAGTTAATCATTCTCATGGGGAAACCCAAAGTGTGCATAAGGTGTATCTTTCAGTTTGTTATGAAATTCTAATCAAGCCTCAGATGGCTCTGAATGGAAATGAACCAGTGAACTGTGAAGACTCAAGGTAAATGACAGGCCAACCAAACACAGCTGACATACTGAATCACAAACTCATAGCATTGTGAGTCCAGACATCAAAGTTAAGTTTGCAGAGTAAATTATGCTATAATATCGGTTATACTTTATAATAAACAGTTGAATAGCCACGCTGCACTTGTCATCTTACTTGTAATCATATAAATGTGAAAAAGGTTACCCTATAATTATATTGATTTGTGTCGGACAAGTTCCGTTTTTTTTTTTTTTATAAATAACTGGCATAGTGTGACTTTATGTTCAGATATACAGTAGTCAGACTCATACCTGCTATAATAAGCCAGAATAAAGTCTCCCCAGTACCACTGCCAGTGGTGGTCCAGTGGTTCATTTCTTGTTACCGCACAGTTCTTCTTTGTCTCTTGTTCTGAATAAGAGCATTTTGCTTCCCTTGTAGGGCCACTCCCTGTCACTTAAACCTTGGTGATGTTCATGTGGTTAGTCTCCTGTTACATAGAGTTAGTCAGCCAAGCTTGAGGTGCCTCCCTTTTGTGTCAATGAATGCTGCCTGCACCCAATCTACAAGGGAGGAAATAGCAAAGCTCAAGCAATACAAATGTGTCCTACAAAATTAAGTACCATTTCTGCTGATAAACCGCCACCTCTTACTGCGGTAAAATCATGCCACATTGAGGCAATCTGTTGCTACAATTTAGCGCTTTTGGAGTGGCGGACACATTCTCACTTGTTTTGTCATCCTTCATTCACAGCCCCCTCTCAAAAAAGCATGAAATTGTTCTCTTAATAAACCTGGATTCTTGAAAGAGGTTTTGGCGTTAGATGAAGGCAAAAAGCGAAACAGCCTGTTCTGTGACAAGAAAGTGCTCCTTTCATGTTTATCTATTTACAAATGTTCTACGTCAGTTCCAAGTATAAAACCTTCGTTTCAAAGAGAAAACAATCTTTTAGGCAATCAAAGGACTCCAGTCAAATTTTAAATGGCTTCTCAATGATTTTCTGTGAATCTTTAGCTGGTTAGCTTTGCGCCCCCGGGCAACTGAGGGAGTTGGAGCTGAGGGTTTAAGGTCTGCCAGGGCGGCGGCGCCTCAGAAAGCATCAATAAGCGCCTGAGCAGTAAGCTCTCTTGGGTGTGAGATTGGCTCTATTGATTTGTCCCTCAGAAGATAACATCCTCAGCTGTAGACTTGTTAATAGCATTGACATCTTTTAAAATGTCAGACATTTACATAAAAGTTGTTCTTTCCTTTCCCCTGGACAAATGCTGCTTTACGGAAGGAGTGCAAGGGAACATTGGCATTTCTGAGTGATTGCAAAAAACAAATGTGAAGAACCAGAAAACACATTATGTGAAAGAGTGAATGAAGTGCATCTGTTTACTAAGAAATGGTGGGCAAACGTTTCTGCGGCGGTGCTATGCTGCACTCGCTATTGATTGAGGTCATGTGACTTGGTCTTCCTCCCCAAGTACCCTGCTTCTTTATTGTCTGTATCCATCCACATCGATTGGCTGCTGTAGGTAAGGGGCTACAGAGTTAAGACACTCTGATTTCACTGCTGTCGCAGTGGAGCCTAACCACTTAACCTTTAACCTAATTGAATATTAGTTTAAATTGTATTGCAGATTATAACTTTTCTTTGATTTGATTTCCTTGAATGGCCCAATGCAATTGGGTAGATCCTGTTTCTGTGGGTCAATAGCTGTTTTGATTCATATGAAGAACAAATGTTCTACTCAACCTTGATTTAAATTCAAGATCAGTTTCAGTTTGTTTCAATCAGTTTGTTAACATAATTGAGTGCCAAAATCCAAATGGAGGTAAAAAAAAAAATTCTGTTGTAATTGTTTTATAGCCATGTTGTATGCTTGCGCAAACAATTATATAAAATGTCTATATCAATGTAGATTAACTATATTTACCTTTTAATTTCATGATTGTTAGGCTGCAGTAATCATCATTAGCATTGAATACCTTTTGCAAAATCGAATGTTAGTCTCCCTTTAATGTGATGATTTACTTTATCTTTAAACTTTAAGATAATGCAAAGCCCTTAACTGTTTCAATTAATTTGCTTTATTTTGGGGATGACTTTAGTATTGAATTTAACCAGCGACCTCCAAGACTGGTCATTCAATTCAAAATGTCAGAGACAGACGACACACATGCTCACACACACACACACACACACACACACACGCACACACACGCACACACACACACACACACACACACACACACACACACACACACACACACACACACACACACACACACACACACACACACACACACACTGCATTATAGAATAAAAAATTGTATATAGTCTAGAGCCAATCTATTTGGTGTCCACAGCTACACCCACTGCATAAGTCTGGTTTCGATGCATTTCTTTGGCATATCAATGCACATCCAGAGGATTCTCACATGCTACAAGTAAGTTGCTTGACAAGTGTGAGGTGGTTTGGAATCATTCCATTTCAAGTTGCTGCAGGATACTTTTCCATTTGCTATAGTTCCTCCCTGCAAGAAATGAAAGAAACCATTTTCCTAGAGTGTACAACCTGAGGGATGTTCCGGTTGGAAGACACTGTCCACTTCATTTACTTCTCCCATTTGTTAAGGCTGTCTAAAGTTGTATGAAAGTCATGCACTATCTGCATGGTGGAATACACAACCAGAGCACTTCTACCTTGGAACTTGAATTTAAAGGTTTTTATTGACATTTTTGAAGATCAACACTACTAGGTTGTGCTTCTATTGATCGAACTTACACACTTATTTTTCTTGTACTGTGAGCAGCATGGATCAGAGCTTATTGCCTTTTGTGTCTGAGAGCCCAAAACAGACTTTACAGTCTAAATACGTAGGTGGTCAAAGTCTGATATCTGTTGTGGGCTACACACTCACATACATAACTGGATTTGTCATGAAAAGTAAGCAAAAGTAGGTGGAGAAAAGTGTTGCATGATCCAAGTTGGAAACCCACGCATGTACAAGGTTACTGCAATCAAAAATATCTGATGTAAAATAATGAAACAATAATATCACATAGTCAATGTATCTTATAGGAAACTGTAATGAATGGAAATGTGGAACTGTCCCTTCACTTTGGCTATTCCGCTTTACCCAGAACTGCTGATGATGAGCAAGAATTAATATTTGTGTCAGACAGAACCTTACCACAACTGCACACAATGTTACCTTCTCACCACACAGCAGCATATTCCTGTCCTCACACTTCCAAGGCCTTTGCTCCACTGGAGTCTGGTTTGTGATTCATTATTTGTGTTTATAAGCAGGCTCTGCCCAGATCGCGGAAGGGCTGCTGCGTTGAGTCGGGGACACGGCAGGACCCAGGAAACAACATGGATGAGATTACCAAACATAAATGCGGTGACATGAAAATCCTTTGGTGACACGAAAATCCTTTGGTGACATGAAAATCTTGTGTCGACACACATCATGTTAAGAGCAATCGTTTTCGCTCAAAGAAAACTCCTAGCAGTCTACAGCCTATCGGAGTTCCAAAGCATAAATGTCACAAGGCTTGTTATGTTCACCTGTTACATTTAGTTTAAAACCATTCAATGACTCCTCCCAAATCAGATAAAAAATACAATACTGAGCTGTGTCTAGTCAGCTGAGGGAAGCACCATCACAACGACAATTAATATTAACAGCAGCCTGCTCTGATTGGCTGTAGTACAGGACCCGATTTCAATCATTCATCTTTACCAACCAATTACACAAATTGGTCCAATGTCATAAGCATGTTTTGTTGCACTGTAGTGCATGGTAGTGATTAATTCGGGACTGAGTATACATTAGCAATATTATGAGTGATTTTCATGATGTAACAGTAGCATGGTTCAAACATGTTTTACAACACAACAACCAGGGATCAACATTTAATTTGCCTTTGTCTTCAAAATGAGTGCCCACCAACTAATAGGCTCCCAAATGTCAGTGCCCATCTATGTTTTCCTCCTTGTCCACCTTTGTCACTTTGGCAATTGGGTAACTTTGCTTGAAGCAACACCATCTTGTAATGACTTAAGCTTAAGCTAAATGTTTATTTTAATTTTATTTTTTATCTTGGAATCACATTTTATTGAAGTGAACACATTGTATTATTTTTAAAGTGTGGTGTAAATGGCTGCCCTTTGACCAGTACAAAGAGCTTTTATCTTGTTTTATCTTACTGAGTATAGCGATTAATAAAGTGGATTGTTTCATTAAAATTTAGTTGAGGGTTCTTGAGTTCAAAGTTAGTTGGGCTAAGCTATCCCCAATGGGTTTCCAATGAAACGGATCACATTGCAGCTAAATGGGAAAATGTAATTAAGGGGAAACTGTCCAAATAGATGAAGAAACTATCCGGATGAGGAGGGACAGCTTCGTGAGACAATTAAACAGGGTTAAACATTCAATATTGAGACTTCTTCTTTATTTATCTCTTAGCCAGGCTATTGTGGATCTGACAGCATGACACTGACAATAAACAATACATTACAATGTACTGATCCAAGACTAGGGTCATGGACTCTGACACTCCTAACACACCACTGAAAATCAATCCTACTACCCTTACGGGGAATTAATAACAATAGCTTAGTCACAATGATATTCCCAGTTTTGTTTGAAGTATCTACTCATTGGTTGAATTCTAATATTCAGCAAATATACTAGAATTTCACATAGTGTCAACCTGTTGGTTCTACTGTGGATAGCCTATATGCTATGAAATAACAATTGGGCTGTAACATGTCATACATTTTCATTTCATACAGAGCAACCATAACAAGCCCTTGGTGGCTTTCCAACCAATGATTTACAATGTTGCACACTTCATACCTAATTTTCCCACTGGAATCCATTATTTCGTCTTTCTTTCTTTCTTCAAGGTTGTGGGTGTCGAGTTGAAAGGACTCCTCAGCCCTGGCGAATGGTTAAATTTAGAAAGTCTTTGAATTTTCTGCTGTCTGCAGGTGTGGGAACCCTGCACCTGAACTGCACACAAATATCGAGAATAACAAAAATGAATTGGGCACATTGGATATGGCAGGCCCATTATTTTCATCCTGACTTGAAAAGGCTAAATACATTAACTTAGGTGAACTTTCTTTTTCTTTCTTTTTTTTTTTTACATAACTATAACATTTAAAATATCATAGTTTAAAAGCATGTAAATTCTGTAAAAGCATGTTTCAGTAATGTTCTAGATTATTTCGAGCCTGTGTGCTTTTCCAATATTTTCTCCTCCATCTTTCATAGGGAGGCACACTGGTGTTATCTCTGTTGTTTTTGATTAATTACACATTTCGTTTTTACAACTAGATTACGACTCAAATTTGTTGGTTTCCAAAATTCATATTTGAAGTCAACAAGCAGAGCTAAAACTAGCACGGCTAGATGGATTATAATTTGTTTTTATGGATGGTTGGTTTTAAATTATTCTTTATGTATGATACAGGAGACTAAACATTTGGTTGTGTTTGTTGGGTATTTCGAATAGAAATAAGTTACACATCGTTAAATATGAAGAAAACATATACCTAAATTAACTTTTTATTGTCACCTCCTAAAATATTGCATGTCATAACATGAAGTGCTGTGGTGCTACAGTGTATACACACTGTATATATGCTGACTTCTACTGTGAACTATTTAACTAGTACTTTTTGTGTTCTCAAATCTATTTTTGCCTGATTGGCATGTTGGCACCAGCTGGCTATCAAAGTGCTCTTGGCAATCAAAATGAGTTTTTATTTGTCTAAATGTCATTCAATATAAATTATTTTTGACTGACGTAAATATGAGTTGTAGGGAAAAGGTTTTTATCTAAAACTGATCACATGAGCACTACTGTATTGTCACCTAAGAAGCAGGGAAGTGTTACTCAGCTCACAACCTCAGGGCTGGAACAGGAATTCTTCATTTTGCTCCACGGAAGGATTTATCTACTTCTGTCCTTCATCTAAAGGGCTTTGAAGTTTAACTTGAAGCCTCTTTTGTATGGTGAAAAACTCTTTCAAAGTCTTTCATGTATAGATTTGGAAGAAGGATTGTTCTTAAAAAGGCCAGAGGTTATTGTGTTAGCTTGTGAACTCAAGAAGAAAAGGAGAAAGATTTCCACATGGCTATTGGTGCATTTATTCCTATACTGTCCTATAATATCCTTTGTACTTCAAAACAGCACTGTAAAATGATGAATCAGTTCTGATCCCCAGAGCTGAATATTAACATAAAAATGCCTTCCAGAAGATACAATAAAATCCAATTTATTGTGTACTGCTTATTTGAAAATACATCTCAGAAAGATGTACAGATGCTTGGATCCCTCAATGTACTGTTTCACTCTAAATGGACACTCTACATCACATTCACCATTCCTTGGGCAGGGGCTTCATGACAATACACAGGTTTGCACGTAAAACACAATGTGAAAGTGTGGCCACCCTCCACAAATATATAAATATAAATATTTGTTGTTTTAATTTTTCTTTGCGATTTTGTTTATGCTAACTATAATGTTGGAGCCACGATCTGGGGAGTGCATGACATACCTTTCAGTAGAACCTTGAATTAATCAGTCCTTCTAATTTGGATTGGATGTCTCCTTCCACAAAGCTGCCTCTCGGAGGCTAACCTCTGACTGCCACCTCACCAATGCCCATTCCTTTTAGCAGATAATGTTTTTGTTCTCCAGGCTGGGAGGGTTGAAGGGTTTTAATGAGGTAGAAGATGCCTGTTAGCGATGGCTTTTTAATTAGCAAGGGGCACTTTCCTTTCAGTAGTCTTGGCCATTTGGAGACCATGAAATTATTTGAGGACCGTTATGCGTTCTTAGATTATGGCCAGTCATTGGCACTTGGATGACAAAAATTATGGGGAGTGGTAATTGGAACAATTCAAGTTTGCCACATAACTGCAAATTCAATGGTAAATGGCACATTTCGGCTTCACTGTTTTCTTTAGGAGAAAGTATGTTAAAAGAAAACAAAATATAGTAACAAATGCATTTACGTATCTATGTTGTTTTTCTCAGTTTCATAGAACATAATAGAACAAAATATGTTATTTCGTGTGTAATAACAGCAGATTATTTAATAAAAATGTCTGTATTTTGCTCAAAGTACATTCTAGGTCTCGGGAAATGTTTGTTGGATTGTTTCCCAATTTATGCCAGTATTGCAGGTGACAACTCATCATTTACTCAAGGTAGCAAAGTTAGCAAAGTTAAAAAGTTAGCAAAAACGACTTATTGTTTAATCTTTTCCTTGGTACAGCATCAATTGTAGTTATTTAACAAAAGTTTTTCTATAAATCAATATTGGTCTTAAGTCATCGTTATACTTAGAACTACAATTACAATTTATCAAGAGTAGGTATAGAAGGCTGTGTAGACAACATCAAAAGCATGGGCACACACACAAAAGGAAGACTAAAGCTTCATTTTAGTCAGGTCTTAAATAAAAGGAAATTGAACAAGAAAATAAAAAGCTGATATAATTCTACGCTATTGATTCATTTGATGAATGGGTCACCTCTACAACACTGTATCAGTTCCTGAGCTGACAGCCTAAGAATAACTGTCCCTAGAGGCTTTGAGAGTCAATTGTAACAAAAATGGAATTACGGGTCATGCACAGTCAATCTTCTGTGATATTGAAGTGTCATAACTCTTATTCCCACCTGACCCTATCTTACGTAATGAGGAATTGATGTAGCACAGATAACCTGACAGTATAGTATAATTTGAATGATATAAAATGTGTTGGTATAAGACATAACATTCATTCATAATACATTCATTCTTTTGGTATTATTTTTCGCAGTGAATTCAGCTGGCAGTGCAAATGGATAGGGGAAGATGTGATGGGATTTAATAGGCATGGTGAAAACATTTGGGAAATAGGCCTCCGTTAACCGGGGGATGTTGATACACACTGCTACATTAACAATCTGCACAAATATGACGGAAACTCTTTCCTGAAAAACCTTTTGATCATACTTTAGGCTTTGCCACATACATTTATTAAATGTTGACAAACATTAAATTCACTCTCAGAGGTTATTCACTATATCTGCTTAAAAATGGTCATCTTTGAATTTGGCACTCAGTTAACAATGTGTTGAGGATTCAGAATCAAGATATACATAGCAAGTCAAGGCTTCATTGCATTTTCTTGAAAAAACAACAACAACTCTGTTAATCTACCCTGACAGGAGGCCTTCACGACTCTGTCTTGCTCATCCATTGATTTCTGCCATGCTTGTCCTACAGTAGAGGGATTATCATTCAAGGCAAAAGTAAAATAGCAAAAATGGCTAATTATATTTTTATTCATTCAATGAATTTAACTTCAACTATGAGTCATAATGGGTCTAGGGCCTACATTCTGCGTACTATCCAAATGGATCATGAGTAACCCTTTAGAGCATGACTAATTCAATCTATCATCACCTTGTAGGCCTACTGTTAAAACTGCATCAGGAGAGTACCAGTAACATTATGTTTAATGGTAGAGTTTTATAAGGCAATTGGTTCATATGCAACACTAAGGTTTTAGACATCAACAAGACAATTTACTACATGCTGCTTCATATGATGCTGACAGAGGCTACATTGTGAGCAAGTCACTAATTTTCCAACTTTAAAAGGTAATCAGTTTCACAAAGTAATGACAGGGTTATTTGATTTTGCACATGCTGCTGACTCAAAAATAGAACTTGGGCTTGTAGTTGACTTTGTTCTGTTTCATGAGAAGAGTTATTGTATTGTTGTCTAGCACACCCATGTGGACGGTATAGAACTCTGCACATGCTTTGCAAATACACATGGTTACACACACACATCAAAGATTAGGGGCCTATGTGAGAATAGTAATTTGTAAAACTAGTATATAATCAAATTCTTCCATATTTACTTTACTGTCATCTCATGTTTTCTATCAATAGGTTCCAGTACTTCATCAACTAATTGATTTGTAATCAATTTGTAGACAATTTATTGTAAAACAACTAATATTATGCACTGAAGTTGATGACTTTATGCCAAATAAGTAACATAGGCAGTTACGACTACTTCACCACAATTTTCATTGGCTTCATTGCCTACCGAATGCTTTAAAAACACATCTTAACTGTGATTCGTCAAAAGCGACATAGCAACAAATTGCGTAGACAATGCATATTGTGACATCTCTTCCCCCTCACACTCCAAAATTTTCAGCCCTTTCGACTAGCTAGCTAAAATTTGCCAACAGGAAGGAACGAACTGCATTCTCACGTTATTTAACTTGTTTCGCTTTCCCTATATGTCTGATTTCTAGTTTTGTAGCCAAACACTATAAAAAAAACTGAAGTTGTTTTCGTGAAGGTAAGAAAATTAGACATACAAATTCATACTGGGTTGATCAAAATGGCTGCTTATGCTAGCTAGCTAGCTATGCTAGTCAACGTTCGCTAACATTGTTCTTGTGATATGAAAGCTAAAGTTGTTAGCTGTGCAACTAGCTAACGTCGTTATGCAGCTAGCATTATAACTTCATCCGATAATCTAGAACAACAAATTGTTTTGCTAACAAGAAATGTATTTATGTAACAATTTATTTTGGTTGTCTAAACGTGCTGACGGAGATGGCAAATGCGTTCGATGTGTATTCGAGTTGGTAACGTTACATGCGTGTTATAATGCAAGCTCACGACGTAAGCCGGCTATTAGCTACACCAGCATTTGAAGCCGGGCCAAAGCGAGCTAGTAGAATGGCTAACGGCGGCGTAGCAAAGCCACGCTTCTCGGCCTCGTGTGTTCGTTATAACATTGCGTTGGTTTAAGATTGGGGTTAATTTTAAGATAACTGTGTTATCCATCAACTTCGTAAAGTATAAATCTAGCCTTGATACTGGTCAGCTGGCGCGGTTGATGAGTATCTTTACGGTATACTGAAACCGGCAAACCTGTGTCGCTGTCGCAGTCAGGCTAGGTTAACTAAGATAGCGGATAGCGGCTAACCTTTAGGCTAGCGCTTTACCTTTTCTAAGACAAAGACGTCTACCACGGATTGTCACACAATAATATTAACGTTGCTGTGGATGAGTGTATGTTCCTGAAAAACTGTATTTGGATGGCATAAACTGCTTGCTGACTGCCATTTCATTAGTATTAAAACGAAACAAAAATGAAAGACCGAACTGCAAGTTTTGTCACATTTCACTTATATCACAGCATCATGTGCTTTCAATGAAAGTACAAGCTTCTGATCTTGGCTTTTAAAAGGGGAAAACTCATAAGGATGACTATAATCTGACTTCTACGGACTCAGAATATACCACCAATTAAACTGAAATCAGAGTTACGAACAAATTAACAGATATTGAAGTCTTATGACAAAATTTAAGTATTTTTCATCTCAAGCTATATAGTTTTAATAGTTATTTAAAGTTACATATGTTTGGTTTGTTACATATGTTTGGTTTGTTAACTTGGACATGCCACGGATACATTATTTTTCAGTTATGACATTAGTCATTTCTGGCTGACATGTTTTTTTTCCTCTCTCCTCAGCACCGTTTTCCCTACCCCTCCCTGTTATCATTATTCTTTTAAGGATTCTTCGTTGTCAAGCCGCCAAAGTGGAGAGTGCGATTGAGGAAGGGGGTGCTTCTCGTTTCAGGTGGCTATCTTCTGCATTTAGACTTGGCTGCAGAGATGTCTGTTTTTGTAAATTGTTGCTACTTGTTTAGTTCCTTTTATACAACATGTTTAGGCAATGGGCACTAATCCAGTAATGTTCTGTAAAGGTTGTCTTTTTTGTCAGGTATGATGACCCTTAGAAATGTATTACATAGTAACTACCAATAGGAAGGTAACGCCACTTAGAATTTGTGCAGTGTTTCTGTTGGGCACGTTTTGCCGTGGTGTACACATCTCTGATGAACTGTAAGTGACTTTGCACTTTTCGTGTACTGCTGAGACTGAACAATCAGAAGGGGGAGACTTTACAAGATGTTCAAAACTACAAGTAGCACATTCACCTGCATGTCATCACAATGAGTGATACAGAGAAACCAGGAGATGGAAACCATTGTTGATAACATACCCGAATCCCGATTGATCGATACTGCTACGTTTTGGCATTACTGCTGGTGCAAACAAGCACATTTTGCCTTAACATAAATACAAAGCAGGAAGTG
The DNA here is from genome assembly GCA_026901105.3 of Galaxias olidus. NCBI lineage: Eukaryota > Metazoa > Chordata > Actinopteri > Galaxiiformes > Galaxiidae > Galaxias > Galaxias olidus. The sequence goes on along the minus strand of JAPMUY010006867.1, from coordinate 241,525 downwards.
CACCATATAACGGTACAACGGTTTGTGAGCATGCATGGGCCCGAGACGGCAGCTAAGTTAGTCGAATGCGGAATGTAGTCTCTCTTAATATGCTGCAGTGAGCATGAGTACACTTTCTAATTGGGCTTAGGGCCATGCTTTTGGCACAAATTCTTCTTCTTTGATTTACTGGATACTTGGTTTCTATTGGATCATTTCCAACATGTTTTTTTGTGTTCATTTGGCGTCTTATAAGCTTGAAGAGTTGCCTTTTAATAAAGGGCTGTTTTTTTTTTTCTTTCTATCATTATAATTGACTGTGCTGTACAAGTGTACATTATTCTATTGCTGTGAGGAGGTCCTTGCTACTCAACCTAGTCTGGCTAATGTAATCTGAAAAATTATGATGTAGTAATAATGTATGTACTTGCTCAACAGTAATATTAAGACCCTGGATATTATGCACCAGGATCAATGGCTTCAACAAAGCAAAAACGTGGCAAAGTGGGTTTCTTTTCATGCTAAAAAGAACAGTGTTGAATGTGAATGATTTTTGGGATGTTCTTTGCTGACCGTGGTATCAGTGACTCACTATTCCGTGTCTGTACTCTGATCATTTGATTGGGAGGTTTCATGTCTTTATGGCTATTGGCTAATGTCTTTCTGGTTTGGCACGGCTGTATCTATGGTAACTATTCAGAAGTAGGAATGATTAGATAGCACATGGGACAGACACCCTGGGGCTTGTATGTGTCCAAGCATTAAAACACTGGTTAGGCTAAATCTGCGTGTTGTTGGGTGGGGGAGTTTGCTCGTCCCTGTGAATGGTGCTGAAGTGTGATGTGCTCCGCTCTCTGTTGTGACTATGCCTCTGGTTTCCTTTGAACAGTGCTTCTTCGGGGGGAGGTGGTGTTAGGAGTGCACCTCAGCACTGTCCCAAGACTGTCGGCAACAGGTATAAAAGATAACGCAGCATGGCCTCGAGTCATGGCGATTGCAGTCCCTTGTTGGTTACTGCCATGTCTTCAGGGTGCCACAGTGCTCAGTGTCCTTCCTTTGTTTTTTTAGCGAGTTCCTGGGGAAAACCCCAGGGCAAAGCGTTCAGAAATGGGTTCCTTCACGAAGCACTAGACGAGATGCCAACTCCAGCAACGAAAAAGAGCGACACGATGCAATCTTCAGGAAAGTGAGAGGGTAGGTGTTGATCCGAATACCGTTGCGAGGGGGGGGGGGGGGGTCATAATAATAACTTGCATAGTCTACCAATTAAATAATGGGACCATGGCACCTACGATGTCATATTTGGTTAGTGTCTAGTCATGTTTTAAAAACATGGGATAACATTTCTGCCAAACTTGACTATGCTTTTCCACCCTCTTTCTCCTCTGCAGCATACTCAACAAGCTCACGCCTGACAAGTTTGACAAGCTATGCCTTGAGCTCCTGAATGTGGGCGTAGATTCAAAGCTCGTCCTTAAAGGAGTCATCTTGCTGGTGAGGAACCTTTTTGGTCCCCGTTGGTACTTGTTCAGCTGAGTCCCTGGTACCGCTCACTGCATGATTCTTCCCATACAGGCCTGTGCAATGTCTTTGCTAACCTCATTGCTCTCCTTCTCCCCTTTCACTCATGGCCAGATTGTAGACAAAGCCTTAGAAGAGCCAAAGTATAGCTCGCTCTATGCTCAGCTATGTCTGCGTTTGGCAGAGGACGCACCAAACTTTGATGGCCCTACACCGGAAATCCAAACCTCCCAAAAGCAGGGCACAGTAAGCTTCCTCTAGAAACGTTCCGTCTCTGTAATATGCCTTCAAATTTGAAAGTTTTTTTTATGATCAGGAGCATTCTTGTGCAATGAATATTTATAATGGAATTCTGGTTGGATCCAATTTATCAATCCATCTTGCAGACCTTCAGAAGACTGTTGATTTCCAAGCTTCAAGATGAATTTGAAAACCGCGCTAGAAATGTTGAAAGTGAGTATGCCCTGGTTTTTTTGCCTGGCTAGGAGAACATTCTCGCTGTGTAGCCCCCACCATGACCATTTGCTTTCTGTCCACTGTCTACCCTCTCTCTTCTAGTCTACGACAAACATGACAACCCTCTCACTTCAGAGGAGGAGGAGCAGCGTGCCATTGCAAAGTTCAAGATGCTTGGCAACATCAAATTCATCGGGGAACTTGGCAAACTCGACCTCATCCATGAATCTATCCTTCATAAGTGCATCAAAACAGTACGTCCACTTGGCTGATTACGGATATGAGATTAGCGTTGGATTGGGCTCCATTATAATTCTATTTTAAAATGTAGTTAAATAATGTGTCTTGGTGAACAAATGCATCCATCTGCCTGAAAAGTCTAATAGATCACTGTGTTTCCACCCCCTGGTAGCTTTTGGAAAAGAAGAAGAGAGTCCAGCTCAAGGATATGGGGGAGGATCTGGAGTGCCTCTGTCAGATAATGAGAACCGTGGGGCCGAGACTCGACCACGCCAAAGCCAGGGTAACGTGTAACACACACACACACACACACACACACACCCGCCCCCCCGACTCACGTTACCAACTGCCTACATGGTCCCCTGCCCAGTGGAAAGTTGTGTTTCCCAGCAGCGGTGAGCGTGTCAGCCCCTGACTCTGCTGTTTCTGCCTCTCTCCCCCGCAGTCTTTAATGGATCAGTACTTCGGCCGTATGCTGTCCTTAATGAACAACAAGGAGCTGCCCGCCAGGATCCGCTTCCTGTTGCAGGACACCTTGGAGCTGCGAGACAACAACTGGGTCCCCCGCAAGGCTTTCATCGACAACGGACCAAAGACCATCCACCAGATCCGTCAGGATGCAGTAAAAGTGAGCGTTCCCGGAAATCTGTCTTAAAAAAAACCCGTCTGATTTATGATGATGGTAACCTTCTGGATTGGCTTGTTGATCGTAATGCATGTTCATGTGTTCGGTTTGACCAGTGAAGGATGGCTGTAGAGGATATGATGTGCCACCACCCTGCAGCTGATTGTGGAGGGCTTTGTTTTACAGGACTTGGGTGTTTTCATCCCCTCCAATATGGGTCAAGGTATGAGGATGGATTTCTTCCTGGAAGGCGCCTTCATGCCCAATAGGATGAAACTGGACAGGGAGACTCTCGGGGGATTGGCTGACATGTTCGGGCAGATGCCAGGTTGGTAGCGTTATTTAGTAGACCGTTCGTTTGTCTCCCCGCCTCCACTCCAAAGTGGATGTCTTTACAGTTTGGTCTGTCTGTGTGTTTGTCCCACAGGCATTGGGATAGGAACGGGCCCGGGGGTGATTCAGGACAGGTTCTCGCCCACCATGGGACGCCATCGCACAAACCCGCTCTTCAACGGCCACAGTGGCCACATGACCCCCCCGCCACAGTCTCAGTTTGACATGGGGGCCAAGGCTTTCGTCAAGTCAAACCCGGTAAGGTAGCCACCCCTGGCCTTGGGGGAGAGGGAGAGGGGCTGTACTGTTAACTCCCTCTGCCGCGTCTATCTGACAAGCCCCTCTATGTTTGGGTTCCAGGTTCAAAATCAACATTTCCAGAACCAGAACCTCTTGGCCCAGCAGCAGGTCCAGTCCAAGGACATGCCTCCTCGATTCAGCAAGAAAGGACAGCTCAACGCTGACGAGGTAAAGCCCCACTCTGCTCAGGTTCATGTTTTATCGGGTCGACCGTTAAGGATATCCCAAGTCTTCTTGACACTACTGGCAATCCTTAACTCGGTCCTGAGGCCAACGGAACGCAGACCAATGCCCGGTGATTATAGAAAGACGCGTTATTCTGAGGAGTACACCATGCTGCCGGTCTTTTTCTCCCTCTTCTTTTTACTCTGCCCTATCCTCCTCCTCCTCTCCTTTCCTCCTCCGTCTGCTCCTGCTTCTCTACGCTCTCCAACTGGTGGCTGGTCCACTGACTGCAATTATGAGAGATGAGGGCACAGCAGCGAGGACACGATGTTAAACCCGTGTCTATGCAGCACCACTAACTGCTGTTGCTTTGTTTGCCCGTACTCCACTTGCGGGCCACAGATCAGCCTGAGGCCAGCCCAGTCGTTCCTCCTCAACAAGAACCAGGTGCCAAAGCTGCAGCCTCAGATCCCCACCATGATCCCCCCAAGTGCCCAGCCTCCCCGCACCCAAACCCCGCCGCTGGGCCAGGTAAAGAGCACGCCTCCCCCTCAGCACTCACGTCATTTCTAGAAAGTCCCATCATTTCTCTGTAGCCCCTGACCGAGTGATTGTATTTTTGTAGACTCTGGACGTCCAAAGCAGACATTCTTGACATCTTTTTGTTGTTTTCCCAGACGGCGCAGCTGGGCCTCAAAACGAACCCTCCTCCCATCCAGGAGAAGCCTCAGAAGACCACCAAGAAACCCCCGCCAGCCAAGGAGGAGTTGTTAAAGACCACCGTAAGCCTCACGCCTGTTTCAGAACTTAACCTCTCCTTGTCTGCTTAGTTGGATTTGTTACACATGGATGGTAAATTTGTAGTATACATTGTAAGATTTGTTAAGCTATTTACCGGAGTGAGTCATTTAAACCAATGTATCGATGTACCACCCAACTTATAAAATCCTTCATAAATAAGGGAAATTGCTAAAGAGTGAATTATTAGGATACTGAGCCTAGACACACAGATGATGCAATAGCAAGAGAGCTTCAATCGTTTGGCCTCCGTAGGCTATACTGTCTTAACATTGTTGAACTATTTCTCTTCTGGATTCTAAATTTGTTTAGGGATGGTTTTGCTGTGGAGGGTTCTATTTGGGTGAATACCTTATCCAGTCAGTGAAATCATCTTAAATGAAATAGTCATCATTATTAATAATTTAAAGGCTAAAATAGGGTTTTAATGAGATTTTCTTTCTTTATCGATGTAGCTGGCCACTTCTGCTAAATGCATAACGGAAGCTCTAAAACACAAAAGATACCAAAGGGTTGCCTAATCTCATCAAAGCCACTGAAACATGTTATACCTCGCCTACTCTGCCCCAATCACATGTGGGTGTTAACGTGTCTTTACAGGAGACTGTGGTGACGGAGTACCTGAACACTAAGAACCTGAGCGAGGCGGTGAGCGGCATTCGAGAGATGAAGGCTCCCAAGCATTTCCTGCCCGAGATGCTGAGCAAGATAATCGTGTGCTCCCTGGACAGGCCAGACGAGGACAAGGAGCACGCCAGCACTCTCATCCACGCTCTCCGCACCGAGGGCCTCATCACCGGAGAGAACTTCATGCAGGTACGAGGTCCCGGCTGGCTGCGAATTCACTTGGATTGCAATTTGTGACTAGGGGACATGGTGTTATGTTGAAATGTGTTTTGACGATGGCAAGAAGCATCTATATCTATTCAGTGGAGGAGGAATTGCACTGTAAGACTGTCTTGTCGTGAGACCAATTTTCCCTCCTTTGATTTGTGTTACGATTTGTGCTCATTTTCTCGTCGTCGTTGTCCCATGCAGGCTTTCCTCAGCGTGCTTGACCAGTGCCCCAAGATCGAGGTGGATGTGCCCCTGGTCAAGTCGTACCTGGCCCAGTTTGCGGGCCGGGCCATCATGGCCGAGCTGGTGTCCGTGGCCGAGCTGGCCTTCCCTCTGGAGAACGGCACCCACTTCCCCCTGTTCCTGCTCTGCCTGCAGCAGACGGCCAAGCTGAAGGACCGCGAGTGGCTCACCGACATCTTTCACCAGAGCAAGGTCAACATGCAGAAGATGTTACCTGGTAGGTGCCTCCCCACCAAACGGGCTGACTTAACTTTACCAAAATGAAGCCTGTGATCTTTCAGTGTTGAGCTCGTAAGAGCTACAGAATGCATTAGTTTAGAAATGCATTTGTGTTTTTCAGCAATTGAAATAATTAGCAACTAGTCTATTTTCAGTATGTTTTCCCTATAAAAAATAGGGTTCATAAAAAGAAGTAATTTTAATCTGTCAGATGTTTTTTTATTGACCCCATGGAATCTTCAGAGATTGATCAGAACAAAGACCGCATGCTGGAGATCCTGGAGGGGAAGGGCTTGAGCTTCCTGTTCCCGCTGCTGAAGCTGGAGAAGGAGCTGCTGAAGCAGATCAAGGCCGACCCCTCCCCCCAGTCCATCTACAAGTGGATCAAGGACAACATCTCCCCCAAGCTGCACACTGACAAGGGCTTCATCAACATCCTCATGACCAGGTAGGGCACCTAAGAGCTTTGTGTAATAACATACGGTTGGGGATTGTCATATGCGCAAAGATTCCAGGAGGACTATGCTGTATTTCAGGGCTGCGCTACAGTTGTCAAGTCTTTCTAAAAGGGTCCTGCTTTACATCAACCTTACGTCTTTGTTGAAATTGAAAACCAGAGGAACTTAGACCAAAATGTTTTATTGGTCACTTTGATGACCCCCCCCCCCCCTCGAGTGCCTGAACTCAAGCAACATTTATTTGGCCCGTCCTCCCAGTTTCCTGCAGTACATCTCCCAGGAGCTGTGCGTGGTGGTGGTGGAGGAGGACGAGGAGCAGCAGGCCGCCCCCTCCAAGGAGCAGCTGGAACAGGAGAAAAACCTGTTGCTGCCCTTCAAGCCTGTCATGCAGAAATTCCTGCATGAGCACCCCGAGCTGCAGGTCAGCGCCCTGTACGCCCTGCAGGTGCACTGCTACAACAACGGCTTCCCCAAAGGTAGGAGCCCACACACACACACACACTTCACAGGGATTGCCCGCAAGCCACTCTGTTTCTGGGGGCTTCTTTGATGCGTGGTATCTGATTTCAGGAATGCTGCTGCGCTATTTTGTCCACTTTTACGACATGGAAATCATTGAAGAAGAAGCCTTCCTTTCCTGGAAAGAAGATATTACCCAAGAATTCCCTGGAAAAGGGAAAGCCCTGTTCCAGGTACTTTTTCCAGAGTTATTTTAACTGTATGATAATATATGTTTCTACCTATAGGTTCTGAATGTCTAGAAACCTTTTATTTACAATTTGCCACAATGTTATTATTTTATTGAGTGGCATGTACCATCTCCACCCTTTCAGGTCAACCAATGGCTAACCTGGCTTGAAACGGCAGAAGAGGAGGAATCTGAGGAGGAGGCGGATTAGGAAGCCAACCCGGAATGGGCATCCTAGTAGAGTAGAATATAAAAGTTCATCCTATTACCAACACCTCTTCAATTAAACCTATGCTTAATTTAACCACTACAAGCAGCATTTAATCTCTTGCCCAATGGTTGATTTTGAGGTAGGTCTCTGTCCAGATGTATGAATTGAAAGTCGGGACTGGCTCAACCACACCTTGTATTGTTTGTTTCTGCTTTTACTGTAACAGTGTAGCTGCAATGATCACTCATGTATTGCATTTCCACTATTTGTTAGGGGGCTATTGGTTAGAACTCCTATAATATTATGGTTGTATTTATGCCCATATTTGATTATTTCCAAAAGTATAATCAAGTGAAAATTCATACTAGTTTATGTTAACATGAAATGGTAAAACGCTGCCATGTATTACGGTGTTTGGTCGATTAACTTAAACTTGTCCGAAACCCATTATCGGATTTCCATTTTAAACCGAAGTGCTCTTCATTGTCCAATTGCTGATGACGAGCATGCTCCGTTTTGTGTTTTTTATAAATCTTTTTGTCCAACAATGGAAAGAGATTGGATAGATACACCTCCTCCCTTTGTCATACATAGGTGGTTGAAATACTGTCATCCTTTGTTACAATATTCTACAAACTGTAATCATCGGTTTGCTGCCGTTATGTTTTAAAGTTGCCTGTGTTTCTACCTCTTAGTGAGATGGGCTTTGTTTTTTTTGTTTTTGCCTGAATAATGAAAAGTCTTGATAATCTAGAACCCAAATAAATGCAGACTTTTCTTCACGTAGTTCTGGACTAATCAAATTATTTAAGCAGACTTCCTATGAAACCCTCTCATATTGTTTACAATTACTGTTAATTCATTGAGAAGTCACTTTCTAACGGACAATTTGTGTAACTTCTCAAAGGGTGTGGCTCGGTCCAGTATTTTTAGACATTTTGTGGCCCGATTAGAAACTTATGTTAAAAAATTGAGCTGAATTGATTTGTATCCGTTTAAAATTGACAAAAGTTTAAAAGTTTAAGTAATGTTAAATATTTTGCTTCCCATTGCTAGAACAAAAGGGCTTCTTACTACTAACATAAGTCTTAAAAAAAATCATGAGATATGTCGCCCAACCATTTAGCCAACGTGCTCATTTCCCATCTGTATGTATAAGGCAATGGATTTGGATCATGTTGTAAGGTATTCATAAAGTATTGTGCACCTCTATTGCTTTACTGTCAATAAAGTCCATTACATGAGCACCATAACCGTTTGAAGTTTATTCTTGCGAGCATAAATGTATACACAATGAATATGTTCTCAGTGTATCGTAGCAGTCCACATAAAAAAAATTACAAGTGTTGATACCCTTACTTGGGTTGTACATTTGTAACACTGTCAAGTCATTATTCCTCATCCGTTGGTATCCAGAAGTATTCCACCACCTTCCTACTTCTTCTTTGAGCTCGAACCTCTGGCCTCTCCCCTCCCATCGCAGGCAGATCACCAAAATGAGACGGACCCATGTCTTTACCCACATGTGGGGCAGACACCCTGAACATGGTTCTAGAACAGAGACATGCGTGAAACAACACATTGACACTAGGACAGTTTCATATGTGAAGAGTTTCATTTGGTTACTTGGATGGACTTCTGTCAGCGTCTTCCTGCCCAGGTTCAGGTGTGGAAATGTAAACAGGATCCCCCTCCTGAGACAGAGTTTAGAAAAACTAAAAATGTAGTATCATGGTCAATGAACCATGCAAAACTAGTCGTGATTTAAAAGATTCTTACCGTGAAATTTCTGGGAGTACCATCCTGGTTTTTCAGAATTTTTACCCTTTGGTCGCTTTCAGTCATGCAGAGGAAATAGCTCTTGATATTTACCTGACACTGTATAATAGATAATTTAGAGACAGAATTGCCAGACATGCAATCAATGTGGACGAAAAAGGACAAACGCAGCATTGCTTTTCAGTGATGAGTAGTTAAAGAGGCTTGCTCACGGCTTTGTCCTGCCTCAGAGACTTCAGCTCCTCCCGGGCTTTGAAGATGTCCTCGAGGGCCTTGTGCTTTTGCTTCCAGCTGAGACACTCTGTGGTTCGTTCCTGCCTCTCCTTCTCTGCCAAACGCCTTTCCAGGTTCGCGTCCTGCTGTTCCCGATTGGCCTTCTCACTCTGTTCCTCTGCCACCATAGCCCTGCGCCTTGAGTTCAACTCTCTGCGCACAGTTTTAAGCATGTCAAGATGATGCAGATATAGAAGCAATGAAGTTCACATAGTGGATACTAGCTTTCTTACCCTTCATAAGAAGTGGACAAGAGCAACAGAGGCTGTTATTTAGACTTTTTTTTTGTGGTAAAAATGGTGGGGGTTTTTGTTTGAAAACAGGTTTCAAATAGCTTGTTTGATAACTTCTGCATCATATTAATTCCCATAATGTATAATTCTCTACACTTAATATAACAGGGAACCTATTACTTACTTTTCTTTTACTTTTACATGTTCCTCTGTCAGTTTAATCAGTTTATGTCTGAGGTCAGATTGCTCTCTCTCCAATGTATTGTTTTCTTCTAAGAGGGCCTTTTTTTCTCCAGATATTCTATCCAGTTTTAGCTTTGTCTCAAAGTAGTTTTTCTCCATTTGTGCTAGTAGAAGCTGCACATCCGAGTGCTGCGGGAGATATGCAAGTAGACATGCAAATTAGCATAATTCACAAGATTTGTATTGCAAATTGGTACATCCTAATCCCTTAAAGTTGGTGAATCTCCCTGAATTCAGTTTGATGTAAGGATTTTATGTCCAGTACATAGTACCTGTTTCTTCAGCTGGTTCAGGCTCTCACTCAGGCGGCTCTTGTCTGCTTCAGCCTCCTCCTTCTCTTGGGTACTGCCAATCGCCCGGGACTCTGCCAAGGCCCTGCTTCTCTCAGTTTCCAGCCTTGACAAATTAGCCTCCTCTGCTGCCCTGGAGCACAATGTCTCCCTCTGCTGGCTCAGATAGAGCTTCTGCTTCAGCTACGTGGAGATATCCATGACTATGTGTTAGGTTAGGAATCTGAAGGCTGTTCATTGCATGCATGATGTGATTTGGTACTGAGTGTCTGCAGCCAGACCAAGGAGAATTTCAAGTGGAACCTATGGGCTACAATGATGAGATTGAGGGTCATTCTTTCCTTTTCCTTTTGTTTGTCTGTTACAGAAGGTCATTCTGGTTTAAGCTGACATCCTGTCACCATTTTGGCCACCACATATTACAAAACGTTTTATATTAACCTTTTCATCCCATTCGTCCATACCTCTTTGACTTGTGCCTGCAGTTCGTCCATACCTCTTTGACTTGTGCCTGCAGTTCCTGATTGAGCTTCCTCAGGTTCCTCATAGTCAACTCGTTCTCTGTCCGCATCATTATCCTCTCCATGTAGATCTCATTGGAGAGATACTGGTTCTCTTTCTTCAGGTCTTCACACTCCTGAATGCAATGCCATATCAACACACACACAGAAACATTGCACAGAGAAATGTTTGCAGTTTCTTATGATTCATAAAAGCAACATTAAATAAAGACTAGGAAACATGTCACATCAACTAGTTTTTGTTTCCATTTCTCGTGGTTTGGGAATGTGAAGCTGCGTAGGAAAAAAAACACAGACTGTTCCGAAAGCCCAATGACGTACCTTCCTTTTCCTCACCAGCTCCCCTTGCAGGTGGTTGAGCTGGAGAAACGAGCCACTGTGCCCCACGGCGGAGACCGGCCTCACGACCCGCACTGGCCTCCTGCACGGCCTGGAGAATCCCCTGGCCTCCTCCACCTGCTCCTTCCCGAAGCGGCCGCTGCCGTTCACGTTGCTGCTGCTGCTGGAGAACGACTTGGACAGGCGTCTGTCCAGCAATGGCTTCCCCGGGGAGGACAGCATCTGAAGGTCCCCGTAGGACGTGGCTCGGAGGGACATGACCAATCCAGATATGGGTCCTCCGCTCCAACTCAGAAGCAGTGGATATGGTGTGAACTATACTAAAACAAAACTGAAGGCAGCACAAGCAACCCTTACCTGAATGAAATACCTATCTTGTGTTTTTAGAACTAGAAGGGTAGTATCACCTCCAGCAGAATATCATTCATTATTCATGAAGTTAGGTCATATGATAGGGTTGCATAGAGACAAAGTACTCTGCAGTTGCTCTGGGACTCCAGCTGACCCGGGTAGTATGATAATGGTTCTGTTTGTTAATCTGATTATCTAGCACACATGTTTGGATGAAAGCCTCTGTTATATTAGTATAACTGCTCATATTCCTATGCAACTCATCTGCAAGCCGGAAATAACTCAGCTGAAAAGAACGTGTCAGGTAAATGATGTAAGTGTAGAGTGAATGCTTCCTCCTCATCAGGGAAGTGTAAACGAATAGCCTTTACACTACTCCTATCTGTCTGGAATCCGTTGTGTCCTAAACAACACACTGAGCCCCTGTGATCCATTCTAGCCCTTAAGGAGACAGAAACTAAAGCCCTTTGAGTTTGGAATCCATTATTCACACAGCGGTTTAAGTAGGACAATGTCCTGCATTGCTTGGCCAAGAACTGCCACTATAAATGTCCTTCAGCAAATGTGTCGTGAAGTAAATGTAGCCCGATACAGATCGTTGGTTCTGGTTCAGTTACATTTTCTTTCAAAAGCTTAAGCAGAAAATAATTCCTTGTCACCTATTCATTTACGTCAATCAATTATCTATTTCAGTTTTCATGGCAGTGAAAAGATAGAATGTTCAGAATGTTTGCTATTGTGGACTAACTAGTAGGGCTGAGAAGGATGTGCATGTGCTAGGAATATAATGCTACAATATTGAGAAGGCTTAACTAAGACGTCTACCCATACCTTTCCAATACCCGACATCAGCTTTCCTCAGTAAGTGGCTGTGCATGTGCTTTGCAGCAGGGCAATTCAATGTGGGGGTTTTTTGTTGAGGAAATTGAAGATCAAAGATGAAACAATCATACAAATGAGCAAACTCTGGGAACATGGTGCCCACTGTTTTCACTGTTGGACTGTCTAGAAGGTTACCATCGCCTGTCGAGCAATGGCAATCTTAACTCAATATAATGTATTTTATGCAAAACCATAACATGTATTATTGTTGCCTGTGGCAATCAAGTATAAACTTCATCTGTACAGATTAAAGAATAGATGTTTGCTCAGTGTTATGTATTCCAGCTAAAACAAAGGAAGGAGTGTCTCGTCAAAAGTTCAGATGTTGCTGTACAACCATAGAAAGAGCCAGTAAGAAAACAAGAGGAAAGAGAATGGGGGGGGGGGGGGGGGGGGGGTTAGTATAAGTGGAGTAGGGAAAGTCCAGGCATCTATAGGAAGTGCCCTCGCCTAGAGGCCTGTCAAATGAAACATCATTCTGCTAAGGGTGCTGACAAAGCATGTTCCCCAAAGAACATGACAGGAACTATGTGTTTAAATAGTGGTGTCTTATTGTTTGGTCTTGTAGGCACAATTGTATATCTGTCCGGCTTCTCTCTCCAGAGACCTTATAGCTCTTAAAATAAATACTTTATGTAGAGTGTGCCTATTTGTTTATTTTTCCGTTGGTGTGAGATATTACACAACCATTTCCTACAACTTAAGCAGGTACGGAAAAAAACTCAATGTACTGTGGGATGTAAATCAGATAAGTTTTCATTTTAATGCTGATGATCAAGAAGTGAAAAGTTCAGAAATGAGTCTCTGTCGAGGTTTGTCTCCTGTGGAGGTGTGTGGCCTCTGATATAGGGGCAACATGCAGGTTTCCTGTGTTACTTCACTGAAGACATGTTTTCCTCAGTTCCTTCTAAACCACAGTGCAATGGCAACGCGTTGGCTCTCTGCTTGCCTTCTTTTGACTTTAATTCACTATTCATTGACTTTAAATTTGAATGAATTGAAAGGTAAGCCATTTTTACAGTTAATATTTTGGGCTGAATGCATGTAAATGCACATTAACTATATGTTCTGTGTGCAGATAACTATGGGATCTGAACCTTTATACTAAACATTTTAGTTTATGGGTGTGTTAAATCATTTGTTGTTAACTTTCTTTTTATTAACATTATTAACTTATCTTTACTAGTACCCGCTCAAAGTGACATAGTCTCAGGGGTGTTCATGATACCTTCTGGGGGTGAATACAAATTCAATGCATCTACAGCAAGGACTGCATGCCAATTTCTGAATGTCACCATAGCCACCAAGGGTCAATTGCACCAAGCTCTCAAACAAGGACTGGAGAAATGCAAGTATGTGTAACAATAATACATACATAAATATTATATACAATATGCATATATAATTTAAATTGTTTAATTATTTTTATCTTAATTATTATCTTATTGAGGAAGTCTCATATATGGTAATAGTATAGTAGGATGGGGGACTGATGAATTATTATGTATATTAATAAAATATAACATTTTTGCAGGTACATGTGTAAATTGTACATGTATATTAAGTAACACTTGATACAAAGCATGCCTTTTGTGTTATAAGCATAATTTTAATTATTGCCTGTTATTGCTTCAGCAAGCAACAATAGCTGGCACAGTGTGCTCTGTTACTGTGCTTAAACATACATATTTTATCAATTGGCTGAATCGCCTGCTAAAATCACTTGATTCCCCATAATTTGCATTTCCAACAGATTTGGCTGGATTGATGAAGAGATTGTTGTAATACCAAGGATAACGGCAAAGGATGTTTGTGGCAAGAACAAAATAGGAGTGGTAGAATGGACTGTGGGCCTCTCGACACTATTTGCTGCATTTTGTTTCAGTACATCAGGTAAACACATATAATACTTCGCTAAATAACTGTCTACAAACAATACTTCACAGAATAACTATATGCACATGTAATACTTCATTAAATAACTGTCTAAACCATTTATTCTTTTTCAAAAGTGTCAATGTTTTCAAGCAGCGTGCTATTTCCTGATATTGCGCTTATCATTTATTTAACCATATAATCGATTTAAAGTGCTAGTGACAATTGTATAACAGCTGACACTTCTATCGTCTGCATATTCTATGAAAGATTGAAATACTACAACACACTTTCAGGTCATCCAACAATAGAAGCCCTCACAGAGACAACGCCTGCCAAGATGTTTACTTCCCCAGTCACACCTCACGACTCTGCAGTTTCAGAAACACAAGTTCCAAAGTTGTCACCTAATACTTCCGCAGTAACACCACCAGCCAAGTCTAAATCGTCAAGGAACTTTGTCGCCACATCTCCTCCTGCTACAGAATTCTTGTCTTACAATAGCAACACATTTTCTCACCCTCGCTCATTTAAAGCCTCCACAACTGGTGCACCTTCCTCCTCTTCCTCCTCCTCCATAAACCCCACCACGTTCCTCAACTCCTTAACATACTTAACCTTTAACAGAAAAACACCATCCACTTCTGTTCATCAATCACAATCCTTATTTTCTTTTACCCCGGAAAGCATCTCCATAAACTCACTTGATGCACCTGTGGCTACCCAAACTGTGAGCCATACAGACCCTTTTATTGGACGTAAGTTCTCTCCTTATTTTTCTGTTCTCTACAGTATGCACATGAGCATACATTAACTCTATGCAATGCAAACTATCTTTTCATATGAAAGGAGGTGGGTAACTTGGTGGATGGGTTCCTTGGGCCAATAAAACAGGGTCTGGGGTCTATCTGATTTAATACAAAACGAGGCCATTTTTGTATTCTATTCTGTTCTATTCTATTCTGTTCTATTCTATTCTATTATTTTCTATTATGTTCTATTCTATTGTAATTTGGGCCAAAGGTTTATCTTATGTTATGATGAGAGGGGACAACCATGGCTCATTAATGAGATATCAAGTTTCTGTCAAATAAATTCCTCTATATTGATCTGTCTTTTCCGATGGGGTAATATAATTACTTACACCAAAGTTGTACATTTAAAATTTACACTACAAGTGTTTCTGTTGATGAAAACAGGAAACAGTGGCTGCACTCGGCCAGACCCAAACTAAAACCATGGAAACATTTTAGACTAATTTACAGTATAGATAAAGGCTATATCAGGCCACACACGGCTATTTGGTGTCCCGGGGTCCTTCCTTGTGTTGATAATAATACAGGAAATGAGGTACAATTTGAATTCAGGAGGCAGAATGGTGAACTGAGTGTGTGGAAGGGACATCACATGTTCTAAAATGTATTTATGTTTTGGGAAGGAAGGAACTGTGGGGATTAGGAATAGATGTATAGATTTTTCACAGTATTTCTCACACTTTGTTCCCGTCCCCTCAGCGATACCTACAGCTTTCATAATACTCGTAATCATGCTACTTCTCCTGGCCGTAGCTGTTGCAGTATGGTACAACAAAAAGTGAGCATTACTGTTATTCTTTAAAATAGATTCACTTACCATTTCAAATTCAATTGGTTGGTTTGTAAGCTGTAATCATTTCCAAATGAGATGAAATCAGTTGTATAAATTTTTTGAAAACGTTTTTCTTTATTATTTAAGGAAAGAAATACATTTCCCACTTTCGTCCAGATGGAAGCAGAAAGATGACACTGAGACTGAGATTTGGAGACGCACTGGCAGTGAAACAAACCTTCAGGACCAGCAGGGAGAGGAAGATGAGGAGCTGATCCCCCTCAATGGAAGTCTCATGGTCCTCGGTGCAAATCAAGAAATAAAGATAAACTTTATAGAAATGGAAGGATATGCTTAATATTTGGGATAAATTGTGTTCTGCATTTTTGGTGTCAATAAACTCATTGCCAGATTATTTTGTATGTATTCCTCTATGAACCCAGTACAAGATAACATTCAATAGATCTAGAACTGTTTTATTTGACAATTTAAAGACCTGTTTGCTTTGCAACTTTAAATGATTTTACAGCATATGGTATGTACGGTTTCATGCCATTTTCATATTTGTTATCCATTCCCTTTTGTTGCATTGATTATATTTTGATAAAGGAATATGCTTATCAATGTTTTTAGATTTTTTGCAGTGATTATGATTATCCAGCATCATTATTATCCAGCATCAGCTGCTCTAAGATAGAAGCTTTTTGAAGCATTTTGCATCTTGCCAATGTCATTCTGGGTAATTATTTCAGGGCAGGAAATAAATATCGACCTACCACGGGAGTAACATATATAAATCTGCTGCTTAAATATTATCACATGATGTAAGACTAGATTCTAGACTAGACCGTTGACAAGTAGCCTACATGTAACTTGAATACTTTAAACTACACTTCCCACAACGCCTTTCTTCCATTCGACACATGCGCAAATAATCCGGCATGCGCATCCACAAACAGAAACCAAGCACTAGTATTTAGGTAGAATAAATACGTGTTCTAAATTTACAGGCAGCTATTGACAACAATTCTACAATGCGGCGTCTCGGCTCCGTTCAGCAAAAAGTGCCATGCATTTTTTTGACTGAGGTGAAAGAAGAACATTCCAGAAAACGCGAATGTCAGGTTGGTTTCCACACAGCTTAAACTGGAGTTTTTAGCTAGCGTCTGCTAACTCGCATTGATTTCATGATATTGTTACACCAGTATTTGCAGTCAGTATTTGCAAATAGGTGGGTAAAAGTGTATTTAAAATTCCATACTGTAGGCCTAGTGGTATAGGGTGATCTATCAATTTCAGGCATGTGATGGTCCTGTCAACGTGCAGACTAACCGTGAGCTGTTTGTTTCCTATGTTGTTCATTCAGCAATTTCAGGTTGTCGCTACCAAAAATATGAATCCTGTTGCACTGGAGTCAAATATTGATAGTGCAATTGCTACTGAAAAGCTGGATGGTACCTGCTGTTATGTGATAATGCACAAAGGTGAATTTGGGGTTTTCAGTTGAAATGGGAATTTAAGAAAGACTTTAAATCAAGCAAGTACTCAAATCATGAATGTGGAATGTGAAATATTTTTGTAATTCAAGGTCAACCATACCTCTGGGCTCGACTAGATAGGAAACCCAACAAGCAGTCTGAGAAGAGGTTCAGAAAATATCAACATTCTCAAAGGGGTGGCAAAGGTTAGTATTTTTTCATCTTTCTATTCGTCATCGACCAACCATTTTCTTTAGCTCCTTGAGGTCATAAAAGGGTTTATACAGTGTCACAATGTATGTTTGGTAACTATATTTTACATGACAGGCTGGCAGGTCCATTTATGTTAGGCAGATATTATCTGCCAGGTCCATATGTTGTGCAAAAAGTACTTTAGGAAATCTGAGTTTATGTTTTAGTGTTTTTCTGGTTTTCAGACTTCACTTGGAACTTGGAAGAAGACTTTAAAACCGTACCAGAGACCTGGATTCCTGCCCAAAAGGTGAAGCACCACAATGGACACCCAATACCTGACGACCACGGCCATATTCCAGGTGCTTTGATAAAACCTTTAAACAAATTATTTTCACTTCAGTAGGTTGACGCTTTCTCCTTCTCATTAATTGCGCAGGGCTTGTTGAAAACTCTGATTGTACCTTTCTTTTTCAGGCTGGGTTCCCGTGGAGAAAAACAACAAGATGTACTGTTGGCACTCATCTGTGGTAGACTATGATGAAGGGGTTGCTCTCGTTCTCCGGCCAACTGCAGATGACGAAGAGCAGCTGGAAATCACTAAGGTTCCACTTAGCAATCTTCTGGAAAAAACACTTGAGCTCATTGGAACTAACATTAACGGGAACCCTTACGGTAATATGAAATTCTTATATTTGCTTACTATGTTGGTTTAAGGGTTGCTAATATTTTTGGGAATTAATTTATTTAGTGACACTGTACTCGTGTAACGTCATATCAACTGTCATAAGCATCTGTTTTTGGCTCTGTAGGGAAATGTTACTGGGCTCATCGGGAGGGGGGGGCCTTAAAGAGACAGGAGCTAAAACTGAGTTTTTCAGACAGAGGGTGAATAGAGGTGCTGCAGACCCAGGCAGTTTGGAAAAAATAAATAGTTTATTCAACATTAAAACGTGTAAACCTATTGTAGAGCTCCTAAATAAAGGTATGAACCTGAAAATTGACAAAATAGGGCCCCTTTAAGGTTACCAGATAAAGATGCAAATACTATTTAATCATGGTGACTGACTACAATTTTAAGCTGTGGTTGGCGAATCTGAATACAGGTGTTTGCACTACCTTTCTGCTCCCTCCCTGACAAGATTAGCTGCACCGACTGATTGAAAAGAGCTGTCCAAGCGTACATGACTGAAGGGTTATTGAGAAAGAGCATTGCTGTGCGGTGGAATTTCGGAAAATTCAAAGGCTGTGATTTTTAAGCAATATTTGTAAAACAAAGAAAATTGTGTTCATTACAAGCATGTTTTGGACAAAATAACTCAAGCCAAGTTTGGTAACTGTTTACACAAGTTTGCGTGTTTTAATATTTGAAGTTCTTTTCCGTTTTGGCTAATTGATTTGTTGTTTTGTGATAGGCATGGGGAGTAAAAAGCACCCCGTTCATACGCTGGTGGCTCATGGCAGTGTACCAATAAGAAACCCTCCACCAGTGGACCACCAGCAGCTATGCTCCTGGTTCCTGGATAGCAAAGAGGGACAAGTGGAGGGCATTGTCTGGCACTGTAACGATGGTACCTTGGTAAAGGTAAGCTTTCATGTAACTGCACTCTCAAGTTCCCTTACGTTTGTTACTGTGCAATGTCTTGTCTTAATCTAGAGTCTACCAGCTTCCTGGAAGGTAATGGTTCGTATTCTTTCCAATAGATTCATCGTCACCACTTGGGGCTGACATGGCCAGATGGAGATACTTTCCTGAATACCAGGCCAATTGTTATTCATGTTGATGGGACTGTGGATGAAGACCAAGTCATCAGTAAAGACTTGTTTACAGCCTTTTCAAGGCTAAATGGACATTGCTTCCCCAAACTACAGGATCTCCAGCTTGCCATGTAAATCACTCACGAAGAAACATTCCTGTTTGAAAGCTTCTAACTGTATACTACTGTTTAAAGGTTTGACCAATCCTTTAACATGGTTAATATAGTTTAACATTAATTCCATTGGAATACTTAATATTGTAAATATCAATATTTTAAAGCACTTTCTTCTACAGGCTAAAAAATACAGAATGTGTGACCGGTAAGGTAGTCAAGAACTAGGTTGAATAACACAAACAGATGTAGTACGTAGTGTTTTGAGACTAAACACAATTTAAGGATTTGTTTACAGTAAAGGTAGCTAAGGTAAGGTATAAGGTTAAAGGACTGACCAATTAGCTGAGCTATAAATTACGACACTTTGAAGTAAGGAAAAACGAATTTTCCAAGATTCCATGTCCTGTAATTACCATGTCTAATCCAAAGTAATTGTTTTACATTAATTACCACTGTACATTATTCATAGTGCCAACAAATTAAACAATCGGAATCTTTGTAAAAGATGCTTCTATGGTGGTTCTTTCATTAAAAAAAGCAATGCTGATAAAAAGTATTTTGTACAGTTATTTCATTACCAATCCTTTCAATGTGTCTGCTTAAATAAATATAACATGGTCAAAAAACAAGAAAACAAAAAATAGGGAGCTGCCAAAGACTTTTTACGTTACTGAAGTATAATAGAACCATGCATGTTGTAAACACAACCACTACTTCAAGGCACTATCTCGTGTTAACTAATGGAAACATTACTAGGGATTTCCGCTGTCACACCAAAATGGTCACACACTTTCTTTAGCTTCTCTTCCAAAATAATGTTTTTCTTTACTTCTACATTATAATTAAATTTAAGGTCTTCAATCTCCTCAAAAAAATGTGGATCAAAACTCCCAAGTTCTTTCTTCAGCCGTGCCACCTCAGCCTGCAAATACATGGGAAAGACATTTTCAAATTTGTAGAAAAGTGGTTGCCTGGGTTCCTATTCTTTTAAAACTTCTGGTCAATTTCTCAGAACAATTAACGCAGTAGCATGGACTAAATATCATGCCGATAGGCTGGCTATGCAATACAATATATACACACACTTTACATACTATAAATACAGTGAACCCCTATGGCGACACCTGCTGACTGACCAAAAGCAACTAAAGTGTGTGGAACCTCACTCAAAGAAATGACCATAATAGTAAGTGCACGGAGTAAATACAACTGAGAATATAGACTGCTTCAGTAGTTTGGAAACTATTTACTGAGGTCAATACACATTCTATAGAGCTGAGATGTAATGAGGGTGCTTGTTTGAACCAACGAGAGGCTTTGTAAAATACCTGCAACCATGTTTTCTCATGATCAGCTGACTTCAGAAGACTTTTCATCTTCGCATAGCCTGGCAACAAAATGAATCGGATAAAATTATAGCAATTGATTTGGTTTACATATTAACTGTTGTTGATTGCAATGAAATAACTAGACAAGTCAGGGCAAAATTGTAAAATAATAGTTTACTACTGAACCATAAGGAAATATACTAACATTAAACCAATAACTATAAAATGTTCTCTCATCAAACAGTTTCACTTCAAAGTTCACATGCATTTGCAGGTCTCACCTTGTCTTGAAGGCGTCTCTCCATCTCCACAATTCTCATCGTATTCCTTGAGTTTCTGCACCAGTTCTGCCTTATCCCTCTCTAACTGAGTATTTGCCAGTCTGATGAAAAAACAATATTCTATTTCTTGGTTGTTTCCAGCACAGATAGTCTTATTTAGTTTTGTTTTCTTTGTGAAGGCCAGGTAAAGGTCAGGGACCATCTCAGTTAATTACCTTATTGACTGAAGCTCCTCATCAGACTTTGCATTGGGGGCAAACCTTTTCAGAGTCTCCACCTAGAAAATTATAACCCACAAATAAATTAAATACCTACGGAAATCAAAAAGCTCATCTCTGTACACCTTTTTAGTCATAGCCAAGTGTATGTAAGGACATGAAATAAAGACTACAGCTTACTTCATCTTCAAGCTGTTTGACCCGTCGTTCAGCTCTCTCCTCCTTCTCACTGGCATCGCGCAACTGCTTCTTAAACTCCGAGAGAGTGGACGCTTTCTGCGATACGTCTTTTTCCAGCTCCCTCATCTTGTTCTCAAACATTCTGAGGAACAGATCGAAACTTTACTCTGTGTTGCCAGCGCTAGACTTATTTTTCATATTCAGTGTTCTAAGTACAACTGCAGTTCTAGACAAATTGTATCTCAGTTTTTGCCCGCTTCATAAAGACGAAACAGACTGAACAAAATGGGAAAGTGCACATTCCCGCAGATTCTGCACCTTGTAATCACAGTTGCTTTCCAGGTTTTACTATCGGCTCCCTCTGGAACGGTTCTCGACTGTGCAGCCCAGAGTCGCTGCTTCGTTTCTTCGAGCTCCGCTTCCAGCCTCTCGTTGTTCACTTCCAGACTTGTCCTGGTGACCCTCAGCTTCTCTGCCGCTTCGGTTTCCTAGAACA
Source organism: Galaxias olidus (assembly GCA_026901105.3). NCBI lineage: Eukaryota > Metazoa > Chordata > Actinopteri > Galaxiiformes > Galaxiidae > Galaxias > Galaxias olidus. Next base: position 220,032 of record JAPMUY010006867.1, on the reverse strand, counting down.
ACATCGTCACTGTCTAGGTCTTAATGTGGCTAAGGCAGTTTGCAGAAAGTGACAGAATTGAACGTGGAGTCATGGTTAACATACCCTTTTAATCTCCTTGCGCAAGCGTTCGTTTTCCATGACGACCTTTTCCACCCCTTTGATTTTGGATTCAAGTCTGGCACTCAGATGTGCTTCACCTTGACCCTTGAGCTTCTCATAGTCAGCCTTGAAATAACAAAACCAGGACACGATTATTGGGCCAGTGATATTTTTGCATTCAAGGGCACGCTTTGGTAAAGTGGTAATCGAATGTGAACCTTCAGTTTTAGGTGGTCTTTCTCCAGAGCCGAGAGCTGATCTTGATTGACAGCTCCGGATGTTTTCTTTAGCGTCTCGTTCTCTTTCTGCACCCTCTCAACAACCCTCTTCATCAACCCAATGGTCTTCTCGAGCTCAGGCACCGTTTTACCGCTGCGACCCGCCTGGGTAAAGTATTCACATTTCTCCAGTTATTTACAGAGGGAACTACAAGCAGAGCTTATTCAAATGTGTTTGGAAAGGGAACTCAAAGGTACACTGAGACTTTAAAAAGACCTACTCCACGTATGTGGGCCAGCCTTTTCTCCACCTCTGCCTTTTCCCTTTTCAGGGCACTGCACAGCTCCTTAAGGTCTGCCACTTGGTCCTGTCGTCAACATAGAGGGCAGATAATATGGGGATAGGAGAAAATACCATCACCTCCCCTAACCACCGCGGTTGCACGAGGAGTCTTTCTAAAGTTGTTATTTTGGTGCAGTGAAATGTGCATTACCTTTAATCTAGGAAGGTCCTTATTGGTTTGCTCTAGCTGGAAGCGCAGCTCCAAGTTCTCCGAGGACAGTTTAAGGTTTTCTCGTTGGAGCTCGTTTTCCTTATGGGAGGGGGTGCCAGAACCTCGTCCTGATGTCTATGAGGAGATTCAAAACAAATCTTAATCTTATCGGCCGACAGAAATGAGTCACAAAATCAAACAGGGTTTGGGTTGAGACGAGGGGGAGAACGGACGGAAAGGTCACCACAGTGCAACGGACCTAACAGCCACTGCAGAAACACAAGGCAGACTCCGCTAGCGCTAAAACCAGCACTATTACTACAGTAGTTTCTTAGGGCGACGGGAAACCATTAGTACCTTTTGAGGTTTAGAGGATTTATGATCCGGCTTTGACATTGGTGCGCTGCCACTGGAAATGACCTCCAGGTCTGAGAACATTTCTGTGGGATTGAACTCGCTATCTGTGCCGTCCGCCTGGTCAGGGCCTGTGATAACTACACTCTCTGAGGTGTCACTAGGTAACGCGCTGGGATCCATGTTTGGCTCAGAGGTGAAGGACTCCTCCGCCTCCCCCTGGCTGGTGTTCTCTGCAGGGGCCCCGCAGCCTTCGCCCTCTGTGGCGCCATCTTCTAAGCCCTCACCTGCCACTGCCCCATCTACGTCCGTTCTTCCACCCCCGTCTTCATCGTTAGCGCCTTCCTCTTTATCGCTGCCTGCTGACACACCTGGCTCAGGAGACAGTTTAGCAGAGTCAGCTGTTTGAGGATGGGGTTTGCTTCCGTCCGGTGTGGACTCACGGGGCACTGTGCCTTCTCCTCTGGATTCTGCAGCGTTCTCCTCGATCACGTGGTCACGACGCGCCGTCAACTCTAACGCACTTTCTGCCTCCACGCTCACGGACTCCGTTTCACCTTTAGGGCTCTCTTCATCTCTGTGGCCTTCACTGGTCTCACCTTTAGGGCTCTGTATATCTCTGTGGCCTTCACTGGTCTCACCTGGTGGACTCTGCTCTACGATGGCTGGTCTATCTGGCTCAGTCACGGCTTCGTCCACCTCAACAAAGGCCGTGGTTTGAACTTCTTTGTCCTCTTGGCTTGGCTTTGTCTCCCTCTTGTGGTCAGAGAGGGTACTGACCACCTCGCACTGGGCTGAGGAGCCATCAATGACAGAGACTAAACTCTCATGGTCTCCTTCATCCCCGTCCCCAGCATCATAAGTGACAGAGCGCCTCTCTCTTTGCGATAGAGAGGATGGACTTTTCCCCTTCACAGACACAAGACGCTGAGGACCCCCCAAAAACAAGGCATGCACGCAGAAGAAAGAACGAGGAAAACAAAAGGAGATAAGGAGGAAAAATAGTTAGAAAAAACCTGCTTACTAATGTGATTTGAACACAGACCTTTGCCTGAGGATAAGAGGTTAGATGGAGCAGAGTGCTCTGTGCCAGTCCCCTCAGGCTTGGTGTGTGGTGGCAGAGTGAGCACATGCAGTGGTCGGGGTGAACGGACCATACTTACAGAGGGCCTGGAGAGTGGCTCTTTGGACAGTTGGCTTTCGAGGGAGTGAAGTCTCTCCTCCAGGTAGCGGTTTCTCAAGCTAATGTCCTCCATGGCCGAATCTCGAGGTAAGGCCTGTTGCTGTCTGAAGAAGTGAGGAAGGGTAGAATTTATGAAGGACCCAAAAGCTTTATTCATAATTTAGGATGCCAAAAACAATACTTAAATGGCGATTTTCACACTTTAGGTTTACTGTCAACTGAGCGGGCATACCTTATTGTGAGGATCTGCTGTTCCAACTCTGACTTAATCCTCTTCAGCTCCCCGACCTCTCTCTCGGACTCGACTGTCCGCACCCCCACCACCTGGTCCGCGGTGACTCCGCGCCCCTTCAGCTTCTTTTGGAGGGCAGCTTTTTCGTGCTCCAGTCTGAACATGCAGGCACACCAGTTAGAGGTTGAGTGTGGGTTTGTGTACGGTGCGTGCCAGCGTGTGTTGGTACTGACCTGGTGTAAAGCTCTTTGAGAGTGTTGAGTTGTTTGGAGAGAGATTCCGTTTCCCGTTCCTTCTCTTTCAATATCAGCCTCACTTTTTCCATCCTGGATTGCCATTTCTTGCCCTCCTCCCATCTCAAGATCTCCTCCTTTGACGACTGGCACAGGTAAAGAAAGGCATGAATGCATAAAATAAACCCACACAATGACACTCAATACAGAGTCGAGATGACGCAAGTTTTACCTTGTCGTCTTTCACCATTTTCTTTTCGGGTGGCTCTGGAAAAGATTTCTTCTCCAGCTCTGCCTCCAGTTTTTGGATTTTCCTCTGGAGGTTCTCCACCGTGGGCCACTTGCCATCCGTCTCAGACTGGTTCTGTTTGAGCACACACCAATAATACACCTCGAAAACTGCCCCTCTGACAAGTGGACACCTCTCCACACAGTCAACGTTCCCCACACACCAATAATACACCTCGAAAACTGCCCATCTGACAAGTGGACACCTCTCCACACAGTCAACGTTCCCCACAAACTGACATTATTACACGATGTAACATTCAGCACTTTCATTATGTATTTTCAAGATTTCCGCGTACGGCAACAGATATATTCTATGTAGATTCTATTACAGTTATGGTTCTTCAAGTTCAAGTCAGGTGTATTGTGAATTCCTAGTTGAAGGGTGTGGAAGGAAGCAGCTGCGTGAGACTGACCTGCAGGCTGCTGGTGAGCCTTTTGATTCTTTGCTTGAGCTCCTGGGTCTCCTTCTCCAACTCCTCTTTGTCACTTTGCAGGCGGCCGTGGGCTTTCAGGCTCTGCTGGATGCTCCGGTTCACACCTTCCAGTTCATCCTTGAGGGCGTTCTCTCGACCCCTGGCTGCTTTGGCTGACTCTTTTGCCACCTGAAGGTCTTCACTTAGCTCTTGCACTTTAGCCTTTAGAACACAACAAACAGTTATGTACGAATCAAAATGAAAACTACCAACTGCAACTACCACAGTCCATTCAAGTGTACATACATTATTTGAAATTAATGTATTATAGATTTGCATTCAAATCTGTTTCTAAATTCATCGAATTTAATCTTTTAATGTGATTTATTTTGACAGTGCCTATACAAATTTTCAATTCTGCACAAGAAACAATAGGTATGTCATATGAGGTCCCACCTTTAGGCTTTTTGTGTGCTTGTCTACCAGCATCTGCACATTGAGACCTTCCTCTTTGTGTGCAGCGTTGGCTACAATCTGCTGCTCTGCGTGAGACGTCATCTCTGCCCTCAGCTCCAAAAGAGCCTTACTAAGAGCCTGACCAGAGAAGGCAGAAGCACCCCAGCCATGAGAAAGCTGCTGGTGTCCCTTAAAGTTTATGAATACATTTCTCTGTCACCCCCTAAAATAAAATCATCCAACCTTCAGCTGCTTCTCCTTCTGGGAGAGCTGGGCTTTCAGACGTTCCACAAGGCTTTTCATGGTGTTGCTAGGCGAGCGGACGTTCGCCTCTTTCTGGGCCTCCAACTCTGTTCTGAGGTAGTGGAGCTCTTTCTCCATCTGCGACACCTGTATCCTCTGCTCGTCAGCCTCTTGCGACAGAGCCTTCGTCTGTGTCGCGTGTCTCTCCTCCAGCCTACGTCAATTAGGTCAGTCAGCATCAGCAAAAAAATAAAAACTCCCTCTAAGTACAAGCCTCTAAGTCCCCTCGACACAGACTTTCAATGACAAAACAGAGCAGCTTCTCTGAAGGAAATGTATTGCTCAGACTTCATTGTACTGCTCAGACTTCATTGCATGGCTCAGACTTATTTTGTATTGCTGAGACTTCATTGTATTGCTCAGACCTCATTGTATTGCTGAGGCTTCATTCTATTGCTCAGACTTACTTGGCCCTCTCGTTCGCGTGCTCCTTGGCCTGCGAGGCGGCGGCGGCCCTCTGGCGCTCCAGCTCCGCGGTGACGGCCCTCAGCCGCTCTGTGAGGGAGGAGAGCGAGCTGTCCTGCTCCGCCACCATCTGCTCCATCTCCGCCAGCCGCACCAGGTGCTTGGTGGTCGGCACGGTGATGGAGGGCTTCTTCATCAGGTCCTGAACGACGACGTGAACCAAAAAGCGAAGACATTTTTTATTTAATTTTTTCCCAGAAAACATTTCAGCTCTGGAACTCCTACCTCAAATAATACCAGGGATTATGGGGTAGGGTGGACAGTTTTAGACACGGGGACCCAATTATTTCCCCTACACAGGCCTGTCTAAAAACGGCATGCTGCAAACTGCCTTGCCTGGAGAGGAGACACAGTCAGAAAAGAGTGCGTGCGTACCAGTGCGGTCTGTTTAAAGAGGTCCATGGAGGTGTCGGTGTGCAGGTTCAGCTTCTGATGCAGCGACCTGACCTCCTTCTCGTGTCTCCTGGTGAACTCCTCCTGCTCCTGAGGTTCAGGAGAACACCTTGTGAGGCCAACTAGCGCGCCGCCAAAACAAAATGGAAACAACTCCTGCCTCCGGAAGCTGCCTTTCCGAAGCTCTGATCCTGCGGTCTTACCTGTCTGGACCGGGCCAGGAGGCTCAGGTACTTCTTCAAAGCCTCCTCCTTCTGGTCCAGGCGGCCCTGCAGGTTGTTGATGGTCTGGTGGGCCACTCTGAGGGCGGGCTGGCTCTCGGCCTGGTCCTCGTCTCGCTGGGCCAGGTCGGCCAGGAGCCTCTCCCTGTCTGCGGCCGCGGGGAGGCGGAGCCGCAGCTCATTGATGACCTTGTCCCTCGACAGGACGTTCTGCTCGGCCTTCCACAGAGCGGCCTCCTTCTCCTTCAGCTTCTGTATCAAAGGAGGGGGGGGGGGGGGGAGGATAACGTTCAATAACGTATTCAACCAGGAAATAACATTCATATAAAAAAAAGTCCTTTTCCAATGTAATTGGTATAGTGTCGTGTACCTCATCCAGAGTTTTACATGCGTTCTGGGTCTCTAGGACAGTGCGCACGTGTTCTTTGATTTTCCCAAGGGCAAAGTTCAACTGGTGGGCCAGGGGCAAACTGGGATCTGGCATGGCCCCTGTAGATTCCTCAAACTACAACAACAGCAGAAAACGGTGAACCAAGGCGTAGTTTAAAATATCAAAGAGAAAAGAAAGCAAAGTAAGCCTCTGCTATTGGATGATGGAGCAAGAAAGACGCTAAATCACTAGAACGACAAGTCTTACAAAATGAAAGCTAGCCAAGAAGACAAATTACACTCCGATTTACGCAAGCATTCCAACAGGTTCATACTGTCTTATCAGCCTTTTCAAATCTGAATGCAACACTCAATCAGCCGAGCCTCTCCGTCTCTACAGTGTGAATCAACAAGGCGAAACCCTGCGTGGGAGCTTTAACCAACGGGCACCTTTTGAGCGGTCCCCAGGATTTCATGTTGCTGCCTCTCGTAGTGATCCAACTGGCGCTCCAGCTCCACCTCTCGCTGGTCCCAAGAGAGCTGGCGCTCATCCTGAAGCTGAGAGGGTTTGAGAAGCACAGGGTTAAACATTGTTTCGGAGACGCACGCCGTTCACATAAACAGCGCGGCTTCCGCCAGTTCCAAGCAAGACGAAAGAGCAAAGATCCATTCAAGGTCTGAATGGTTGGAACAACGAATGCAAACAGAGATTCCCTCTTCCAACCTCTCCAAGCTGCACTCTGCACTTGGCACCTAAAACAGGACATTGTTAAAACGCAAATCTTAAATCACCGCTCACGCTCTAAGACAGCATGTGTAAATGATTTACAGTGTCAGCAAGCTGACTCCAGCCCTAGCACATCCTGAACAACTTTAAGCAGGAACCCCAGATGATCAAAGTCACTGGAAGTTCACCGGGCTGTCACTGGAAGAGCACTGGGCTCCTCGGTGCGCTGGCTGTGAGGTGAGTGACCCCGGCACTCTGGTGGACAACGGGTCTCACCGTGTTTTGATGCACCAGGTCCTCCTCCAGGGTGCGGATGGCGCGCTCCTGCCCAGCCACCAGGACCTTCAGGTAGCGGATCTCCTCCCTCTGGGCGCCCAGCTCCCGGCCCCTCCTCAGGTCCTGCAGTCGGCACTCCTCCATCTTCTTGTGCCACTCGGTCACCTGCTCACGCCCATTAGATTCAGCCATGAGAGATCGAAGAACATTGTTTTACTTTGACACCATAACATCATAGTCCACTTTAAAGCTGGGGTCAAGTGTGTGTGTGACACTGAGGAAACGATTCAAACCTAGCGTTGTATGTCAGGAACTTGGGGGTTTGTTTAGTAGATTGTTCCAGTTAATAGGGAATGGAAAAGTTAAATTCATGGTTCCTTTCCCCTCACTCACCTTCTGCGCCCCCTTGGCGTCCTTCAGCGTCGCTATGAGCTCCTCCAGCCCTTTGGCTCGGAGCTTCAGCTCCACCGCCTTCCCCTCTGCCGCTCTCCTCTGCTCTTCTGCCAGTCTCTTCTCCTCCTGGGCCTTCCCCCGCTCCTCCTGCAGGCTCATCATGGTCAGGGAGAACTTCTCCTGCTGCGCCAGCGGCAGGGCGCCGGCAAACTGCCTGCGGAGGGACTGGATGCTCTGCCGCAGGTGCTTGGCCTGGTTCCGTCCCTCCAGGCGGGCGTGGTACAGGGCCCGCTCGCCGGCGTCCAGACGCTGCTCCGCGCGGAGCCTGTACGCCTCCAGCTGCTGCACGCGGGCGGCGGTGACCTCCAGCTTGCCCACGGCGGCCGACTCGCTGAGCTGCAGGGCCACGATGTGCTGGTGGAGCTTAGCGACCAGGGCCTTCTCGTCGGACTGGGACTGGGGATCCAGGAAGAGACAAGAGTCAGAGGTCACGATCCATTCCCTAGGGAGGGGGAGCCTAAATGAACTGATCTCTTCACTGGTGATGGTAGCGGTGTAGGGTGGCTCTCTGACCTGGTAGTCTAAGACTTGTCTCCTCAGAGCCTCCACCTCCTTCTCTCTGGACTGCTGTCGGGCTTGGAAGGCAGACACCTGCATTTTGGCCACGTCAGACACCTCGCGCAACCTGAACACATTGTACACATATTCATAACGACTCCCCCATATGGTTAGTACAGGCAATTGTTTTAGCGTTTTTTGAAAGGACAGCAGGTAGACAGGAAATGTGGGAGAGAGAGAGAGAGAATGGGAGGCAGAAAGGCCCGAGCCGGAATCAAACCCAGGCCTCTGCGTCAATGAGCCACCAGGGCACCCCCAGATATTTATAGAATAATATTTGCTTATTGTACGCTATTTATTATCACAGGCAATTTGGAAACCATTGCCAGTGTGAAGTCTCCCGGAATCGGTGCAAAGACACGACACTAGGAAACACAAGGGGCTGTGTTTTGCACGAGACCTCCCCTTCTATCCTTTTCCTTTTCAAAGGGGACCTACTTCGAGGCCTCGATCCGGAGCTCCGCCTCGGCTTTCTCCAACTCGGCGATGCGGCTGCGGTCTGCATCGTTGGCCGCTTTGCTCACGCTGTCTGCCAGCTCGTCCCTCAACTCCCGCTCGGTCCTCTGGGCCTCCAGGTTCTCTTTGGTCAACTGAGGCCAACGGAGGACAAACACACACACGTCACAAACCAGGTGCTGGCGCTGCGTCTGTGTTTATCACGCTACCAGTAAGCTTGGCTTCGCCAACCAATGATTAGCCGCTCAACTCGAGTGGTATCAAGAGTTATTTCTTTGAGTGGAACGGAGAGGGGTTCCCTGAGAGGTAAACGAGAGATCCTATGGATTGGCTGGGCCTGCAAACACTGTGCCACCGTGTTTCATCTGAGCTGAAGCTATCAGAAAGGCCGTCGTATGGCTCAGGGTAAAACAGCGACTATTCAAACTCAGCAATCCAAAAAAGGAAAATGTACCTCTACTTTACAGGCGGTAGTGAAGGCCTCGTCTTACCTGGGCAAACTTGTTCTCCAGCTCAAAGTTGCGCTCCTCTACCTGCCGCAGGGAGTTCCTGAGGTGCTCATACATCTTGTGGGCGTGCTCCGCCCGCTGCCTCTCGTTCAGCTCCCTGATCTCCAGAGTGGTGATCCGCCTGGAGGCCGACACGATCTCGCTGTTGGCCATCGCCTTGGCGGCCTTGTCCATGCTGCTCTCCCCCCCTGGCACGAAGCGTTTGTAAGTAGGTGGACATGCATTATATACATGTACTTTAGACAGCTCTTTTTATCCATGTTGGTGCAACCCAGCCTTAGTCTAACACGGTCTTGAGTGTTGGCGGATAGGAATGCTTTGGAAATGTTTTGATACTTGGACACACTGGCTCGCAAAAATCCTCAGTGCATCATTTGGGACAGTGGGTTGGCAAAGTATAAAGGACACGCAACTATAAAAGCGCACAGATTGATGGCTCACCAATTGTATTGATGTGCTCCCATGCTTGTTCCAAAGTATTGAGTTTTTCCTTGGTGATCTCCAGCTCCTTCTTGAGGAAAGAGATCTGCTCATTGAAAGATATGTTTTCGTTCTGGGGAAGAAAAAAAGAAAAGAAAAAGAAAAAAAAGAAGATTTCATCACTCGCCTGAAAAACACTCCCTGCCCAAAGGAGTTACAGCAGGTCTCTTTGAAGTGCCTCAATTAAATCATGCGAATAAATACCTGGAGATTCTCCAAGTCAGTGGTTCTCTGAACCAGGCGGTTGTCCTTCTGCAGCATGTCTCTGTATTTGACGGTCAGCTCTGTGTACTCTTTGTTTGCCCTCTCCAGCTCTGAGCAGGGCACGGTGTCATTCAAGGCCTTCTGCAGCGCGGCTATCTTGTACGAGGCCATTTCCTGAAACAGAAAAGAAACAAAAAAAAAGTATCAGTTGTATATATTTTTTGGAGACTCGTTATTTGGAAAAATTGAAGAGGCTGGCTGTTGCAGTCTCTGTACCTTGTATCTCTCCAGGTAGCCTATCCTCTCAGAGATAAGTGTATCTTGTATCTCTCCAGGTAGCCTATCCTCTCAGAGATAAGTGTACCTTGTATCTCTCCAGGTAGCCTATCCTCTCGGTGACCGAGGCCTGCATGTGGCTGACGTCCTCCCGCAGCTTGCCGTTCTCCTTGCGGAGGTGCGCCTCCTGCTCCAGCAGGGTGGTGTAGCGTCGGGTCAGGGACGTCTCGTTCACCAGCAGCACCGTCAGCTTCCGCACCGCTTCGGCGACCTGCTGCCTCATCTCTTCTGGGTCCGTCTTCAGCGTGTCGAGCAGATTCTGTCGCGAGGGTTCGAAAGGCCGACGGCGGTGATTAAATGAGTTGGTATTTGTAGAAGGCAAACGGGTCTAAACTAGAGTTAAACAGCAAGCAGAGGGCTCATCTTTTCTAGTAGTTGGTCAAAAAACAGCCATGCCCAGTGGTAATCCAGGCACCCCTGGTTCATGTAAGGACTTACGTTAAACTCTTTGATTTTGACCGCGTCCACCTCCCTCTGCTCTTCCAGCTTGTTCTTCAGCTCACTAAAAGTGTCTCTCTCTTTCTGCCAGCACTCCTTGTCACTGAGAGAACCACAGCTGGGTTAGTTCCAATGACTGTGGATTTTACACCCACCCGTTTGGGGACTTAAGATGCAGGATTGATCCATTTATAAAATGGCACATTATCACAAGTTATATATTTACATTTCTACATTTCAGCTAGCAGACCTACCGTTGGTACTCCTTGTAAAGGAGTCCCTGCTGATGAAGTATCACAGCAAACTTCCCCTTGTATTCCTCCAAAGCGGCCACAAGCTGTTTGTTCGACTCCTCCTTGTTTTTGGTTTCCTAAGTATTTCCATGACATTATAATATATGACATCACACTTTTCGTTTCGTAACAAAGTTTCCCGTAAAAATAAAGGAACGTGGATTTGTGCCTTGGTTGCCACTCTGACCTGCAGTAGTCGGACAGCGTACTCGTTCAGAGAGCTAATGACCTCTGTGCTGGACAGGGCCAGGTCTTCTGGCAGAGCCTGGGGCCTGAAGGGCTCTCCGCTGCCGCCAGCCTTCCCCAGCACGTTGGCTTCCCTCTCCAACTGGCTCACCTGGAACCCATACGGATGAAAGGGAATCAACACGCAGAGGAATGAAAACGTGAGCGCTTGAAGAACACCTGTACACATGTTTTAAATCCCCAGGGCGAGAGCAAAATGTGCTACTGGCAATAAAACAGCTGCAATACACGCTGTTTGAGCCTTGAATCCCAGTGTTTTTGCTTGTTAGTGCAGGATTTATTTATTGGACTGAACTTTGCTACTTTAAAACCTTGCCATTTGATCAATTGCAGTCTGGGAACCTGACCGAAGAATACTACATAGTTGGCTTTCCAACAAGCATCCACCAGCAAGGCAATATATTTTGCAAAAGACTAAACTAAATGGTTTATGTATTTTCCACCTTTAAGAAACAACGTGTACAAAACAATGTATTTGCAATGGATATTTGCCATCGTTATCAATTAGGTTTAAGAGCTAATGTTCCCTTAGGCACAGTTGCTACCTTTTCTTTGACTTTTACAAGCTGACTCAAGGAGTCTGATGCTTCTTCCCGGGCAGACCTCAACTCCTGTCGAAGCTCGTCGTTTCTGCCAATCAACTGGTCTACCTGGGCCTTGAGGTGAAAGCCGGCATCAAGTTTACCCGACGAGTTTTTGATCTCAATAGCCTGAAAAACATGAATGGTTTGAGAACATTTGACTAGATCACTGCCTTGCCCCTCAGGCTGTGTTGAAGATTTAATCATCTAGGATTTAACCTAATCAGTCAATTAAGTCAATTAATGATCGGAAGCAACCCACATAAACAGTACAGCTGACCTGACATGATAGACGTTGTGTAAAGTCACTGCACTTACATTGACCAGTCTCTCCAGACTGGATATAACTGCAACTTGTGCAGCTTTGTTTTCGGGAGCGGCCTTGATGCTCTGAAGCACATCTTTCAGTACATCTTCCAGAGCCCTTTTAGCCTCTGTAAGCTCATCAACTTAAAAAGAAAGAAAGCAGCATTTGATTTGTTTTGCCCTAATAGTCCATATCTAACCTTGTTGAATCATTTGGAATGTAAGAGAATGTGTGCTGTTAACAATTATGCCCTTCCTAAAAAAGCCCTGCATTCCTATCCCACACAATTTCCTCGCTTGCACTTACGTAGGATCTTAGACTGAGCAGATTTGGTTCTGTGACTTTCTATTTCTTTATCCTTCTTCTCCACCTCCTCCTGGAGTCGCCCGTACTGCAAATATGTATGTTAACAACAGTAAGGTATGCAGTGAACTGTTTGCGTACTCTCAGACCTCAACATACTGTAAGTGATCCTGACAAAATGTATCTTTTCCACATTTCATCGTACCTTATGCCTTAACTCCTCATTGGCAACGTGGTACGTGTGCTTTGGTGTAGCTTGGTTGGACCTGCTGTCCACGGTGTCATCCTCCAGCAAGGAGTTAGTCACAGGGATGCCTACAACAGGAGGGGTTGTTAAGAGAAAGTATAAACCCCTTTTATGATCAGTCAATAAAAGGTATGCATGTAATCTAACACCAAGGTATGCGGGGTGTAGATTTACCGTTGTCCTTCACCAGCTGTCGAAGTTTTTTCTTCAGTTCAAGCCGCTCCTCTTCCAGCCGCTCAATCTGCACAAAAGGTCAAATGGGTGTCAAGCAGCAGGGAGGTTTTTGAAAAGGAGTCAACGTCACTCGTGATCCTTCCCACGCCACATTACCTCTTTAGTGAGGACATAGTTCTCGGCTTTGTACTGCCGCTGTTTAAGATCTTTGGCCCTCCTGAACTCTGTCAAGTCCACTTCCTCTTTTGGCTCCAGACCTGGGGACGTCAGAAAACAGTGGAGGAACACACAAAAAAAATAATAAATAAATAAAAAAAAATAATAAAAAAAATAAATAAAATAAAAAAAAAAGTCAACACAGGTGCCAGCACCGCTGAAATGTGCAAGAGAACCTGGTATATGTTTCATGTTTAATTGAAAAGCTCAACCTCAAGTGATGCTGTGGAACTAATAGACTCTGTAGTACTATGAGTGAGCATGATCAGCCAGATGGAACGCACTTGAGCCGTATAAAACGAAATGAAATTCACACTAGTTATTATTTTTACCCAGCCTTCAGAATCATGGTAGACTAGCCAAAATATATCTCATTCTCCAACCAAGCTGTGCTGTCTATTACCTTTAATCGCTACAACATACCATTATCCAAATGTTTCATTGTATTTTTGAAAGATGGAACTGGATCTAACCATTAAAACATTTTTGACATTCCACACCCATTATATTGTCTCTGACAATATTAGACATGACTTTCCGCAACCCCTACATTTGTCTCTGACATGTTAGACATGAGGTGTTAAGGTGAGCCTTTTCTCAGCAGATATGACCAAACTATCGGGGAGGGTTATTGTTACAAAAACAATCACAACTCGCTTCTACTCAGCAAGTGTTAAAAGACATACAGATTCGTTTTACAGCATGATGTGCTAAATGACACTTTGGGAGGACATCTGATCACCCAGGTCTTTTAGCGTTGCACACTCGTAGCGCCGCGACAGACTTGTTTGTTCCGGCACGCCAGTGTTTGTTCCAGCATTCCTCATGACACCAGTTAACTCAGCTCCCGAGGCTTCTTTTGACTCTGGTTGACCTTTTCCCACTTACGAGCTTACCAAAGTGGGTACAAATATTTTCCCCGAAGCCAAAATGTTTGGCTGTGCACTTGATACTGACCAAGGCGTTCCCGGAGGTCCTCGTTTTCATCTAGGAGATCGTTGACCCTCATCTCGAGCTGATTGATCTCTTTGGTCATGGCCTCCACCTCACGATCCCGAACTTTGACCTGATTCTTACACTCTTTGATCTCAGCAATAGCAGCTTCTAGACCATCGGTGCCCTGCAGAGGATAGTCACACCAATGTTGTTTGGTTTTATCATATCACTTATCTAGAATGCTGCAACAATCTTTGATAAGCTAAAATGTGCAAATGGAGGTGACACTGATGTTGGAGAATGTGAGTTTTTGAATTAGACTTTGCTCTTACAAGCCTTTGAGTTATAGACCCAACAACTGAATATCTGAATATCAGACCAGATGCTTGTGAAGCCCAGTGCGATTAAAACAGGGTTTGAAAGGTTTGAATGTACGAGGGTTATTGACCGCACATTTCTCTGGGTAACAATGGCCAATTAATAAACTCACAGACTCGTAAAGCCTCATCCGGTTGAGGGTGTCGCTGAGTTCTTTGTCTTTGTCCTTGGCGTCGGCCTCAGCTAGCGCAGCCATACGCTCCGCATCCAAAGCTCTTGTTTCCATGGCCTGAAGCTGAGAGTTCAGCCCTTCAATCTGTCTTTGGTGGTTGGTCAAAGGCCCGCCTGGAGAGAACACATGTTGGTTGATGCAGTGCAATAACCTTGAGGCTCGGTCAAAGGAAAGTCTAGGGAGAGCACATGTGGGTCGATGCTACGCTATAACCTTGCACAGACAATTCGGCTATCTAAAGGCGAATGATATCATGCTATTAAGTTTACATTTTATGGCAGGAGAATTATAAGCTTCTGGTAAGGCCCAATATGATTTTAGGTGTGCTCGGCATTTCAAGCAATTTCAATGTATGCATCTTTTTTAGATGAATAAAAAGTTATTGTAGTTTCAGGGACTGTAGAGCTAACATGACGAGAGATTCACCAACACCATCCTTCAACCCCTCCAACTGATAACGTAAAAAAAATCAAATCAAACGTCTGACCCCCATCTGCGGTGTCACTAAAAGATCGGTCTCGGAGTAGTTTCTACATCTGGTCATTTACCTTCATCTTTTTTCAGGGGTTTCTTCAGTTGTTCTATGAGCAGCGCGTTCTTCTCCATCTCCCCAGTATACAGCTCCACTTGCTCGCTCAGCATCTTGATTTGATTATCCCTTTCTTGGACAGCCTTGAAATATTCATGGACAGTTTGGATTGATGGGATTCAGTGTGTAAGCAGTGTCCAATTGTAGCTTGAGAACTTGCACACAAAATGGAAATGCATGAAATAAAAAAAAGAAGGGGGAGGCATAAAGCAAGTATGTAGAGCAGAGAAACTTACACCGCAGAGCTCATATATGACCTGGCTCAAGGCCGTCATGGAAGTGCAAGAAAGGACAGAACGGAAAAAAGACAAAACTGAAGGAAAACAGAACAGATGAAATCAGCTAGATGGGCAAACATAAATGTCTAAAAACCTCTTTCAGTAACATCTGAAAATCCAAAACATTTCCCTGGTTTTTCTTTGACACAATAATTGCGTGGTGTCTTTTGGTGTTGTTCTGTATCCTAAATAATATATATGTCTTTATAGTAGGACAAACCTGCTGCAAGGCAATGACATTGCTTTTGTCCGTGTCCATTTGGGCTGACCGTAGCTTGTCCCTCAGGTCCCGAATCATCTGCTGGTACTCCATGATCTCCTCATCTTTCCCAGAAAGCACTCTCTAAGGGTAGGTGGGAAAAAAGATAGCTACAGATGGGGCACAAACTGCCCTGGATCCATCTAGAACACAGTTTTCTGGAAAGGTAACATTTCCTGCTTTAAAACAAATAGTGATACAAATAGTGATACGTCTTATTATTAACTCTTAAGGAGTGAGAATCTAATCAATGTAATCTTGCGTGTTCTCTTTCCCCCAATGTGGCTTCGAGACCAACTTCAGGTACTGTGTCGGGTCGTTGGAAACGTGGTGTACAGAAAGCTCACCTTCCACTCTTCCACCTTGGCATTGACCGCTGCCATGACCGGGTCATCCTCCTCTAGCCTGCTCTGGATCTGGTCATTCAGCTCCCTGACCTGTAGACATCACAAGAACACTCACGGATTACTCAGTGCAGAGGGACACTGGAAAACGACATCCTATCTAGACACTCTGGATGTACTGTATAGACGACACAAGGCTGTACTGTAGCTTCTACTGTATTTGACACTTTACTGGCGAGATGCATTGTAGGTACCTACAATGCAACCTAGGTACACTGAATTCTGTGAGACAATATAGTTGTGAGTAGGGATGTGGGGTTAGAGACGGCTACATTTCTTTACACTGTACAACATTATATTCCACATCTGATTTTTTTTTTTTATATTTATGCAATGTTTCTAAGAAAAATGCCCTTTGAGAACTTTGAGAAATCAACATTCCAGGAACACTGTGAATGTTTTCTCCTCGAGAATCACAACCCTAAAGCCAATTTCAGTATCAACAGCTGCTGACATGTTTTGATGCTTCTGTCATTACAAAAATATTAAGTATAACAAGTGTGGGAGGAATATGTGTCAAAGCGGTATCATAGTGATCATCTCCTGTAAGGCAGTGTGCTATCTGTCCATCAAGCTCCACTCACAGACTGTTTACTGAAGGCCCTGAGACAGACCGTTAGCCCGACCCTCCCACACAGCTCCTCTCAGCCAGCTCACTCCCCTTTAGGTTCTGCCAGCCCTCCTGACGATGGAAAGGCCATGGGGAAGTATGCTCACATACTCCTCTCCGCCCATTGGAGAGGAATGGAAAGGATGCATGGGCCCCAATTGTATCTTGGGCTCACTTTGACTCCCGGCAAATTACCAGTGCCAATAACTTTGACGTATTCGGGGAAAGTTCAAATTATTACAAGCAAGATGAAATCTACCCCAATAGGAAACAGGCTCAGCTTTTATTGGCCTATAAAATCCTGTTTTAATCAATGTTGTGTGGGCTGGGTAGAAAAAGCGACCACTGATCAACATTATATCATGTTTTCAAAAGTCCTCCCTCGAAACAGATGTCTTCCCCATTAATATCCACTTCTGCTGATCCCCCACCTCTCTAGATCTAAGGGTGCCTTCCCTGATATCGTGGTTCATATTTCATGGCTACTCCTGCTGAGCAATGCTGCACTTTATGAATCCGTGAATTATAGTCTTCCACTTGTCAGATTGCTATCTGACAAGTTCTTCATCTGTCAAGGTTTTATGAGTTTTAAACTTTCTTCTTTTTGTTTGGATGATAAATGAGACAGGGCTACATCGAAACGACTTTGATGCTCTAATTAAGGCCACTACATCGGACTTTATGAACTCCATCAATCATAGTAGACCATGTGATTCTCTGATGGAAAGCATGACACAGTCCATTATTTTGGAGACCACACTTGCACAGCAAGTAATTTAATAGTCGATGTATTTTCAGATCTTATAGAATCTTTTGATCGTAAACAATCGGTCACAGGTTCCGCACATACTTGCCCACACTCGTAAAGTTTTCATGATTGAAAAATGTAGATATTTGTGTATCCAATTGTCTCCATATTGTCTTTCAAATGATGTGTCCCATTCAGAGTAATTATCAGGCAAGTTGTGTCCATATTCAATTACACACGGCAAAGGGGGATGCTAAATCAAATCCCCCCTTCCACCAATATGCATACTCAGAAGAAGATTCTTGGAATTTTCACTCATTCTATTTTTGCTGAGGAAACTTACATGATATTACAGCCCAGAAATATTCCACATTTAGAAGACTTAACAAAAGGCTGGTGAAGGCTATTCTGTGCTTCCTACTCCTAGTGCTGGGCAATATGTCGTTCTGGTCAATATGATCAATATGTTTTGGAGAAACGATTTGAAATAATAATAATAATAATCGATAGAGGTTCTCGCTCCCATCTTTATATACACAACGGAGAGAAATCGACTCATTCAAATATCATCCAATTCTAACCGCTCCAGTGCAGCAGTCTAGTAATGCAAACCCTATCAAATTAATTCCAAAAAAGGGTGTACCACTTCTGTTGTATGGAAATGGTTTGGTTTCAGGCTGACGGACAGTGAACTAAACACCGGTGTGTGTAAAATTTGCCGTAGAGAGGTTGCGGCAAAAAGTGGCAATAACCTATTCGATCACCTAAAACTAAATCACGTTATCAAATGTGATGAATGTGTCAAACTCTGTTAAACTGCGAGTCTCTACTCTTCCAAAGCATTACAGAATTTAACCTGTGTCTGGTGTTCCCTCATACCACATGATGGTATAGTAGTTATGTCTTTTTACTATTTTCACTTGAATAAAATGGTTTGTTGAAACAAGGCCACTGCTCTCATAGAACCATATGCCTGATTTTTATTAGATTTATTTAAAGATTATTCAAATTTAAATATATACACAGTATGCAGGCCAGAGTTACATTAATCTGGTGATAATGTATTTTTTGCAATAAAAGTTCTAGAGTACAATTTAAATACATTTATCTGAGTTTGTTTTATACATCATTTAACATTACATAGATATTTTAGGAATTATCCAGTTATTGAATATTGATATGTATCCCAAAAATATAGTGATATAATTTTAGGCCATATTGCCAAGCACTAACTAAACCAATATCAACAGATACTTTCTCCCTTTGTGAAAAACAAACGTGCATCACTAGCCCTCTAAACGCCAGGTGACAGGAAGAGGAGCATGACGAAATAAATTAGGAAAAGCTAGTTGGCCCCAACACAATTTGGCTGGTACTTCATGGAGGGGCTGTCTTTACCTGCAGCTTAGCATGGTCCCTCTCCTTCCTGAGCTGGTCCATGATGGAGTCGGTCTGCTGTACCACAATCTTCATCTTGTTGTACTCATCGGTCATCTTCTCCATCTCCTTTACAGACTCCTCTAGGCTCTTCTGCATCTGCTCATTCTGCGTCTTCAGGTGGAGGATTTCATCCTCTCCGAGCTACAGGGAGTCAAGCGAATTTAACTGGGCTTGCACTATCTATAGGAGTTCACATACTCTCACAAGAGATATTTCAGTGGTCGCAAAAAAAAAAAGCCCAAGCCTTAGCTACAAATACTTGTGTGGTTTGCTATGCTAATCCCTGGTTTTGGTTTTATTATACATAGTATCTGAAAGCAGTAAACCTCTTATGGGTTGAATGATGACACATTTAAACTGCATACATTTAATCTTAAGAAGTAGGTTGACTTGAAAAATACCTGCAGGTCCTCCATGCACTGATAGAGCTGGCGGTTGGCTGAGTTCAGTCTCCGTTGGGTCTCACTGCTCTCGTCTCTGGTGTGAACTGGCTCCTTCTGGTCCAACTCTCTACGGTAGAAGTCAACATCTTGCTGGAGCTGCTCATTCTGCAAGAGCATGTGGAAGGCTTGGTTACCGTCAAGGAATAGAGCTAAGGATGCCCTGATGAGAATGTGTTGGACTGACACAGATTACAATGTATAGAGCACAATGCCCACAAGCATAGTTTAGCATATTAGTCAAGATTGATACTGGCCTAAGGTGGTTTGAATGCGGTGAAAGATCAGTTTGGTTTCCAGGATCTCGAAATTATAGAACGGTGTGATTTATAAAAAATATATCTTTATTGTGATTAAAGGGGTGGGGTGAGGGTTGTCAAAACATTTAGCTTTGACAGCAGAATTTACCAGAATAGCTTTGGTTTTAAAGAAATCAGAAATCCATTGCTTATTGAAGATGCCAATGGAATCAAGTGAAAATAGATGAATCATCAAATAATAATAACCAAATGATAAAAATATTAATACACTAAGAAATGACAAAGAAGAAAATGAAAAGAAATCTGTGAATTTACGAATCGTATGGCTTCTCCTAAAACTCTCACACAGTCTTACATATGGAGATTATTCATTGATCACTAAAATGTCACAGTTTTAACTAGGAACCCATACAATGTTTGTTTGCTATTACCCAATATTAATTGCATGTTGATTGTGCAAGTTCACAAACTGGAGAAGACTGGCAAAGGAAAAAGAACCCAAACAACAACAAAAGTATTGTCTCCTTTAGTAGTCTTTATACTACTGTACTCTCAGAACCCATACACACATACGTACACTATAGGGGACCTAAATGTAGGCTAATTCACCACTACATTAATTTTTGTATGTAACCAATTCTATTTTCTGCTTAAGGTGCAACTGTAACTTTACATTACCACTAAAACTCTACTTTACTCTATCACAAAAAATTTGCCACTCTACTTTACTCTACACTACCGCTGTACTATTGGTACACAACAAACATATCAGTATGTGGCCTATTTCTCATTGCTAGCTTGGACATTCACATTTAATTTCTTAACTTAATATTCTTACACTTACTACACTGACTCTTATCTCCTTACCTTCTTCTTATGCTGCTTTACCTATGTTTGATGATGGAACAAATAGAAATGATAGGAAATGGTGAATGACAAGAAAAACAGACAGGCAGGAATTATACGCAAAGATACTGTTACAGATACAAGTGAATGGAAGGGTGCGTCCAAACTATTGACTGGTACTGTATACAAAGGAAATCAAACCAATGCGGCTTACACTTTGCCAGAAAACAAATGGTCACAAACCTCCCTTTTCAGCTTCCTACACTCATCCTCTGCCTCCTCAACTCGTGTAACCAGCTGTGGAAAAAGACAGATGAACATCGTCTGCTGAAACCATGGGAGCATTACAGTGGAATGTTGAAGTACATCAATGAACACAGTGATCTAAGACCACCGAATAAAACAACTTATGAAAGGAAGTTGAAGAATATATTTTTGTCATATTAAACTGGCAATAAATATCATTGCAGGATTAGAAAACAGCCTTTCTTGTAGAAATGACAATCTCATAAGATGTACAGGCAGAAAATCAACCTGCCATTGATGTGCTTTGCCCTTGCTGATTCATTTCAATTAGCCTATTAAGCAAGGTTTCATGTCATGGTTCACAAAGAACCGCGAGAATGAGGCGCAGCGAGTTCATACCTTCTCATTGTTTTTCTTCTCCTTGCTCATTTCCGCCTGCAACTGAGAGAACTCCTTTTCTCTTTGTTCCAACTGAGTCTCGAGTTGGCGAAGCTCATCCCGCATAAAGCGGGTGTCTCGTCCTGTGGATGAGCGCTGTGCCATCTGGACAGGAAATGAAGACAATAAATACCACACCAGTAAGTATCAGACTCTCTGTACATCTACCTGTTCACTCATCTATGCACTCCAAATACAAGGTTACACAAAAAGTTGCCACATGAACTAGAGGTTAATTTACTATTGGTGCTGGAAAATACGTTTGAATAAAAGAAAGTTATCAGAACACAACAGTAGAGAACAGACAAGGAATTAGCGAGCAGTGTAATCTTCTTAGCTGCTGCCATTCAGGGGACACCACTACTAATCTCTTTTGAGTGCTACTAATACATACAGCTCGCTAGAATTTGTTCTAGCTCATATGGCTGTTTCTCGAGACTGAGCCAGAGGAGCTGAAATTAACTGTGGAGCAATTAAAAAAACTAAATCGATGTTCATTGGCAGAAACAAAACCTAATTAAAAATGAGTGCAAATGTTCAGCGTGTTGGTTGTCATTACCTCTAGCTCTTGTTCCAACTTCATCAGCTTCGCCATCAATTCATTCTCTTTGACATATCAGAGTTGGAGTTACTGCAATAATTAATGACTTGTTTGATTGAAGAAGAAAAAACGAGCCAATAAACTTACCAACTGATGCTTGTTCTGAGCCAGTTTTGTCAATAAGGTCATATGCAAGCACAACTTCTCGATCCTTCTTCTAAAAAAAAAAATCCATTTAAAAAAGTTATATTAATAAATTGTGTAGGGCATCGAGCTGATACAGCCATTAATGAATAAAAACAAATGGATAGTTTCACACTTAAACTGTTTCATAAACAATGAAAATTTACTTTGCTAACTCAACATACAATTGTCTAATTTGATAGATAAGGTATTACGCATTGAGTATACATCATTAGTTGACCATTTGAACATGTGGAAACAACTTCAATCTATTCACCGATTTCATCAACTCAAAACAGCAAAATGCAGCATTCAAATATTATGAATTATGCACTTTTTATATATTTACTTTGAATAGTTGTACAGACTTAAAGTGAAACATATCACCTTTAGCAGAGCCTGGGAAACACTGAATAGTTTAATCATTTTGTCTGCGGTTTTGTCCTTCAGCTCCCATTCTTCAATCTACAGAGAGGTAAAGTGATGTTATCATTAACGTTCTGAATTTATTTGGGGGACCCTTTCTTATGTTTCTTAATTGTAAAGTTAAATCACTCAGTCAAACTTGTTAGGTTATACATTTTCTCTCTAGGCTGAAAACTACATATTTCAGAAGTATAGCTAACAGTCTACTTAGGCAACAGGCAGGAAGGATGCTTTGTCTAAGATAGCCAGGCTATGTACAATTTGAATAACTATGATTATCGCCAATACATTACCATAAGAAACATGTCGAAAAGCATATCTGCTTCTTTTTCATTTTCAGGCAGAGTAGCTGGGTCAGCCCTCATCACTTTCTTCCAGTCAAGAACAGCAGGCATATTGACTGTGGTTCAGGATGGACAGAAATTGTGAATCATTTGACTTTAAAGGTGGAAAGCGAATTTCGCATTAGAATTATTACAAAGTAATGCTTGCTAGCAAGCTATCAAACGTATAGGCTAGCTAACGTTACTAAAATGTGGGTAGATTGCCAGCACACAGCCATCCAAGTTAGCTGGCATTCAGCAGGGCAAAAACAATCAATAATTATTAATGATTAAAAAGAAAGTTCACTTTGATGGCACAAAGTACCTGTAAATGTAACGCTGGGAAGCTAGCTAGTCAGCATCCATCAGCCAGAATCATCACAACCAGCACTCTCGCTGCTAGGTTACGGTTGACAACAATCGTAAAGTAAGGTTCGCGTCCTTATTTACGATAAGTCGTACAGCAGAACAGTAGAGCACTAGCTACGCTTACAAATAATGCATGCATGAAACATGGTTGTTATGTTGTAATTTATTTTAATGACTATAATTACATTTTAACAAATGTTGTGTTATTTAGTGAACAAAATGTGCCAAGGAAAGGTCTTGCATATCAGTCGTCTGTCTGGCCACACTGCCCCGGAAGTGTTTTAGGAATTGTCTTGCTTACTAGCCAACTGGCTAACGCTAACCAGTTTTGCGTGTTTAAAATTGCGATTTCCTTCCCCGGATTGTGCATCAACGTATGTCTCCGGTATTTCTGTTTCATTTTTTAATAGCGTGTATTCAATAATAATGTTTACAAACCGTAGGTCTGTAGGTAGTTTATAAAAGTGAAGGTCCCATGAGCTACACCTCATTCAGCTAACGCTACTAGCTAATAATGCATCGACCGAACGCAGTTTATTACTAGGACTACTAGAATGAAGTAACTAGATCATACTGTCTGGATTACAGCTATCTTGGGTGCCTGATTTAAAGTTAAAATTAGAATACCAAATTTGAAGAATCAAAAACAATGTATAATCCACTGTTCATATCCAACATTTACTATTTGGCCTGTCTGTATTGTTTAAACGAGAACGTCAAACAGGAATCTACCCTTTAGACAACACCAGTCATTTTGTAGGCTACACCTCTGAGTTAATAGTTTTTCATTGACCATTGCACATTTACATGTGTCATAATAAATGTCACTTTTTGTACCACTCCTGAACTTTTTTCATGTCTTTCTCAATAACAGTGATCGATGAAGACTGATGAGAAATGGCTGTTGTGTCATGTAAGGAGATTTTGCTTTTAACTGGACTAGTGGTGTTGTGTTACTGGAATAGTTTGGCCTGTGGCTTTGTATTTGATGATGTATCGGCCATACTCGATAACAAGGACCTGCGTCCATCAACGCCTCTCCACAACCTCTTTCTCAATGACTTTTGGGGCACGCCCATGGTTGAGGTAAACAACTTTTGAGCCAAACTTCTTTGTTGTGTTGTAGGGGCATGTCTACTCAGACGTTAGCTGGTTAATTAGCTAACAGCAATTTTGTGTTTCTTTTTCAGGAGCGGAGCCATAAATCCTATCGACCCTTGACGGTACTCACTTTCCGGCTGAACTACCTCTTCAGTGAGTTGAGTGCTGCATCCTACCACCTGCTCAATGTGGTACTGCACATTGTAGTGTGTATACTCTTTCTTCGGGTCTGCCGTCTGTTTCTGGATAAGACTTCCAGTCTCGTGGCAGCACTGCTTTTTGCTGTGCACCCCATCCACACTGAAGCCGTAAGTGAATCACGCTATTCATTTTGACAAGATTTGCTTTGGAAGGGCCTATGTGAAATGTGCAGTGCAAGACCAAATATCAATTTGATTAGAGCACCTCAGCATTTCAGAGTTTTTTTTACCACATATAGTTCGCTTTTAAATGCACAGGCTACACACGTTATCATATACTCGTGCACACCCAGTTGCGTAGAGAGAATTGAGCAGATGTGCTGCGTCATTATTTTTAACAGCATTTTGGCTTGTCACAAAATTTGTGTTGCGGAAGTGCTCTGTTATGTCTGAATACCCGTAAACAGGAGAGTATAAGACATCTATTGTGTTAAAGTTTTCGACCTATTTCCACTTGAAGGGTAACGAACACAACCTTTCCTATGGTCAGTTCTCAGAAGCAGTTGAACTTGACCCCACTCCCTGTAGCCTGCCTCTGTACCCCTCCCCCTCAACTAGCACTTGTATTTTATCCCATCTTCCTCATGTCGTTTTGTCTCTATCTAAGTGCATTCTCTCTAGCCTCTTGAAAGGGGCCCATTTCACTCACAAATGAGGCCTTCAAGTTAATTCAGCCATTGCCATCCATTTAATCTCTGTCTGGAATCTCTCCTCTCAATGAATCATTTGTTATTCATTTGATGCTCTTGTGGACTGAAGGTCCCTTCATGATAACCACAGACAAAGAGCCCTTATGTTTCCCCCTGTTTTTTGGCACATGTTTTTTAAGCGACTGTTTTTCTGGAATGTTAGGATTATTTTCCCCCTCCAGATCCACAAACTGTGAAATATTGTTTTGGGGGGCTCTGTGCTTGTAAATAGCTCTGAATATGAATATAAACAAAAACAACAAAGTGTTGTTTTATCGCACATAATTGGTTATGAATGTCTGCTGGCCGGCCTGCGTTATACCAGAACCTCCATCTTTCTTTCTAATTGTGCTGTTTATGAAGGCCACGGTAACCGTTAACCTTGATTAGCTTAATTAGCAAACAAAATGTAGTGATAATAATAATACCTTTTTTTCTAAGTGCCTTTCTAGACACCCAATGCCACCATACTTAGCATAGAATATACAGTTAAAATAGTACAAATATACAAGTAGTATAGTACAATATACAATTTTAAATGCAGTAAACATAGTACAGACGCAAGGATATTGAGGCAGGGCACATCAAGAAACATCACAAGAGGGCAAGGGTATAGGGGTATACAACGAGATACACAAAGTGGCAGGCATAAAAGAGCAGTATAAACTAACAAGGTTTGGACAATTAGGCAAAATTGTTTCCAGAAAAAGAAAAGGCTGAAAAAAATGTTAAATTCAAATGTGGTCACATTGTTCATCTCCTACCTCATTGTATTTCATCTGCATTTTGGGTCATGGATTTGTCAGAGCTGTCCATGGTGCTGTTTTTCTAAATTTTCCCAAAAATGTGTCTGATTTCCTAAGGTTGTGTGCTTAGCTTAGACATTTTAGTGCAGATTAATCAGTATACTTGATTTTAGGTTTATAGGTTGATTAAAGTATTAAAATAAAGGTTGATTATTGTAATCCAGCATTCCTTGGATTATTCTGGTGATTTATATTAGTTCAGATAAACTTCCATGGACACTCCTTTTTTAAATGGTTTCTATTAACAAACTACACTCAATCATTTTGGACAAGTTCCTATAGGCAATATGAGGAAATGATGAAAGGGAAAAGAGTTGAGACCGAGACTAGAGAGAGGCAACCAGAACCTGTAGAGTTTGTTTGTTTGTAATTACATAAAAAGGCTAACAACATTTCCCTACCCCTATCCTGCCCCACCCCCCCACTCACCCACCCACCCCCTACGCACACACACACTTCCACGTGGCTCGCGTCCTCTCGTGGCGTGTGTTTGCTAGATGGTTGCTTTTAAGCAGCAGTTGCAGTTTGCTGTTGTCATTTTGTTTGAAGGTTTTGTAGCATAGAATTAGTTTCTAATCCCATAAGTGTGATGTGGGTTTGCACTCGGTAAGATGATATACTGACTCTGCCTCAAGGTTGTTCAGTCTTGTTGCTCTGGTTGATCCAAAATGTTTTTACATGTCCCTCCATAAGGGGGCAGTCATCATTCAAGTAAAAGTTAGTACTTTCTATTAAAGAACATGCATTATGGCTTGTGGTTTTGATGATGCACTTGACTTCTATTAATTTAATGAATGTGGACCTGAATTTAGTTCAGGTATTCTGATATGTTTTAGGGTGCAGAACACTGCCATGTTTAAAAATACTTTTGAAAAATGTGGTGCAGACTGGAAGAACATTTATTTAAACTTGTTTCGAGTTCAACTTGCCCGTAAGCTCTTCACCTTTTTTACCCGCTTCTGGGCTGACAGGTCACAGGTGTCGTTGGCAGAGCTGAGCTCCTGTCTTCTATCTTTCTCCTGGCCGCTTTCCTGGCTTACACCAGATCCAAAGGTGTGGACCATTCTATTGGTGAGTCGAAGTGATAGGCCTGCATTTTTGTATATCCACATGCTTACCTGTGAACATTTTATGTATTTTGTGGACGAAGAATTTGCGACATTAAAAACCTGTTTGCATCTCACCCAACCTTCATTACTCTGCAACCAGAAACTGTTTCAGTAAACAAAGCACATGTCTCGACTGGTCACGCTTCTCAAATGTTTCGGTTTACCCTCAGGCTGAACTGACATCTCCACAGGCGTTTTAGACTCAGGTTTCTTCAGGTGGCTCCCAGCTTTGTTTTTTTGCTCAGATAACATTAATGTGTTCAGTTGAAAGACGAAGGTATGTCAGAGAGGGTGTCGTCAAACCAGTGTATGGGGAGATTGTTGAGTGGCCTGCCGTGATATTCAAGTACATAGTGGAAATTATGTTAACATGAATTCGGGTAAATAAAACATGCAGTGCACTTCGAAGAACAACTTTTATGCAGTAAATATGTCTCGTGTACGCAATTGATTTCTAAATTGAACAGTAGTTCTTAGGATTTAGGGCTTTGCATATTGAGCTCTGCAAGTTGCAAGTGGCAACAAATGGTGCCCAGTTCTTTAAAATAATATTTTATATTGTGTAGGTTCAGAGTGCCCCATATCCAAAAGTTAGCTGCAGTACACAATAATCTAGGCCTAGTAAGGAAGTGTTTTATTAGACAATAGTTATATTATTTGGTTAATTAATCAGTTAGTATAATTTATTTAATTAATAAGCTCATTGTAAAAAAAACGAAAGAATATTTTGTGATATTGTTCATAAATACTAACTAGATCAATAATAACTTATTCAGAGCTGGTGTTCATCCCAAAATTTTTTAAGTCTTGTTTGTCTATGAGCATATCAACTATTTTCTAAAATTGCATAAGAAACGTCACCTTTAGAATATTCACTTTAACATTGTAACTGTATGCTAATGTTAATGTAAAATTTTCAAAGCTGATTTCAGGATTATTTATATTTTTCAATGGATTATGAAGTGGTTTCCCAGAGATCTTTCCTTGGTTCACTCCATTTCACTCTTGTGAATATCAATGGTATTGGGGCGAATGTTAAAGACTTTACGATTTAGGATTAAAGTGACATTTGGTTTCTGCACTGGCCTACTCTGTGGGCAGAGTTTACAATTAATAAAAAGTGGTTTGGAAATCCCTCAGAATTAATGTTTTTGCTGAGCTAATGTTGCTTTCTTTTATCTAGTGCCTTTAATAAGATGATTGATGGAATTCTGATGAAGTGTCTGCATATTAATTTCTCAAATCTTCATTGTCAGTATTGTATCTCATGTCTTTATTGCAGTTTAGTTTTACAATCAATAGTACCAGTGGAAATGACTATGACATTTGAAGTTCCCATAACCACATCATATCTTAAGAACAACTTAAAATAAAGATTATTTGAATATGATTAAATGTGTAAAAACGTTATTTAGCAGGATCATATTAAGTTTTAAAGGGGCCCTATTATGCTCATTTTCTGGTTCATACCTTTATTTAGGAGTTCTACTAGAATAGGTTTAAGCGTTTTAATGTTCAATAGACAATTTATTATTTCCAAACTGCCTGGGTCTGCAGCACCTTTATTCACCCTCTGTCTGAAACGTTCCGTTTTAGCTCCTGTCTCTTTAAGCCCCCCCTCCCTATGAGCTCAGTCTGCTCTGATTGGTCAGCTGGCCAACAAAGGGAATTTGCCTTTGCACAGACGAAAACAGCGTTTTCTCAACATGGCAAAACCACTATCCAAACCTCCCGGCCTCCGCTCTGACTGGCTCTGTTTGAGGGCATGCCAAACAAGCCGCTAGGTGGGCATTATGCAAATATGTAACTTACTGACATAGATAAGTTACGGAAGAAAACGCCGGACTACAAATGAGGGATACAGGCAGTTCAGGAGCAGTGTTTTCTGTGAGAGAGAGTAGCTCCCTTTGGCGTGGACTATGGGCATTGTAACGTTTTGGGCCTTTTACGTGCACAAAAAGCTATATAACATACTAAAGGAAAGGGAAAACCCCAAAAAGCATAATAGGGCCTCTTTAAAACTTGAATCACAGGATGAATGCAGTTTAGTACCCCCAAAAAACTTTGTTTTCTTTTATTATAACAGCCGGTTGGAATACTTGTTCATATATGGTATTCCTTCTTCAAATAAAGGTGAAATACTTGTCTCTACATTGTTGGTATTTGAGAAATGCGTCCAATAACAAAGGAGCCCCTTTTGTGAACTTTTCCTTTTTTCTTTTAGTGTGGACACCTATTGCTCTTACTGTGGTCCTTGTGGCTGCAGCAACATTATGCAAGGAGCAGGGGATCACTGTCATTGGGATCTGCTGCGTCCATGAAGTTTTTGTTGCACAAGGGGTAAGACTGTGTAACCTTTCTGACTGTGAGTGCATCACTCATATTTGGCACAAAGTCACAAAGCACTAATGAGATGATTTATGGAGTTGATTTTTGTGCATATGGCGTAATACTTGCTCAGTACTAGTAGTTGAAACTGAGGGATAACAAGCAGCTGTTTTTCTTGCTCGCCTCTCTCGCTAAAGTTTATCAAAGCAATTTGTGCTTTGTTTTTTAAATTAATGACATCATCTGTACTGCTCCATGTAAATCTATTTTTGTTTGTGTGTAAAAGGCGTTTTATCTGGTATTATCAGTTGGTCATTGTTTGTACAGCATAGTGCAGCCAATGGGGTTTAAAACACTGGAGTTCTTCCCATGCAAATTTGTCCCAAGGCTGTGTACTCAAACAAAGAAGGTCCTGATCATGATTAAATACCGTTACGTTGTTGAGAAAAATCTTTTAATAGTAGAGCTGATGTTCCATAATCACTCATGTCCCCTATATGCTGTCGTCTTGTCCTCAGTTCACACTGCCAATGCTAGTGGACACACTACTCCAGGTCCTGCGGGGTAAAGATGGCTTTCCCTACGCTGTACTGCAGACACTGCTCAAGCTCATTGTCCTCGTAATCAGCACCTTACTGCTGGTCATCATCCGGGTCCAAGTCATACAATCTCAACTACCAGTATTCACCAGGTATGTCAACCGAGTGAAAAAAAATCGTTTTACAATGGTAAAAAAAACATAGACAATATTATACAAAATGGTCATTGTACATGCTATCATCATACAAATGTCATCATCATACAAATGAATTATAGAATACGAACATTATTTACAGTACAATTATTTATATTTCTCTGTAAGTGTAAGTTACACGTCCCTTTCGACATTTAGACACTTGGTCTAAAATGACCATTTCTAAGGTGAACTCTCCTAATCCAGTTGTAAGAGTAAAATTAAATGGCCCCGACTTCCAAGTCTTTCACTATCGACCTAAAAGATGAAAAACTCAACTTGTAATATTACTTTTTTCTCACCTGGTCTTTGGTCAGGTCATCTAAGGTCCTTCATTTCTCAACAGTATAGCATGTGGTATATTTGATATTCATGAATATAAAATGTATATCCATCTATTGTTGTTTTTATATTATATTGCTTTATAGATACATTGTTTGGTTTAGTATTGTGGGCACTAATCTATTATTGGCGAGATCTGTTTTATTTGTTTCTCACATACCGGCAGTAATTTAATTTTTCCTCCAAAAAGAGATTCCAAGAGATTAGTTTAAATGGTTTTATCCTAATCTGTAGTGTCTCCAGATGGTATCATAGCATTTGTTTAGGATTAGAGCAAAATCTAGACACAATAAAGCTGTATATCACTTGGCCTTGGATTTGACCCCTACATGTATAAATAATGTGATGTTCCAATCGTGCTCCTGAGAAATCTGAAAAATTTCTTCACAGGTTTGATAACCCGGCAGCGGTGAGCCCCATTCCTACCAGGCAGCTTACTTTCAACTACCTTCTGTCTGTGAACGCGTGGCTTTTGATGAACCCCTCAGAGCTGTGCTGTGACTGGACCATGGGCACCATTCCGCTAGTGGAGTCACCCATGGACCTGCGTAATCTAGCCACCCTGACATTCTACGTGTTCCTCGGCTTCCTGGCCTATCATAGCCTGCGTCACAGACATGGCTCTGCTAAGACTGTCCTAATGGTGAGCAACCCGTCGTGACGGGGTGATAATGGCATTTTCTCTTCCTAATCTTGAGTGTAAAGAGATTACCTCTGGCACAGTGGATTGTGTTTCCCCTATGTACCTATTTTACACAAGGACAGATTAGGTCTTAGAGTCAAGGTAATTACTCCTGGAGAAATAGGTCTGAAAAGACAGTTGTCTTGCCCGTCTGTTGCTACAGGTATTCTCCTATCTAAATTGTGTTGAATTAAATCAATTCAATACTTACAAGTATAGCAGGTTGCTCATGTTAGACTGCTTACTACAACTGCATTCTGCTTTGAGAGAGGAGGTAGCATGGCCGTGATATAGGTTAGGATGCAGCTTGTAGAAACAACATTCCTACAAGTTTATGGAGGACGTTTTAAACAGACCGCTTGCAAACTTTCTTAGATCCACTGGATTCATTTGATTTCCAAAGTGTTACATTCTAAAAAGTAAGATACTTAATTTGCGTGCGCAATTATGATCGGAAAGATATGCAGCATTTAAAAAGGTTTAGTTTTGCCTTATTGGTCCACTTAGTCTTCTAATGCGATTTTTTTTGTGAAATGCAATCTAACAAGGCGTATTCCTTTTTAGACACCTGCCTTGGTGGGAGTCTCTGGACAAAAACACCGTTTTATCTAGGCCGTAGGTTTTCTCTGTGCCGTGCGATGTATCCCAGATAGAGCTACTTGGAATTACTGGTGTTTTAAGAGTCTTTTATTAATGTTGACTTTGGCCTGAGGAACCCTCCAAGCAGGGAAAACATGAACAAATGAAATTAAGGCCAGCATGTGCTTGGCCCAGTCTCTTGTTTAAGCTGTTAGCGCGTTGATAAAACAGACCCTCTCTGACCTTCATTTTTTTGTCCCTGAGCTCTCAGAAGCTGGAGCCAGAAGCAATCTATCTCGCATGAAGCTATGGCGTTGATACTTGGGTGGTGGACTAAACTACTTCATGATAGTTTAGTATAATTTATTGAGTTTTCAAACTAATGCAGAATATGATTTCGGTATTTCTTTGTGTTTAAATGTTTTATTTGGAAATGTTGACAAGCACTGAAAACAATGTACAGATACCTAAATTGACATCTCTGTTTTCTTTTCTTTTTTTTCTTCTATATACACAACAAAAAGACACCCAACCATCCCTCCCACCTCAACAGGGACACCCACATTAAGGGGAAAAAATATTGAAAACTAATACATATACATACATTTCCCCCTTAGTCATGCTTTTTGTTTTCGGTATTTCAAAGGCTTTCCGCAGCATTGGGCTGTTTAATGTCTACGCTAAAAAACATATGTTTAGTGAAATATGTGACAAATCAATTCTTTAAAGACAAACTATTATGAATGAGCATGCATGTATGTTAATAGGTTTGGCTACAAGGAAAATATTGTATAGGACACCAGAATATTACAAAGAAAATTCTGTATATACATAGATATGTCAATTACAATTACTTTGTTACAATCATAATTTAGCCCATGCTAAGCCACAAGAAACAAAATGGTATGCTATTATTGTAACATGTAGCTTTTAAACTAAGGTTATGCAGTCGATGGTGTGACTTAAAAAATTCAAGCATGGTGCTAACTTAAGGGTGTGTCAAAGTATAACCAGCATAGAACTTCCCTACTATAGGATGTTGCAACCCAGACACCAAGAGATTTTAGATTAAGAATTTTGATTAAATACTCCAAATCTTGTCTTCAATACTCACCTACAAGTTCAGACTTGCCATTACAGTGCTATAAAAAATGTTTTGCCCCGTTACATTTTTCACATTCTCATAACTTTCCTGACATGACCTGGGAAAATATTGAAGAATTAAAATGCTACTCCTTGGTGTTGGCTATAGATTCTTGCACATGGATATGGCTATTTTTTTGAAAAGGTGATGGGTTAATGTGTTTATGTAATTAAACGTATGAGGGTTCATATTTGGCCTGTTTATCTAAAGTAACTAAAATAATATTAAGAATCATAGGCTACAGATAATAGAAAAAGAGGAAATGGATCAAATTATAATGGAGCAATGCATGTTTAAAGCAGAGTTTTACCAATACTGATCATGTAGAATAGACTGTGTTAAACGTTCAGGCTCAATCGTGTGGGTATCTTTGGTTAAAACCAGGAATGGAAATAAGCACATTTCCATTTTAAATGTGCATTTTTTAAAATCCCTATTTATACGTGAAACCTGGTGTTCGAAAGATTCTGGCCATTTGTGTGGTTGTGAAACGTTTCTACATGAGGCCTCTTGTGCTGTTGGTGCATCGTTTACTGACATGAAACCTTGAAACCTTTATTTCTTCATTTAAATAAATTGGTGACCTTTAAAAATTGATTAAAAAATATTGGCATATTAAGAAGGTTGGTTCACTCTTTAAAATCAGCCAATCATGTTCTGCTTTTTTTTTTTTTTTTGCATTCAAACTAAATGGTTCATGTTAATATATTTTCATTTTGTTTTCCCTTCTTCAGGCCCTCTCATTTATAGTGCTCCCTTTTATCCCTGCATCCAACCTTTTCTTCCCTGTGGGATTTGTTGTGGCAGAAAGGGTGCTTTACGTACCCAGTATGGGCTTCTGCGTGCTTGTGGCCCATGGATTTAAGAATGTGTCTCACAAACGGTGAGTGCTTGTCCAAGACTAAGCTTTGATGTTCTTTGTGGGGATGCCCAGATTGTTTTTACATTCATTTAGGCTGTTTTAGAGTGATTCCATTGATCTGTTTAGCTACTAGCTAGCAGTTTGACTAGAAACATGCATTTTTGATTCGCTTGAGTCAAAGATCCACCAAAATGGCTTCGAAACATTTCCATAACAATTCAATTAGCCCTGTATGGTCTTCTGAAGTTATGAGGTTGCATGTTTACATGTTACACTTTATAATTTTAAATATTTTATACACACCATGCTACCATACTTGCAACCCACTTAGACCTAATGTGGCTAATTTAAGTCCTATTTGTTAGTTTTTTCATGTATTTAATGTGTACACTTACAATTGGGTTACAAAGTTGAAAACAGGTGTCACGTCATCGTCTTTTGAATAGTTATGACCTTATGAACAAAACGTTTGTGTGTGTGGGTCTAGTGAATGTAAGTGTGTTGTGTATGTATGTATATATGAACAGACAGACAGACAGACAGACAGACAGTGTCTTAACATTCTGTTTATGTAAGGCCTTGTTAATGACTTAGTCTGTTCATCACAGAAACTGGAAGAAGATGTCTTGGTTAATGATCGGTGTGCTCCTTACCACGCATGCAGTGAAGACATTCAACAGGAACTGGGACTGGGAGTCGGAGTACACATTGTTTTCCTCTGCACTAAAAGTAGGTTGGGAAGACAAGCCTTTTAGCTCACAATGTTAGGTTGTTACTGTTTCATTCCAATGCAGGAAAAGAAACTGAAAGGAGAATTCCATAATTTGTTCAGATAGTGCTGAAGTTTTACGACAGAGTTTTATATTAACGCCAGAATTTGACACATTTGACTATAAACAATGAGATTTCAGTTATTAATGATATTGCATTGCTTGACTTTTATTGAGGTCAGTGGTTTGCATAATTTTACTTTTTTAGATTTGGTTTTCTGTCCAATTAACCTTACTTAAATGCAGGTTTTGCAATTGATAGTGGAATTGTTCCTTGGATATTTCTAATATTCTTCTCTAGTAAAATAATTTTTAAAATGAAACATGTTTTTAAACTGCTTAATGACTGAAAACGCAAAGAAAATATATTTTTAAGTTCGTATAAATCTACTTTCAAGGGAATATCCAATCATTGTTAATTGTATCCCGCTGTGCATAGTCTGAAAGTTTACTAATGTCCACATCTTGTAATCTCGTAATTTAAGGCATTGGAAAACAAGTTTGTTATGTTTTTTAATGTCCACCCGTCAGGTCAACCAGAACAATGCCAAGTTGTGGAACAATGTTGGCCATGCTCTAGAAAATCAAAACGATTATGAAAAAGCATTGAGGTATTTCCTCCAAGCGACCAGGGTTCAGCCAGGTAAGAGAATTCTCATGATACCATCATCATCAAAACCTTTGTGCCATGTTTGAAGATTGGACTATGTTGATTCAGTGAAATCATGTTTTGCTCAAGGACTTGTTGGACGACGGCACTAATTTAAATCATTAAACCAGTGTTTGCTGTTTGGTTCCTCTAAGATCTCTTCAGATGAATCATTACGATATTACGATATTGGCTAATTTGTCTCCTCAAGATATTGTTCTATGAGTCTGCTGCATGTTGATCTTTTAGTCTCTCAAATGTTATTACTGGATGCTTTGACTAGTGCCATAATCCCCTAGTTATGCTTAAAGAATTTTCATCTTATCTGTACAAAAGCAACAAAAAGGATAGCTGGAAAGGGAACAGTTCACAGGGATAAGCATTTCATTATTGATACAATGGTGACTAATTGGGCTGAACATCAAGGGATTCTCACATGAGAGAATGCTAGAGAGACTTGCATCAATATTTATTTTGCATAAAAACCTCAACTTCGCTTCATAATTTTCATTGCTCATAATATCAAATAATACCTATTGAGTGAAATGGTGACCTAATGGATTTATCGCAGCAGTTTCCCTTTTTTCCAACGGTGATCGCTTATGACACCTACAGTTGCAAATCTATCCTTAGTGTTTTTATAGTAACTGGTCACCAAATACGCTTCCAGTTTAAATTAATTGATTTGGACAATACATGGATGTATATGTGGACAAAGTGGTGGATGTGACTAAAACATCACTACCATGGGTATTGCATACATACAGTCTATACTTAACTATTGGTTAATGTGCAGCAGGACTTGTAATATAGTCTCTCCTTAAAGATTAGTCAGATTTGAATCCACCAAGCCATGTGACTCCACCCTTCTGCTCGGTGCTGCCACTGACACTGCCATGTTGGCTGTTAACTGTTGTACTGACCACTAGCAGAGGTAGATGATGTGGAGGAGTAGGGCTGAAATGCAAAGTTCAAATACAAATTCAAATGCAAATGTACAATTTCTAGCACCTGATTCAATTGTTGCTGCCCTCCGTAAGAGGCACTGTTAGCCACATGGTGTGTGTGTGTGTGTGTGTGTGTGTGTGCGTGCGTGCGTGCGTGCGCGTGCGTGCGTGCGTGTGTATACTCGTGTTAGAAATGGAAAGGCTGCTGTGCTCTCTACATTAGTGATCAGTACAGTTGTGATAAAGCAGGGGTGTGGTTGAATCCACGAGGCCTTTCCAATCACAAGAAACACAAAGGAAGTGAGGTACAGCTAGAACGGACTGCTCTGCGGCACTTTGCGTTCATACATTTGAATCGTTAAAACCACTTCATGTATTTGTGAGGGAGTTGGAAGGCTTAGTTTACCGATTCAGCTTTAACACAGAACATTGTTACAAAAAAACATGATATTTAATACAACAGTCATTTTTACAAATCTGCTCTTAAATCGAATAAAACAAGCATTAGCTGGGTTGGAACATAAACGTTGTCGACGGTTAATTACAAAAGAATGTTTGCCAAGATTAAGGCCGTAAACACTGTTAACCCAATGAGGATTTGGGGGATTTCTTATCTTGAGGAATCCGTTTTGAGCTTATGTCCACTCTTTCCCGAGACATTTATTGTGATTGTGATTGGTTTTTCACAATGGGTAAACATTAATAAATAGTGTTCACTCTCGATGCATGGGATCTTAATAGTAAGATGTTTACCATTACCACTGTTCTCACCTAATGTATGCTACATGTTTAGGTTTATGAGTGTTTATACAAATGAATAGTTGCTTGTGATCTTTTAATCCATGGCCTTAGGTGAGTCATGCACTTTCTCACCTTTTTTGCCCCATGGCATGTTTCTGCAGATGATATCGGCGCTCATATGAATGTGGGAAGGACCTACAAGAACCTGAATCAGTCAAAGGAGGCTGAGGACGCCTATTTGGTTGCCAAATCCCTCATGCCACAGGTATGTGATCAGAGCTCTCACACCACCCAGGTGTGTTCAACACCCATGTGTTTGTTATTCTCATGAGCAGAGCACTAAAGCGTCTTTGATCTTCTTTGAATAAATATGACAAGTGGAATTGGTACTGTTTGAGTTGGAAGACGTGTGTGCAGATTCTTCTTGTTTTCAAGACCTGCAGATGTATGCATGTGCGTTGTATTCAGCTAGTTTAATCTCCACACCTGACAGAACATCGGTCATAATAAACACTTGTGCTGTGGCCTGACTGTAGGTAGCCCAGGTTTGGCATTATATTATGAAATCAAGCTTAACGGTAACGCAGAAGGCTTTTAATGGCTACAACCGTAATAGGAATGTATACCTTCAGAACAACACACTGTACAAGCACTATCTTCAGCTATATTATTGCTTATCAGGTTGTCATAAATTCATATTATCTGAGGCTGTTTTTTACATAGTAACCTCTAGGAAGCTGTTGGGAACTACTTGGAAGTTACTTCCAATATAATAGAATGTACTAGTAATTAAATTTAAGTTAAATTGACTTAAACAACGTTGTTCAAATGTATGCTGGTACAAATAATAAGGAACAACATGGTAATAACCAGACCATGGCCTTGAAAATGCACTCCATTCCAAAATTGTATCCACTGGACACAACATAAAGTCCTTTGTTTGAAATTTGTCCTAGATGCAAACGGTTTTAATGTGGGCCAGTTCACATGAAAGCTACCTGTACATCAGGTTCAGGCTTCAGCTTTCTTTTCCAGTGCATTAATTACAGATAATAGTGTACTTGTGTGTCGTCAATAGGTGCAAACCTGGCAAAACATAATCAAAACGAAGAGGAATGAGTCATACATTTTATTATGAAGCAGTAGAAAACTGTTGGCTGTACCCAGTCTCACCTATGACTTATTTTCACAGGCTGGTGAAAAAAAAAGCATTTTCCCATGTCACACCACGTTTAGTCTACATCAAATCAGCAAGTTAACACATGCACACCCACACGGTTTACTGCTCTGTTCTTTTGTTCTTACTGGATCAATACATTGAACTAAAATGTACATTAACCGCTTTACAAAAACCATATGAGCAACTGGCTTTGTTTTACTTTCCAAGCAATATCTATTTCAAGATGTCTCTTAATTGTTTATAGCCAGCGGGGTCATTACGCTTACAAGGTTGGTCGTAAAACAAATGTCAAGGTATAAGCATAATGCTTAACGGTGAAGCTTAAACGTATTCTTGTGCTGAATGTATACTTTTTATGGAATATGAACCCTAGGAATTATTGAAACAATTGGCTTAAACTCGAGAATTTGATGCATTGCAGTTTGCACCATTGGGTGTAGAAGGCCCGTAAATTAGATTTTTTTTGGACATAGCAAAGAATGACAGAGAAATTGTATTGTTTTTGCAAGAGCTAGTCTTTGTCAAAGTGTGCACAAATGTGTGATAGTTTCCCCCACTATACCCAGTAAGTTAAGGGCAATGGCTTTCACAGTTAAGAGAAGGCGCTACTTATTTACAATAGTTTGTTAAAATGTGGGTAGCATAACATCTCCATAATATTGTAATATAGTATTTTTACATTCTCTGAAGGTTCTACAAATAAAACTGTTTAAGTGCACTAACCAAATATTTTAACCAGAATTTGCAATTAAGGGCCGTTGGTTTAGTATTTAGTAACAACACTTTTTATTTTTACATGGTTACTACATGGAATCTTAAGAATATACCAACTTAGTTTATCAACAAGTGTACTATTGTTATTAAGCTCACAATCCCGACTTAGACACTTGAACATTGTTTAAAACATACATTGTGTCAGTGACAACGATCAACTTAACCTCACTACAGTTTTCCAGTCTTTTTTGGAAAACCTAGAATATGGGAACTTGCCATATCACAAGGTTTTTAATAACATTATTAACGTGACAATATTAACAAGATAAAAACATTTGATAAAGGTAATTGCAAGTACACGTTCTTACTGACTCTACCTAAACCCATTAGATTTAAGAGACCAGAGTGTCATTCATGTACGTTTACAAAATATAAGCTTGCAAAACATTTCAAAATCTTTTTATATTTTGTTATTTTAAAGTGGCAAAATATTTGAATTTATTGTCCGCCCAATCAGGTCATTCCAGGGAAAAAGTATGCCACGCGCGTGGCCCCCAACCATTTGAATGTGTACATAAACCTGGCCAACCTCATCCGTGCTAACGACTCAAGGCTGGAAGAGGCTGACCAACTCTACAGACAAGCCATCAGCATGAGGCCCGATTTTAAACAGGCGTACATAAGCAGGTAAGACCTCGATCATTTATCAAGCTTGTTCATTTATAATTTGTAAATAAAGAATTAGGCAAATATAAATACCTGTCCAACTTTGTCCTTAACAAAGGTGCTTCCCTCACAATAATATTACGCATTACTGATTGAAAATGTAGTTTGATACTATAAAACGTTACCTTTCTGAAGAACATTCCGGTACCCACTGACAGCGGCTATAAAGACAGGCAGTCGGTAAAAGACATTATGATAAACTTGTATTGGTTTTGGAGAAGTGTGTGGGCTGTCGTTCACATAGGGCTGATGATGATAATCATCCTCATAGGTTTGGCATCTCAATGGTCGTTGTTTTAATTACCTGCAACAAGCAGTAATAATTGTTGATGACCGTACATTTTTTTTTGTTGGCCACCATGTATTTTTTTTGGTCTAAAAAAAAACATAAATCATTTGATAATTTTACTCCTCTTTGTATTTTGCAACTTCAGTGTTTCACCATCTTTACCATTGAGAGTCATCATCATCTTCATCCGCTTTGTCTGGGGTCGGGTCGCGGAGGTAGCAGTTCCAGCAGGGCATCCCAAACTTCCCTTTCCCGGGCCACATTAACCAGCTCTGACTGGGTTAGATATACTCCCTCCACCTGGTCCTAGGTCTGCCCCGCGGCCTCCGCCCAGCTGGACTTGCCTGGAACACCTCCCTAGGGAGGCGGCCAGGTGGCATCCTTACAAGATGCCCGAACCACCTCAACTGGCTCCTTTCTACGCAAAGAAGCAGCGGCTCTACTCAGAGTCCCTCACGAATGGCTGAACTTCTCACCCTATCCCTAAGGGAGATGCCAGCCACCCTCCGGAGGAAACTCATTTCCGCCGCTTGTATCCGCGATCTCGTTCTTTCGGTCATGACCCACCCTTCATGACCATAGGTGAGAGTAGGAACAAAGATAGACCGGTAGATTGAGAGCTTTGCCTTCTGGCTCAGCTCTCTCTTCGTCACAACGGTGCGATAAAGCGACTGCAACACCGCACCCGCTGCTCCAATTCTCCAGCCCATCTCTCGTTCCATTTTCCCCTCACTCGAGAACAAGACCCCGAGATACTTGAACTCCTTCACTTGGGGTAAAGACTCATTCCCTACTTGGAGTAGGCAATCCATCGGTTTCCTGCTGAGAACCATGGCCTCAGATTTGGAGGTGCTGATCCTCATCCCAGCCGCTTCACACTCGGCTGCGAACCGATCCAATGAGTGCTGCAGGTCGCAGACCGATGATGCCATCAAGACCACATCATCTGCAAAAAGCAGTGATGCAATCCTCTGCCCACCAACCCGCAGCCCCCCTCCCCGCGGCTACGCCGTGAGATCCTGTCCATGAATACCACAAACAGGATAGGTGACAAAGCGCAGCCTTGGAGGAGGCCAACCCTCACCAGAAACGAGTCCGACTTACTGCCAAAGACCCGGACACAGTTCTCGCTTTGGGAGTACAGAGATTGGATGGCCCTAAGTAGAGACCCCCTCACCCCATACTCTCGCAGCACCTCCCACAGTATCTCCCGGGGAACCCGATCATACGCCTTCTCCAAATCCACAAAACACGTGTTGACATTAAGAGTCACTAAATTACAAATATAATCGATCGCAAGTCAGGTTTGTCCACCATGTATTCTATCTCTTCAAAAAGCTTAACCACCGATTAGACTAGAGGTAGAAGGCAGCGTACTGTGAGGACACACTTTCCCCTTTTATGTAAGGAAACCGGGGATGTCTCCAGAAGGGGTTGGAAGTTCTGATGACACTCTCCATCTGCTAACAATTTGTACTCTCCACCTGACCTTGTCATAAAGGAAGTAAATTATAGTGGTTTGAAAAAGATCTGGTTTTTTTGCACTGTTTTCTAACAGGGGGGAGCTTCTTTTGAAGATGAATAAGCCCACGGAGGCCCGTGATGCTTACCTTCGTGCCTTGGAGCTGGACCAGGCCAATGCTGACCTGTGGTACAACTTGGCCATTGTCAACATTGAGATGAAAGAGCCTTCGGAAGCGCTGAAAAACTTCAACCATGCTCTGGAACTAAACCCCCGCCACAAACTAGCACTCTTTAACTCAGCCCTGCTAATGCAGGAATCTGGTGAGTGACACCTCCATTGCAGTGTTAATGGAAACGGTTAAAGGAATAAAACTGATGCTCGTTGAGCTTTGGCGTGTGTGTGTGTGTGTGTGTGTGTGTGTGTGTGTGTGTGTGTGTGTGTGTGTGTGTGTGTGTGTGTGTGTGTGTGTGTGTGTGTGTGTGTGTGTGTGTGTGTGTGTGTGTGTGTGTGTGTGTGTGTGTGTGTGTGTGTGTGTGTGTGTGTGTGTGGATGTCTACAAAGTTATACTTCACTTTAACTTCTCTTCTAGTCCTCTAAGAACTCACACCCAAATCGTTTAATGTCTCTTCATTCGTATGGGTCAGTGTCATTAACTAACTTTACTTTTGCAGTATATCGCTCCCTTGGCTCTGTCGAGAACGTATCTTAATACAGGAATTTCTCTTTTGCGCGTAATTGAAGCATCGATGATAATTAATGATTGATGTGATGGACAACAGCTTGGTAGTTAAGGACGCTATCCTCCCAAGATGGCGGCGCCACCTCAGAATGCTCCGCGATTCTCATTCATTTATCATGCATGACTGAGTTGGGCGTAGATAGAAGGTGAAACACCTCACTTTTCTACAACTGTAGCTTTTCTACAGCTGTGCCCTGCTGGATAAGTAGATCTGTTATTGGGGGGATTGGCAGCAGTCCACCAATTATCAGATTACATCGTGATATTCTTCACTTAAGTGGTAATAGGTTGTTTTAGTTTGATTAAGAGAAGAAAATGCAAAGGGTAGCAGGGTGACACAAGAACTCCCACTACATGGCAAGTGTGTGTCATCATTGGGATGAACAGGTGATTCTGTTTTTCACCTGCCGTTCACAGTGGTTCATTGGAGAAGCTTCTTGCCAAACCAACCATTTAAAAGCCCTGCCCTGTATCGATGCCATATTTTGGTCTTGTCCGGTGTAATTACGCTACCTAACCAATGCAAAGAAACTCAATTACTTAAACAAGTCAAAATGCTGTTTGCTCACCACCGTTAAGCTTTCACACAGGAAGTCTTTTAGCAGGTAGGTGACTCTGCTTTGGCAGCAAACCAAAGCAGTTGGTACCGCCCTTGACTCCAATGCGCGAGCGGTGAGTGTTTTATTAAAGCAAGCTAATGTGATTCATAATTAGGAAAAAAGGCTTTCATGTTTTCTGCTTCTAGCTGGAACGCCCTGCTAAATTACCTTTAAGTTCAGGAGTGTGTGAATTGAAAGAGATAATCAGGGGAGTGG
This sequence comes from Galaxias olidus, assembly GCA_026901105.3. Taxonomy (NCBI): domain Eukaryota; kingdom Metazoa; phylum Chordata; class Actinopteri; order Galaxiiformes; family Galaxiidae; genus Galaxias; species Galaxias olidus. The sequence goes on along the minus strand of JAPMUY010006867.1, from coordinate 178,026 downwards.
AGGCAGAAACAATTTGGCAAGTACTTGTGTTTTATCTTACCGGTCAAAAGCTTGAGTACACTTGTTGGTGAACTAGGTTGGTATATTCTTAGGATTCCTTGTAGTAACAATGTAAAAATAAAAAGGGTTGTTACAAAATACTAAACCAACGGTCCTTCATTCTTAATCAAGATAACGAACCAGGACACAAAGAACAGCCGTGCAAGAACGGCTAACAATTCAATTAGATAAAAACTTCAACTCACTTCTTACATTTTGTGTCACTTTATCGAAATATAGATTGGACTAAATAGATCACTCTTCTTGATTTTTTTTTCTTCCATTACATGCCAGTAAACACTGCAGCAAAAGAGATGCGGTCTCAGTCAGTCGACCCTGCAAAAAGAAGTTATTTGTGATTGATAATAATACAAATATAAAAAACTGAAAACGCAGGAACTTGCTGGAAAATATTGCTCTGATCCATAATGCATCTTTTCTCGCTCTGACAACAGGGCTGGTCATCTTTACGAAGTCCACTGCCATCTTAACCAGCATCGATGTCAAATCATCGTTATCGCTTGACCTCTCCGCCCTGCCGTCCTCCAAGTACCACAGTGCCGTGCCCATGGAGGCTTCTAAAACCTTGCCGTCACTTTAGTACTTCACAGATAGGACTGAAAATGGCCTTACCTCTTGCACCTATTCCACACTTGATCTACCCTGTTGCATTTAGCAGGATTGCTTGTAGCTAACATAGTTTAACTGACTAGAGGGACAAATAAAACAAATATCATTAGTGTCTTACTGCTTGCTTCAGGCTTATCAATGTAATTGAATTTGCCTAAGTGACGGGAACAAACAAAATGCGGACAGTGATTGCATTCACTTCACATACATTTTCATTTGTTTAACAACATCAGATATACACTGGTCTACAACAATATTGAAAGCAATTTAAGTAATGTGGACATTTTGGCAGCCACAACAGCATCTGTAGGGTTCAGGGAATTTTTTTAACCTGTGCCTTAATAATGCTGCCCAATTAATCTCGGGACAATGTTGCAGCTCTCTTGATTTCTGCAATAAGCCTAGACATGCAAGTGATGTCCTCTCATGCCCCGTGGATATTCATTAACAGGAAGTCAGTCTATTTTTGGTTTTACACTGAAGTGCTCCTAAGGTTATAAAGATTAAGATTGCCTTGTCTCGCTGCTGCTTGAGCAGTTCTAAGGTCTGCTCAGGTTTGTTTATAGCATGCAGGTATAACTTTAATGATAAGATAAGGTTAGCTTGAATTACCAATAACCCCATATATACATATTAGCAAATAAATGATTAGGAATATGCATTTTTGTTCCTTTTCACTTTAGAATTGATCATAGGAGAGTAAATGAATGGGACTGTGTAGGGAAACCATACAGACGCTACTTGCGTATAACCTCCACATTATTTATTTCTAAATGAAGTATAATATAAAAAAAAAAACTCCCCCACGTTGTTTTTATTAATTTGTTTGTCATTTCTCTTCATGGATTTAACAGGGGAGCCCAGTCTCCGGCCCGAGGCCAACCGCCGGTTTCTCCTCTATGTGGAGGAGGAGCCAGACGACGCTAACGGCTACTTCAACTTGGGTATGCTGGCCATGGACGCCGATGAGAATGCAGCCGCCGAGCGTTGGATGCGCAAGGCCATCGGGCTGCAGGCAGGCTTCCGCAGCGCTCTCTTCAACCTGGCCCTGCTCTACTCCCAGTCCAAGAGGGAGCTGGATGCCCTGCCTGTGCTGGACGAGCTGCTGCGTCACCATCCAGAGCATGTCAAAGGCTTAATCCTCAAGGGGGACATCCTGATGAACCACAAGAAGGACACCCGCGGGGCCAGGGGCTGCTTTGAGCGCATCCTTCGCATGGACCCCACCAACGTGCAGGGCAAACACAACCTGTGTGTGGTGTACTTTGAGGAGCGGGACCTGCCACGTGCTGAACGCTGCTTGGAGGAGACTCTAGCCATGGCCCCCAACGAGGAGTACGTGCGCCGTCACTTGAGTATAGTGCGAGGCAAAATGGCTGCCATGAGTGCGGCAGGGCAACCCCTGAGTCCAGTAGAGGGAGTTACCATGTCGTCAACGAAAGAGAACAAGGAGGAGATGCACCACGAGGAAGAGGAGGAGGAAGCACAGACCCAGGAGGAAGGGAGGGGTACCAACAGTGCAGGGGAGGGGGGTGAGAATAGGAAGAATGTGCGGATATCCTCCTCTGCAGCCAGCTCTGGGGATGTGGGCGAGAACCAATCACAACAGCTGGAAAATGGCCAAGGTGACAAGCGGACTAAGAACAAGTCCACTAAAGAGATTCAAGATATAGAAGAGAAAAGGGCGGCAGCCTTGAAAAGACTGGAGGAGATTGAACGCATATTAAGCAGCGATTAACTTGTTACTGTTTACGGCAGGGCTGGTTTTATACGGTCGTACACAGCTCCAGAATCAGACTGGTTCTTTTGTTTAGTTTTATTAAGACAATACACTAACCTGAACTCACAGGCTTTCATTCAAAACCTTCATTTTTTTTGTCATTCTGTTGTAAACCACTCTGAATTTGTTCTGTTTTCAACACCAATCATAAAAAAGGGAATCTCCGTACATCGTATTATTATTTTGTACAAATGTCAGCATATCGTTTGTCATTTTGTAGTATCCAAGTTATTTATATTGTCTATTTTGTTTGCCATGTGGATTCTTGTTTATCACTGGATTTTTTTTTTCATTCAAAAATGTGACTCAACCGTTATTGTTTGCTCTCAAAATGGATGGATTGTATCATGAACAATTAAAGGAAATGACGTGTTCATGCCTAGTTCCACTTGAGGCATGATAATATCTCTGCGTGCTCCTTAAATAACCTGCAGCACAGACAACCTACGAAGCCACTGTGTGAATGCCACACTTGAACTTATGGTACACATATGCAATTTTCTCCTCACAAGCCAGCTTTTCTGATCACACACCACTATTGTATTAGCCATTATGATATTCCATTGCTTTACCTTTTAAGGAAAGGCCACATACACTCACACAACAATCTCCCTGCCACAAACGCTCGCCTAAGTGGTGGGCTCCTGCTTTTGGTCTGTGAACACAAAGTGTTGCGAATTATGCCTGGATTGCGGCAAATCCAGATTTCCTGGAGGATTGTGACCCTAGCAGGCTGAGCAGGCCACCTCCCTCCCCCCCTGCCACCCACCCCCAGCCTCAGGCTGTGCCATGTGTTGTCTCCCATTTGACCAAAGCTTCTTCCGCTCCACGGCAGATTTCACAGCACACTTGCAATGAACAGTTCCTCCCTTTCTTTGGATGCAGTTTGTTGACCTTGTTCTCACTTGCTTGCTTTGGGAAATGGACTTCATTCTCGACACACAGTCACACAGTGTACCAAACGGTTGGGTTTTCCACCTCAAAAGTCATCCATCTGCAACTCTGTATTCTCTGTATACGGGCACCCAAATCATATTTATTGTTATCACATGAATGTATGTATTTTAAGATTCCCTTTTTGCTTGCACTCAAGCCGTTGCTATTCATTTGATTGTTATCAGTTGCTTTGTCTTTTGTTTGCTGGCCTTGGGAAGCTATACAGTTAGGCCCAAAAATATTTGGACAGTGACACAAGTTTTGTTATTTTAGCTGTTTACGAAAACATATTCAGGATACAATTATATAATCAATATGGGCTTAAAGTGCAGACTCTCAGCTGTAATTTGAGAGTATTCACATCCAAATTGGAGCAAGGGTTTAGGAATTACAGCTCTTTAATACGTAGCCCAATTGACTCAGAAGGCTGCAAAAAAAAATAACAACGCTGCATGGGCTCTTCCCTCATTAACCTGTCATCAATTAAGCAGTTAAAAGGTCTGGAGTTGATTCCAGGTGTGGCGTTTGCATTTGGAAGCTGTTGCTGTGAACACACAACATGCGGTCAAAGGAGCTCTCAATGGAGGTGAAACAGACCATCCTGAGGCTGAAAAAAAAGAAGAAATCCATCAGAGAGATAGCAGAAATGTTAGGAGTGGCCAAATCAACAGTTTGGTACATTCTGAGAAAAAAAGAGTGCACTGGTGAGCTTGGGAACTCAAAAAGGCCTGGACGTCCACGGAAGACAACAGTGGTGGATGATCGCAGAATCCTTTCCATGGTGAAGAAAAGCCCCTTCACAACATCCACTCAAGTGAAGAACACTCTCCAGGAAGTAGGTGTATCAGTATCTAAGTCTACCATAAAGAGAAGACTTCATGAGAGTAAATACAAAGGATTCACCACAAGGTGCAAACCATTAATCAGCCTCAAAAATAGAAAGGCCAGAATTGACTTTGCCAAAAAACACCTGAAGAAGCCAACCCAGTTCTGGAACAGCATTCTTTGGACAGATGAGACTAAGATCAACCTGTACCAGAATGATGGGAAGAAGAAAGTTTGGAGGAGAATTGGAACAGCTCATGATCCAAAGCACACCACATCTTCTGTAAAACATGGTGGAGGCAGTGTGATGGCATGGGCATGCATGGCTTCCAATGGCACTGGGTCACTTGTGTTTATTGATGATGTGACAAAAGACAAAAGCAGCCGGATGAATTCTGAAGTGTATAGGGATATACTTTCTGCTCAGATTCAGCCAAATGCAGCAAAGTTGATTGGACGGCGCTTCACAGTACAGATGGACAATGACCCAAAACATACTGCAAAAGCAACCCAGGAGTTTTTTAAAGCAAAGAAGTGGAATATTCTGCAATGGCCGAGTCAATCACCAGATCTCAACCCAATCGAGCATGCATTTCACTTGCTCAAGACAAAACTTAAGGCAGAAAGACCCACAAACAAGCAACAACTGAAGACCGCTGCAGTAAAGGCCTGGCAAAGCATCACAAAGGAGGAAACCCAGCGTTTGGTGATGTCCATGGGTTCCAGACTTCAGGCAGTCATTGCCTGCAAAGGGTTCTCAACAAAATATTGAAAAGTAACATTTGAGGAGCGTTTGTATAAAAATAGCTACAATTCCTACATGTTTAATCATATATTTTTGTTCAACCCCTTGAATTAAACCTTAAAGTCTGCACTTCAATTCCGTTGTAGTTGTTTCATTTCAAATCCAATGTGGTGGCATGCAGAGCCCAAATCATGAAGATTGTGTCACTGTCCAAATATTTTTGGGCCTAACTGTATTCAACATCTACTGCATAGTCCTGCGTATTACTAACCTATTAATCTGATGATGATCAAAGTATAAAGTTTGTAATTTCTCAAAACCTCCCTCTCCCGTGATTTTTTTTACCCCATTCATTGGATAATGTTATCTGCACAATGGCAAGTTATATCTAGGTATTTCCAACTAATGCAATGAAAACAAATTTATGATCAGTTTACTGAACTGAAGTTCTGGGACAAAGCCACGCTGCAAATTGATTAGGGACTATGCTTACTATACTATACTTTTTCTGCTTTCTTTAGACCCCCTTTTATAAATGTGGTGCTAGTTAGTATTTAAATGCTTACGTTTGTCCAGTATTATTATTGTTATGTTTTTGTCTGCACTGCCGGTACTACTATTGCCACTAATGGTATCCTGAAATATTATGGTACATTATTAAGGCTGACAAACTCTTTACTTTGTTGATCTTTCATTTCCCTCAGGAATGCCATGACAGGTGTTTAAAACCCCAAGCCCCTAACACTGGACACCGGCATTTATTGAACCCCAAATGCATTTCCCCGTGTTATCTCATAGCTTGTTGTGTAATTATGTTTTTGTGATAAACTGAAAGAACTGTCCTTTTTTTCAAATTCGATAACCTTTTAATTTTACAATTGGAGCCATATGCATGGCTTGTGGTATTGACTGTGGGATCAGGGGTAGCCAAATAAAGGCAGATGACATCTAATAATTCTCTATTAGTGTGTATTTTTACTGGAGAATAATTTGTTGACTATCATTTGTTAATAGACTGCTTTTAAAACAAAACATGTCTTACATTTCTCAAGACTTGTTCGTATAACGGAGTAAGTTGTTGGCGTGAAAACCAAACACAAATCATTCATAAGCTTGTGGTTCCGTGTGACTTCTTGGTGCTTGGAATACAGAGTTTTTCCGGACCCACGTCAAGGATGTTGGCATAACAAGTCAAAACCACTTCCTGAATTAGACTGTTCTCTTAGAACGAAGATGCATTTGTTCATGATTTGGAGCTGACTTAGATGACATCAAATGGATCTGAAGGGGCGAACACTGAAACTGATTCAATAAAGACTCATTATTTGATTTTAGATCAAAAACTTGGATGATGAGCTTGCATTTGAAACATAGTTTACTGTCTTAGATTTGAGTAGGAGGGAGAAACCAGTTCTACTTCTAAGCCTCCAGAAGTCCCATCTATTGAGGAACCAATTGACTATAAATGAAGAGGTAAAAAAAATAAGAAGATCTAGTCTGTTCACTGATGGTCACAGTAAGGAAGCTTTCAAGCCCTCATAGGCAGCTTTCCCTTGAATTAGGAGCAGGAAATCAACAACACAGCTGCAAACAACATGGAGCTGATACATGCATTTACATTGAGCAATTGTCTGACTCCGTCAAAAATGAACCCCCTGAAACGTCTCTATTCAATGGAACCCTTTCATCAAATGTGGGGATGATGCATCGGTGTGTGTGTGTGTGTGTGTGTGTGTGTGTGTGTGTGTTTGTGTGTGTGAATTTGTGATGGGGTTTTGAGTGGGTGTTGCATTTAGCCTGCCAATGGAGATACAGATGGTTATTGGCTGCCAATGGTCTGAGATGCTCACATCAGATGCGGAGGAGAGATTGTCATCTCTGACATTTGATCACAGTAGCATAATGTGATTACATTCTGGGTTCATGTGAGTGGACCATCTTTTCTGTTATTAGATTAAACACTCAATGACGCGTTTGTTGCCATCATACCCTATTAGGCATTAAATGACCATGTCCGCAGTTTGGGAATTCTTTAGCTGCCCTATAGACAACAATGGATGATAGGAGCCATTCAACGTTGTCATACTTTTTTTTTTTTTTTTTTTTCTGCTTGTACTGTTGATCCGATGGAAACAAATTAGGAAAATACCTGTTATATAATTTCCAGTGTGTATGTGACCTTGATCTAGTTAGGAGAATTGAGGGGAGAAGTAAGTTATGTTATGTACCAACAACATACTTAAGTGTTCACTACACCACGTAATAACATTTATAAGTGCTGTTGCTCTTTAAACCTTTATACATTGAGAATTCAAGGAAAAGCCTACCTTTTAATGGTGTGCAGTAGATCCAATGAACTAGACATTATGTTGCCATCCATGGGATGCTAAAAACACTGGTTGTCTTTCAATCACCATATTTACCACTGTTTTTATACATTCCTTAAATTATGTTTCTTTTTATCTTTATAGTTTATGAAATTCCAAATTCATTTTCACTTTTGGTTAATGTATATATGCAATGATTAAAACAATCAACACAATACAAACAAAAAAAAACATTTAGATGTTCTTTAGGGCCCTTTTAAATTGTAGGTGTCTGTTATAATGTCATATCCTCATGCTTAAATGAACAGTAGAAATGTACTGCATCTCCTCCATCAGAAAAGAAACACCCCTTCATCTGTATATATTAAATGAGTTTTAAACAAAGAAAAACTAACACTAAGTAACTTGACCACATAGCCTTGTCAAAGAAATGTCCATGTCTTTAGTTAAGAGCCCTTGGGTGTGTTCAACAAGACATGATATGACCGGGTTTTACAAGTTCAACATATTTCATCACTCTAATTACCTTAACAATGTAACCAATTTATTGATTAAAATCATACATATTTAATGTAGTACCCAGAGGATAACTGAATTAGATCGGGGGGTTATTTGGAGGGTTGGGGGATGGTGGTGAAAGGCTGGACAGACAGAGAAAACTCTGTCAAAATGATTAGGAATGTACCTAGATGACTGTCTCAACTTGAAATCCTTGTTAAATGGCTGCATGCCGAAAGTTGACTTCCCTTATTTTGCCTTTTTCTCGAGTGAGAGTATAGTACACCAGGCAAGTAGACGGAAAAATCTTTAGAAGCGTGAGAAAAGTTATATTTAGCCAAATAACCATAGACTTTGCAAGAGCAACCCAAAGGTCTTAGAAGAAAAGTTGTGGGAATTCACCAAGAGTGCACTGGGACATTGGAATGCAAATCCTTGACAAATATGTTGCTACTGGGCCCCGGCCACCCAATGCTATCCTAAGGTTATGCCAATGACTACAGCTCTAAGTGCCATATTCTGACCCTCAGTAGAATTCTGGGATATAAAGTGAAATCTACTTCAATATATTATTGAGAACAAACATCTTTGTAGGTTGCATTACACCAGACAAAAAAAAAGAAAAGTATCATTCTCTCCAGCATCTGAAGGACAAATTAATTAGTCCTTCTCATACCGCTTTACTCTTCTTTTTTTTTATTGATACTTATCTCTCAATTCCCTCTTCCCTGCATCCTCCTTGTGGCCTTCCCTTGCTCCCACTCTTCTGCCCACACATGCACGCGCATATTTACACACACTGTAATCACACATTTACACACCCTCCCCCTATTTAGAGTGTTTTATTCTACCGCGCTTGCCCATCCGATTCTCACTCTCATACAGTAGGGTAGGGCCGCTCTACGTGTTTGACCAAGGCATGTGAATATCAGGGGAAGCAACGGCACCTCTTGCTGTGATCAAATCTCTGATTAAGTTTCTAATCTGATTGAAGATGACCCCTAACTGGGCTGCAGTGTGTCCAATCGGCCATGACCCGAAAGAAAGTCCTTACTGACTTTTATGTCTCCTCTCTAAATAATGGTATCAAAAACAGGCTCTGCATGGGGACTTACGCTTCTCTAAGCAGCTTCTATACAAATGGGTGGAGCTCTGGTGGGCCAGTGGATTGAATAGCCAAACGCCACTGTGAAGCTTCCATTTGAACTTCCTCTCAGGTACTCCCATGTTGTGATGACACATTTCTCAGCTGGGGCCAAACAGTTATGTAGAGACATTTGCAATGCATGCGTTTTTGACGCTTTAATATGGATTCACTTATTAGAGACAGTGTTCAGATCAATACCATTTGCATGGGTTCCACATGGGTTATTTGTATGAGTGTACTTTAAAAAGTCACTTATCTATTTTCAAAGTACACTGAACACGAAAAAGTGCATGCAAGTGGCAGTAGGTTCAAAGGGTCAGCTTACGGCACAAACAGAAGCCATTATCTGTGAGCAGATCTATCCAAAGGCTTACATAGAGACCGGGCCTGCAGGAACTCTCTATTTAGGGTTATTCTGGTCTAAGCATTGGATGATGGCACCACTTGATAATGGGGGAGATGAAGGGGGTGTGTTGCCTTTGCTCTATGGGTCTATAAAGCTATGGGTTGTTTTTCTGAAATGAAGATAAATTGTATACTTTGTAATAACTAAGGTAGTGTGATTTATGCAATAAAACATCCAAACATGAAAAATAGGTATTTTAGCAGAATTATTTTTGTCTTCAAGTAGGATGTTCCAGTCTAGGAGTCCATGGATTCTGAAATAATATGTTCCCCTCCTTTTTTTTCTGGACAATCGGTTGTATCTAAATGAAAATATTGCATTTCAGTTATTTATATAAATAACGGTCCTTCTTACATGAACACTTTCAGCAATATAATTGACTCAATGATGAATGAAAGGGATAGCCCTGCATTTAATGTTCTAATTACGTCCTCTCCAATAATTTACAGTTCCCTATTTAAATTACATTTGCTTTACACTTTTACTTTTTTGTTTGTTTTAAATACGTTTTACAACCAATCTCTTCAATTGACTTTGTTTACTCTTTGCCCAGAGCTTCCTAATTGCACCAGTTGACAGCTGTACAATCATTAGTGCAACACTAATCTAATGAATGGTTTAGAGGAAATACAGCTACAATATCTATGTCATGCCGATTAGAGAACTGGGAAAAAGATGTTATGTATGGCATTAATTTGCCTTAGTTGGAGTACTGTCACAGTTGGCTCATGGATTTGGCAGCCTACAAAAGAATGTATGTTCAAAAAGAGATTGCACTACAATCAGCAAGCCCATTTACCAGTCATAGTATAAAAAAAAAGTAATTTTAGGGGATGGGACCAAGTTTGAGACTAAATATCTGCAAAGAAAAAAAGATTTGTGGTTGACTTGAGAATTGCCCACAACTAAGCATTTGTCTCTGTCATCTATATCCGACAGTGGCAAGAATAATTATATGGAAATTAGACCAGCACAGCAACATTTCCTCAAAGAACCATCGGCATGGTAGAGTATTCCAAAGGCCCTCAGGTGTAGGCTAGAGTGAATTATCAGAGAGAGTAGGGGCAGCTGAGCTCTTGGTGAAAGCTCCAACATGGTTGGGCATAGCAGTTAAAGGGCAATTGAGCCCCTCTCTTTAGATCCTCAATATCAGACAAAAAATGTCAAGTCCTCTCACTCTACGTTAAAAAAAGTGTGTTATGTCTATACTGAATGTCAGAGAAAACTAATTTACTCATTATTTTGCAATTATGCCCTCTGGACTAAAGGATACATTTAAGCACCGTGCTCTTGTGCAGGCAGGTTTTATTGCGAGGCTGATAAGATGAATGATTCCACACACACTGGCAGAATCGCAAAGAGAAGAGGATATAAAGGAGTTCTTCCACGTTTCAACTATTACGTAAAAGTGTGGGAACTGCTTCTTTCAAGGAAATGTGCATGCCATTTACAGTACATCAGTATATGTGGCCTTTATTTCATGCTGACTATTTGATCTTCAAACCTAGTTTAAACATTACTGTTGTTACCATGGAAATTACCATGTTTTATGAACTTTAACAGACTGATTAGTATTTGCAACGGGTTCATGTTAATTCTTCACCTCTGTCCAAGCTTGGCAGTTCTCCAAATCCCTGTGACCGCAGAAACGTGACATAGACTGTTGGAAGGTAATAAATACACTTTGTAAATATGCAATGAGCGTTTGCGTGAATCCATGCCCCACATTGGTTTGTGGCAAACCCTGTGGTTTTCGGTAGCCTCCTTGCCCCTTGTTGGCAAACCCTCAGAAATAAATAGTTTTATAATCAGCCTGTGATGACTATGTTGATATTAGCTTCATGTGATTTGGTGCCACAGACGATCAGGCACCAAGTGGTCAAAGGTATTTACTGACATAGAGCTGATTGACATTTATAGGCACTTTGGGGCTATAAACAGCCATTGTGTGGTCAAGAAGAGACAGAAAGGCTGCAACATCCCTTATTCTGCTCGAGCTCTGTTTTTAGCGTTGACCCCACCTAATAAGCAAACTGTGTGCTGTCCTCTTTTTTGTGTTCAAAATAAATTAATGATGTGACTGGAAAGACCTGTACTGTTTTCTCTGGAGCAATGACTCCTAAATGGTCCGATTTTATGTTCAGTGTCATCAGTTGAACTAGAGTAATAGGTAGAGCAGAGTTTGAATAGTTTCATGGTCAGCAAAGCCAGGGAAACGTTTCAAATAAATATAACTGTGGAACACTTGGCAATGTGTAGTATTATATGTTATAGTCTACCACAAATAACATTTTAAATAACTTTTTAATAAGAAAGTACCAACATATTTATAAAACCAATGTTTGTAGGAATGAGCTTTGGCGGTTTTCTTTGGTAGGATTTAAGCCTTGCGTGTGGGTTGAAGACTCAATGTAATATTTTCACATAAACCCATTTGAGTGTTGATTCGATTTATTTCCTAAAATGCATTTAGCGGTAAGTCAGATGCATAAACCTTGGCTGGACAAACAATTCTCTGCTGAAGTCTTTCGTGCAAAATACACTTTGGTGGATGCCCTCTGTGAAGTCAGTCTCGTTGGACCCCCTAACTAACTAGTGGTCTGTTTTTGTCTCCTTTGCCCGGATTCTGAAAAAAATATCAACCCATAGGCTACTGTGTTATTATGCATTCCCAGTCAGTATGGACAAGGTACTGGATATATTTAAACAGAACAAAAGAGAAGCCATGATTAGGAATCCATGGAACACGAATATCAAAACTTATCTTTAAAAGTGTTGCAGTGTGGTGAGAATTCTGACACAAAATGGGAGATACTGTTTCACCCAAGTGGCAATGGCAGGTTCAGTGAAGATGAGGTGAAGAGTCATGTTTGCTCAAGCACTTGAAAGCTCTTTATTGAAGTCGGGGTCCATAGCAGCATTGAGTCAGGCCCTCGCTGTTTTCACTTACTAAGCACATGCTTGGATAGTTGTATACTTTCTCTGAACAGTTAAACAAATATCTAGTTTGAGGGTTTCAAGTGAAGTGCACATTGGCGTAATCAGTAAGTTGCTGGAATTAAAAGAATTTGGTCGTTTCATGGTGGATGAAAAACAAATATTTTTAGATATGCGCACTCAAAGAACCACTTCAACACAAACAGACACTCATTAAGGTTGTCAAACTGTATAAAATCAAGTTTACGACATACACAACTATACGGAAAAGTGTTCAAGGGGAAGGGGGCACTCGATAAATAAGGAGGGATAAATTGGTGCTTCAATCAGCTTACCTTAAAGTCCCCCTCCAGCCATTTTATAAAACATTGAACATATTATGCTTAAATGTATAAATCATGTCTATAAGTTTTTTCTGCAAATTACGTAAAATTTCTTTGTTAAAATCCTAAGAATGTATTGCTCTGCTTCTGCCTCATTAAAAAATCCTGAATCTGAGTCGCCCCACGCCCCTGTATTTGAATACCTGCCCAGCCCCAAGCCCCCTCCTTTGTCACTGGCTCCCGAGTCACCCTGCCCATGAACGGTGGTTGGTTAAAAATTGTTACTTTAAAATCTGTGAAGTCAAAAATCTGGTGTGTCCGAACTCGCCCGTTTGAGACTGTCTTTGGTGCACTGCAGTTTGAAAGCAGAAATGCTCAGCCATGGCGTTGGCTGTTTATTTTGCTCCTGATATGTCTTGTAGCACATGAAAAACGGCAGAAGGACATGTTAATGTTAAACATTTGATTGTCTTTGGAGGGGGCCTTTAATACAAGAAAGCAAAAGTTTGCTAAGACTTTTGCTAAGACGCAATAGATGCTATTACCAACAAAGGCACCAATTGTTTTAATTTGTACTCGCAAGATGCATCAAAAGGTGGAAAGTGGACTCAAAATCCCCTTGGCTTCCAGTTTTCATTTGGAGTGTCAAAGCAGGAGCTGCTCATGGAGGCAAAATACATGAAACTGTCAAGTGAAAAAAGACATGTCTGTCCTTGCATTTTGTCCACTCATCTTGATGTAGTTTGACTAATTGAGCTGGCTGATGTACCTGCTGATTTGGTGACCAACAAACATAAAACTGAAAGGACCCGCCCCCACCACCTTTCACTTGACTCTAAAAAAGACAGGAAGAAGTAAAGATGTGCCTGCTGCAGCATAACATCATCAGAAGTAGTCAGGGTAAGTATAGGTTTGGGTTGCATGCAAACCTTGGAGCGTATTTAGCATGGAACCTTCCCTTCTAATCCAATTCAATCTGCTAAGAAACTGTGCCACCACTCCCAAAGATTTGTTTGGCTTTTCTGATCGCGACACAGCTATACTATAATATAATAAGCCTTGAATATGTTTCTTGACAAAACGTACCGTTTAGGACAATACGAAGTTGTTGTGAAATGTATAAAACATAGTCGCGTGCACCTTCTAACATGTTAAATAATAGGAATTATTTATTTTCAGGTTCATGTGATCATCTTCATGTGAAAAACTACTGAGATAAAAAATATTTTGTGAAAATGATTAGACATTTGATGGACACCTAGAAGATCCCCTCTCATGCGATGATATAGGTCAGGGGACAGTGAAAACCTAGGCTCAGGATGATGATGTTGAGGTCACTGAAGGTTATAGCAATTATCATCGAATACAGCATCGGGAGTGTCCTGCCTTCAGCAACTGATCTTTAAACAAACTTTTGACAATATTAACATTGATTTCACCTGATAGTTTGACCAGCTTACTAAACAAGGGAGACTCCTGACCTTTCAAAATGTCTACAATTTAATTTATGGATACTTATTTCATTTCCATAGACCACCTTAAGCCCTCCAACTTCCAAATTGTCCTAGTTAAATTATATGTCAACTCGTGTTCACCATCTATTGGTGTGGCATGACTGCATGTGTATAACTGCTATGATTGCTATGCTTCTAAATACCCACGCTTTTGTTGTATTGTTTCCAACTTTGTCAACTTCTGTTGTCCGACCACAATGTGGTCGAGTAGGACAATGTCTTCTAAAAGCAAGATTAGTTCCATCTTTGTGTACACAGTGTATTTCAAGAACACATTGTGTTTTGCACTGATGAGCTGTCAGCGTACAGACAAGGCAGTAGGCAATTGCATTGAACAGTATCATTTTCATAGGAGGACAATTGAACCCGAGAGAAAAGAGGAAAGGGGGAAACATGCGTAGTGTTCACAATGTTCATGTTTGGAAGCCTTTTGGAATCAACACATTCCAAGTTGGATTAGGTGATTGGTGGATGTCTTGTGGATTACCACAAGGCAGACAAGGACTTAGAACAGACATGAATATCTTTAGTTGATAAGCCCTTTATCTCTCTCTCTCTACAGCTACTATAGAGGCAGATGACTGTGGAGTTAAGACTGTAAAAACACAGCCTGAAGATACCATTTGGGAAGTGCAGATTTACCAACCATAAATTGCCAAGAAATCTGTAGTACCAATCCAGTATTTTGCTACATGACATAACACATGACTTTTGGGAGGCACTTTCCAAAAGTTTATTTTTTCTTTGAACTATGTTAATCTATCCAGATAACTTTTTTTAGATTTTGAAAATGTTTTATTATGAATATGGTAATGATAACCATAATCATGAAGATTATAATGATACACTTTTGCATATTAGTACATTTTATAATATGATTATCCTGTAAATTATGAATATGACTTTGCCGCAACATTTGTTTAATAATTTTTTGGTGCAATAATTTACAAGACAACTATTCTCCAACAATACAAGTTAGTAATTTAGTTGATTCAAGTATAGACAGTAGTATGCTCTGTGTCCATAGCCCACACACAGACAGATCTATTTTGATGTGTGTACAGTTAATTTAACAAATAAAGAAACATATTAGTGTAAACAGCCCTGACTCGATATTTCTTTAAATTATTTGCTATAAGTTAAGTTATACTTGAATAAAGTTGTCCACTCCTCAATTTTGATAACATAACATTCAAATGTACAAAATGGGGAAAAATAAGTTTTGAACTAGGACATCGGGTTTTACTTAAGCAAATCCTTTTACATTGACAGGTTACCTGAAGCATATGGCAAAAAACATCCGGACAGGAAATATGAAAAAGTAAGTGCTTTTATGGACCAAGGCGGCAACGCGTCTAATTTGAGGCCAAAATGCTGGCTCTTTTGGTAAATGAGTCCAATTTACTGTAAGTGAGAGAGAAATCTGCATATTTTTTCAAATCCAGATTCTGCGGATTGGTGCACTTATTCATCCTAATAAACAGATACAGATGATGTCCAATTATTCTACTTTTTACACTGCAAATGTAGAACAAAGCCATTGCGTGAATTGTGTGACAATATTTCCCCTCTTCTGTCTGCCATCAAAGCTAGCTAGCTCTCTTACAGCCTGGCCTGCAGGCACCAGTAATCCATCCGATGACAAGTGTGTCGGTACCAGATTCCATAGATACGCTCATACAAAAAGAGCACTTCTGACTTCTCTGGTTACTGTTTGCCTTTTAAAAACTCTCATATTTTTGCAATGAACATGCTAACCATGGCCATACCATTTTTTTTATTTGAACCTTTGAGCAGTTAGGACCCCAGGGGACAGGAAAACAGGTTGCATGTTTTGCTTGTAATGCTTTCTTACTTGGAATGCAAGCCCACAGTGACAGTTTGCCTTTAACATTATTTCAAGTATATTTCACTAGTGTCAGGCTAGTGAAGACACTCTTCCTCAGTAAAAACCCAATGATTGTTGATTGATTGCATCTCTGTGCTCACCTAGGCAAAATACCTTTTAATGGCCTTAAGGTAACCATTAATAATACACTGAAAGCACCTAAATTGTACGTTTTTGGCTTTATTTAAATGTTAAGCTGGTTGAATTGCCTGTAATTACGTAAGGTTACTCAAAGGCTATGCTCATTGCTAGTGGGGTTGAAGGTCCTGTCCTGTGCTGTCGTTTCTAAACCCTCGAACTTAACAGGCTAAATGGCTTTGTCACAGGCTCAGCAATGGTTTGATCACACCCAGTGCCCCAGTCACTAAACGGAGTGCTCTAGAAGTCTGAAGTTCAAAGGTACAGTGTAGCAAGCGTCTACAGCTAACCAATCGGAATGTCAGTGGTGTTATTCTCTCATAGCCACAACACCTTTCCATCCAAATTAATTAAAGGAGGATGTGCTATAGTAACACAGTCAATTATAACTGCTTAAATCTAATGTGTTTGACTACATTAGTCGTGGTCTTTAAAAGTTAGGAATGTAAAACCGTTCAAAAATGATTCTGAAGTGTATTAAACAACAAACTGAAATTCCAGACATACACACACTTTATTTTAATTAAACAAAATAGGCTACCCAGCGTAGAAAGGAGCCAGTTGAGGTGGTTCGGGCATCTAGTAAGGATGCCACCTGGCCGCCTCCCTAAGGAGGTGTTCCAGGAACGTCCAGCTGGGCGGAGGCCGCGGGGCAGACCTAGGACTAGGTGGAGGGATTATATCTCCACACTGGCCTGGGAACGCCTTGGAATCCCCCAGTCAGAGCTGGTAAATGTGGCCCGGGAAAGGGAAGTTTGGGATGCCCTGCTGGAACTGCTACCTCCGCGACCCGACCCCGGACAAAGCGGATGAAGATGATGATGATGATGATGATGATGGCTACCCAGCCAGCAAGTGAATATTTTAGAAAGTTATTGTTGCTAAGTAGACAGCTAGTGCTTGAGATGTCTGCGGCTATCTGAGACTGGTCCATGTGACAATTCAGATCACCAGGCTCGAGCTGGGTGATACTTTCAAATGGCTCAAACAAAGTTACAGCTAAACATCTGTGGAACAATTTGGTATATATTTTACCATGTCTTAATAGTGTAACGTATGTTGGCCATGTGTTTAAAATGACTCCAAGGGCTGAGTCATAGCAGAAACTGTCCATGGGCCTACTTATGGCCAACATTTCACGTTTTGGTGTACATCATTTCTCTTTTACCAGTGTGGCTTATAATTTATTATCATCTCTGTATATTGTATTATATATGAGAAAGAACAGGTGCCTTTCGTGTCGTTCATTTATTAAGAAATTGCTTCTTTTTTTATTTTGTCAGCCAGCTTTCAGCGCCAGTATTATCAAGTTTCTTCTTTGAAATCACTCAAAAGGTAGATTGAATAGAGAAGCTGAACTTTGTACAAGACGCAACAATGTGACAACACCCATCCAATTCCTTTTGTTGACACCTTTTTAAATTAAATACTCCAGGGAGGTTCGATTGTGTGTGATAGTAGTAATATGTTTGATCTTGAACAAAACTACAACTATTTAAGCTTAGCCCGGAATGCACATAGCTTTCATTATTACGATAATTTAATCCAAATTGCTTCCAACATAATTCCACATTGATATGTCCACCTCAATATGGAAGACGATGGCATGCAGCTCTGGCTGTTCTTTAGCATCTGTGTTGTTACCAACTAACTGCTGTTAAAAGAGTTTTGAGTTGAATTAAGAGGGAATGTGGGCTGCATTAATAAGCCACTGAGTCACAGACGAGAGCCCACGACAGATGAAACGTCGAGGAAGTAGAATGCTGTGTACCCTGGACGCCGCCAAGGTGATGCTGAATAACAAGAGCTCTCAAGGCTCCCTTGTCTGCTCTGACTCATCCCTCCCCCTCACAGTGCCCCCCCCCAACCCTCCACTCCATCCCTCCCCCAGTGCCCCCCCAACCCGCCACTCACAGTGCCCCCCCCAACCCTCCACTCCATCCCTCCCCCTCACAGTGCCCCCCCCAACCCTCCACTCCATCCCTCCCCCTCACAGTGCCACCCCCAACCCTCCACTCCATCCCTCTCCCTTACAGTGCCCCCCCCCAAGCCTCCACTCCATCCCTCCCCCTCACAGTGCCCCCCCAACCCGCCACTCCATTCCTCCCCCTCACAGTGTCCACTCCACTCCATCCCTCCCCCTCACAGTGCCCCCTCCCCCACCCCCAACCCTCCACTCCATCCCTCCAGCACAGGGCAGACAGGCATCTCCACACAATAGCTCCAGCCTTGCCTCTCGAAATCCCCTGCTCTCTCTCTTGACTTCTTATACTTTTCACGCCGGGTCCTCCTCACACTCCCAACACCCCCGACACCATCCTCCCACTCCCTCGTCTATCTCCTACCTGTCTCCTCCTTTGCTCCCATCCCCGGTGCTTCCAAAGGGGGCCTGCTGTGGTCTCCATTTCAGCCTCCTGCCCAGAAAAATCAATATTGGGAGGCGGCCTGAAAGGCCTTTCACAGGGGTATTACAGCACAGCCTAGCGCTCTGATAAGCCTCTGGTTACGGCCTCTTGGGACGGGGCTGGCCAGGTCCCCGCTCCCCACCTGGGGGGGGACCGCATTCTCTACCGGCTGCAGGGAAGAGCTCCATAAAGGGCAAGCAGTGGATCACAACGTCTATTGGTGTGGGCTATTAGTAATCCTAGAGTACCTGACCTGTGACTAAGGTCCTGTGCTGATTCCCACACACACTCTCCGAGAGTGTGGGTGGGGGTAGAAAAGACCAGTTTACAACGAGAAAGAGCTTTGTCACACATTCAAGTGAGCGCATAATGCCTTTTTTGTTAATGTATGCGCTGTCATTGGAGAGAGGGAGATGAGTATTGAGGCATTGGCTTTCAGGACACCCGTTACTCCCTTCTGAATGTGCGGCTTCCCGCCCACACACATACACACACCTTAGCGCCCCCGCGAAACACACACACCCACATACCTTGCCAGCTTATCATCTTGTGTGGAGACAGCGAGGTGTGAGGTGAAGATATGCTTGTACATGCACAGCCTGTACTTGGCGACAGCCAGCCAGCCACTTGACATAATCATCTGGAATTGCCTTGAAAAACTCACGTGCCTGGTTTCTCCTGTTCGTGTGGCCTGTGTCTCGAGGCATCTTTGTGAGATTCCAGGTTCATGACCAAAAGAAATGCCGTTGTGTTTTCCAAGGTCTGTCCCCAAAAAAAAAAAAATCTCGTTTTAATATTTTGTCTAAACCTTGTACACAGAAATGTTGAATTCTGGGTAAGACTCTGTCCTTCACGATATGATTAAATCAGTTCCCAAAGATACACTTGGGGCCTCTTACTCAAAACACATACAGCTCTGTATCACTTTATCCAGAGATTACATGGGGTGCCTAAGCTCCTTAATTCATGAATACGGTTTTGTTTGCTTATGCTGGTCGCCGGCTGCTCT
Organism: Galaxias olidus; assembly: GCA_026901105.3. Lineage (NCBI taxonomy): Eukaryota > Metazoa > Chordata > Actinopteri > Galaxiiformes > Galaxiidae > Galaxias > Galaxias olidus. The sequence goes on along the minus strand of JAPMUY010006867.1, from coordinate 158,479 downwards.
TCCGGCGGTGGTTTGTGCAGCTGAGGTCTGTCTGTCCGAGAGGGTGGGAAAGCGGCAGCTCCAGACTGTGAGGCGGGGAAAAGACTGTGGCGGAGCGGCAAGACAGGGTGAAAGGATCCTCCAGGCCATGTTTACGGAACAGAGGGGAAGCCACTTCCTCTCTCAGGGTGACCAGTGAAGGCTGTCTGGGAGCCAGGGGTCATATCCTGCACAGAGCTGACCCCTGCACAGTCACTTCAGAGCTATGGTCTATTCCTATATCTCACCTCTCACACGGCGTTGAGCTGAGGCCGCTCGTTTCATCTCGCTCTCTTCATGTTCATTTTCAACACATTTGCAACACATTTGAAATCGGCTTTCATGCTTTTTTTGTGCTCTTATGGGTTTTTGTAGCTGTTGATTTTGCATGTAATTGACCATTTTGTTTGAAATTCACTCGCATCAAAGCATATAATGTAACCATTGAGTCGTGTAATGTAATGTGAGTCGTAGATTCTGTAGAACTGGTAAGTGAACGATTCTGATAGATACAACGGTGGTGGATGACCATGAACTCTTCAACATCGCAGTTCTGTTTTTGTTTATAGTCAGCCCACTGATGTGTGGTTTATGAATTTCATTTCATGTCAATTTCATGTCACTGTGTAGGCAACTAACATTAAACTTCTATCTCATCAATCAGGCAAAAATCAGAGAGGTGCCAATCTAATATGCAATACAATGATTGGATTTTAGTTTAAAATGCTTGTATTGACAATTAAATGTCAAGTAATTTAGTAAGTCAAAATCTTTTCCTTAGGTTAAGTACACTGTAAAAAAATATCACAAAACAAAGGTAAAATTCTGGCAGCAGTGGTGCTAACTGCAAACGGTCAAATAATAGAAACATTATATAAGGCCGAACTATATTTATAAACTGTGGAAAAAACTGAATTGTAATTACCACTAATAATGTACAGTACTGTGCAAAAGTTTTAGGCAGGTGTGATGTCTTTAAAGTTAGAAAAAAAAATACATAAAAGGATAAATGTTCATTGTTTATTTTTTTATCAATTCATAAAATACAAAGTGAGGGAAAAGCTAATCTGTATCAAATCAACATTTGGTGTGACCACCCTTCGCCTTCAAAACAGCATCCCCTGCCTAAAACTTATGCACAGTACTGTATATCTCGGTATTATCTGCGATTTTAAAATTAATTATTCTTCTAATTTATAGTGGTGTCTCAAACTAAACATTATAAAACTAAGATTATTTCTTTCTCCGAAATTCAAAATAAAAAACAGTCAAATAACAAAAGACTTTAAGGAACTCTAATAATAAATAATAATGCATTTAATTTGAGGGCACCTTTCAAGACACTCAAGGTCACCTTACAGTATATATTACAATTACAATATACAATCAAATTAAAATTAAATATAAAATAAAAGTAATTCAGCAACATAGTAACAATACAAAAGGGGGTGTAGGGTAGGAAACAACAATGGAAACCATAATGACACATTAATAAACAAGGGGAGACAGTCGGGCACAGTACAAGGGAGCAATTACAGTGAGCAGGCCAATTTGAATAAATGAGTTTTTAGCTGAGACTTGAAGGATTATAAAGTGTCTGACTGTCGGATAAGTGGGGGAAGGCAGTTCCAGAGCCTGGATGCAGAACAGCTGAAAGCCCTAGCACCCATGGTGCTGAGGCGTGAGGGGGGAATGGTCAGAAGGCCAGACAATGAGGAGCGAAGAGGGGGTGTAGTCCTGAAGGAGGTCAGATAAGTATGTGGGGACCAAATTGTGGAGGGCTTGGAAGGTGAGCAGGAGAGTTTGGAATCGAATGCGGTATTGAACGGGAAGCCAGTGTAGTTGGATGAGAGTTGGGGTGATGTGGTCACTGGACTTGGTGTGGGTGAGGATACAAGCAGCTAAATTATGGACTATTTGTAGCCGGTTTAGTAGCTTGGTGGGGAGGCCTGAAAGAACAGCATTGCAATAATCAACCCGTGAGGATACAAATGCGTGGACCAGGACTTCAGCACTTGATTGAGACAGGGACGGGCGAAGTCTGGCTATGTTGCGGAGGTGAAATAATGCAGTCCGAGTTATGGAGTTGATTTGAGGGGCAAAGGAGAGATTGTTGTCGAGGATAACTCCGAGGCTCTTGACTTGAGAGGAGATGGGTACAGGGAAGCCATCGATCATGATGTTAAGGACAGTGGCTTTGGACAGAGTGGCTTTGGATCCAACTAGCAGGGCCTCCGTTTTACTACCATTGAGCTTCAGGAAGTTCTGACTCTTTAACTCTTTACATGGGCCTATCACAAATGTGGTATATTTCTGCAATGCAACATTATGTAACCATTTTGTATCAATAAACTGCCGTTAAATTTCAAAAGACAGAAATATGCAAATACAAACTGGATGTTAGTTTCCTTTTGTAACAGACATACTTCGAATTTAATCAAATTTAATAATTAATCGAATTTAACATAATGTACATTAAAGGTAAAATAATTGCATAACGACGTTAGTAACGTAACATAACATCGTTTTTGTTGTTTTGTTGTTTGTTACGTATAGACATTATAAATGATTTGGTTCAAGACACCTTCAGATTTAGGATTAAAAATCTGCAGGGTTTATCGGGAGTCACATTTTTCAGCTAACCTACTTGGACTAGCTAGATCCAGTGATCACATTCTATTTTTCCAGGCATGGTAAAATCTATTGAAAGAGTTCATGCCACATGATGTGAATACATGATGTCACCGTGCGTAACAAATTCATGTGACTCAGAACAGGTTCAAAAGCCCCACAACCAACAAACCCACCCATGGTCCGTGAAACATGAAAGTGGAATCCAAAGTATTTATAGGCCTATCCACAGCATTCCCAATCCAACTCCCATGCATCAACAAAACCTTGAAAGAAAGATTTCCCTGTGGTGTAAAAATATTATGTTTTAAAAATTGGTATTAGCCTTATATAATGGCATTTGCTTCAGTGCAAACTGGAGTCAAAAGAGAGGTTTTGCAAATGTATTATTTTATCATTTTTCAACAAATAATAATAAAAAGAAATTATGATATTAAATATCTGTTAAAATAAAGTACTGGTAGGCTTTTGATTAGATTAACATTCAGTATTGCGAAGGTAAATATTCACAAATCTGTAAATAAATATTTGTTTATTTGTATGTGAATGTATTTTTCAAGAAAAGTACAGTAAATAATATATATTTTTGGAAACACTTGCCTCAATAGCTGTATTTTTATGAACATTTTGAGCATGAAGATTACAATTATTTAACATCCAGGACTGGTCTGTTAAAACGTCTTGTACATAAAATAAAACTTGTCTCTACAGATGTGACAAGTAGAATTGCGCTGGACTGCTTAAAGGGAGCTGGTCTCAATCAAGCATGTTCATTGGCCAGTCCTTTGTTTGTGATGACATTTTCATATCTAAACCATTAGTTGAAGTGTAAACTGTTTCCGTTTTAGTGTTGGAGCTGCGTGGAGCTGTAGGCTACAGCATTACGTGGATGAGCTATGTACTGAGTTGTAGTGCATTTTAACTCTTTTGAAAAGATTTGTGTAGTAGAATATAAGTGTCATGTAGCTAATAATATATACTAAGTTTAATAAGGACATTTTTCTGAAGCAGCTTAAGCCAACTTATGCATGGCAACACATGTTCACAGTAGGATCGTTTTTAATTGATTGATTCCAAAGTAATGGACATGATACTTGTACATGCTAAAAATAGTGTGCACTGTTCTGAAATACAAAAAACTTGCAAAAAATGTCAAATCATTTCTACTTGAGAGCATACCAAAAGTAATGGATTTTGCAATTATGCTGTCTTAACATGCAATTATAATGTTTTGCCATACTCAAATTCATGAAAGTTTGTTGTAAATAATTTGATGACTCGCTTTGCAATAATGGGAAACTTCCTTAAATGTTAGGATAAGTGTACTTTATTCATGTCTCATACATTTTGTTTACATTTTTACAAAAATACAGAATACAGTGTGTCACCCAGCACATCAACCGGGTCATATTTACATTTATTTTCTTTTGGCACCCTGACTTATTGAGCCTGTAGTTTATCCTGTCATAGTGGGACAATTAGCTAGAACAAGCCCCAAAGCACTGTTCATGAAACAGTCTACTTCACCCCAATAACATCTTGGATTATATGGAAAGAAATGAAAGAACTGACATTAAATCAGTGCTTTGGGGCACTTGCTGTCTGCACCATGGAATGGATGGCTGTTGTGCTTTTACAGCAAGGATTCCATACATCACCATAGGCTTTTTGTTCATAGAGCCTCAAACAAAGAAACCACCAGGTTTCTGTTCACAGCTCACTATATTCATGACGTGAAAACCTTCTGTAGTTTACCTTTAGCCAAGGATAACCTACTGTTCCACTAGGTTGTAGCCACTCTAGTCTGTTCATAGCTGGATGTTGGGCACAATTGAATTCTGGTACACAAGCTAAACTTGATCATTGTTTTTACATTTACACTAAGCTTGATCTGGTTGGATGAAAATAAAAAAATTTGCAGAACACAAAAAAACACTTAACCACACCAAGCATATTCAGCTATCCATGCTGAAACATACAAACATGTCAAACAAACATGTCACAGTTCTTCAGCACTATTTGAACACCAATGTGGTATATTTTAACACAGACTCAATTTTGCACAATAAATATAATCTTCTAATAGAAAAGTCACCATGGTAAATCCCCCCAAATGAACAAAACACAAACAGCTTTACCAGTGGAACCAATTCTTAAATGTTACAAAGGCTGACACATTACATGCAGTCTGGTTCTTCACACTTGAGTGAGTTTCATGGGTTTGAATTCTTGTGATACAGTGCTGATTTTAAAGAACATGACATTCTGCTAGAGCCTCTGTTTTCGGTTTTTCGAATATCTAAAATATTCGAAAGAGAATGGAATATTTGGGGGCCATACATAGTATTGCAGCATCATGTAACTTTGAAAATGGCGAAGGGGCTCAAACAACACAAGGTAAACCACTTTTAGATCAGAATATATATGTTTTTAAAGTAGGCACAAGTACAGCATTAATGTGAGGAATGAGAAGGGTAGTTTCCGTAATCAGATTGTCTTGCAATATTATGAAATGACTTTACCCACTAAACCAACAATCTCCACACTCCTACTGTGGGCCGAATAGCATCATAGACACAATGTTGTAACAGCTGTACTCATACTGGGCTCAATAACATTACGTCAGACAAGGCACAGAACAAGGATTTGACAAGGTACAGAGTAAGACCACGTTTGGAAGAGACTGAAATAAAAAACATGAGTAGACGCTGAGCTCTTCTTCTTTGTGTAAAACAGGCTCATAAATAGCACACGCTCAGCAAACATAGTACATCATGGATTATGTTCAATGTATGAGATGATGGTTTGACTGTGCAAACATTTCTGGTCAACTGAAAGGAAAATAATATAATTTAAAGGGTCTTTAATTTAGTTTTCTTAGGAAACCTTGTCACAGTTATAAACTCAACCTTTGATCAGTGTAGAATCAACAATAAAGTTAAACTGCAGGTTTTGAAATAGATAATCAACCAAACAGACTCATTAAGACTGGAAGAAATTGTGTTTGTCAGCAAGAGCTGGGTCAAAACTTCATATAAGATATGATGTAAAAAGCCTTTCGAAGCGACGGTGAAAAAAAGCCAACTGGAATTCCCCGCAATGCAATTTGATCATTGACAAAACTTAATTCTGCCAAACAATTAGGACACTTCCTTATAACTGTGATATGGGTACATGCAATATACAAACTATGTATTCAGGTTCAAACGTGCTGAGCTGCGGAATTACGTTAGCTGAAACAACTAGATATACTCTGAAACAAAAACATTGGGGGCATTCTTTAGGGTACTGAAACCAATCCAATGATTGAGGACAAATTAACATCCAGCTCTCCAATTCTCAACAACTCATCCAAATAAATGCTGGACATGTAAAAACCCCTCCCTGATGTTACTGATTGCAATGTAATACATTAAATATACGTTAGTGTAAGCAGCATATATTGTATACTTCCTAACCTACTGAAAATATGTTGACACTTTCCATTCACATAATGACACGTCCATACAAGTTTTATCACTGCCTAACATTTGACCGCTTGTTATTATCTCGTTTAACTTTTTTTCTTCTCGGAGCCAGCTCTGGCTGATGCAAATTCTTTCATCGACAAGCCACGACCAGATGGCTGTGGTAGCAGAATTGCCATATGAAATCATCTTGACATTTCCATCTCTTTGAAACTGCTCTATTGGTGCTTTGCCTCGTCTTTAGACTTGGTCTAAACCTCATGTTGCATCTTCTTTTCACTGATACACTGACCATGCATTCCTCTCAGCTTTCTTGTCACAGCTATTCTATATAAATGCCTGCTGATTCCAGCACAAACTTAGGCTTTCTCAATTAGAGGGACAAGTCTCCAAATGCGTTTCCAAGCTATTTTCACATGTACCAGGTCGACTTCCGAGCCCTAGCTATGCATGTTACCCCAGGTCTGCTCCACTGACCGCAGCACTGAATATCATTCTTTTATCAACCTCACCCGAAGACACAGCAGTTTAAGCGATTTGACCTTTTCCATTGACACATCTGCTCTAATATTTATCATCCATACATTTATTTGATCAGTAATTCACAATTTTTCCTATTTTGTTTTATTGCTTGGTTTTGTAAAATATATTCTTGGTTGTCTTATTCCAAATATGCATTATTAATAGTAATGAAAGAAGATAGAATTACAATATACATATTTTGTTTGGTATTATCATTATAAAATGTTACTTACTTACTGAGGTTTAGGGAAAGCCTACAGGTTATGTGCAATGCACCTCTGCCTTGACCTGTTTCTGCTCAGTTCATTTTTCTTACATTAATTAAATCATTGATTGTTGTATTGTCAACACCTTTAGGTATAGGCCTTTTAAAGGAACCATAATGCAAAAATATTTAACATTTCTTTGTCCAGCATTGTTTTATCCCTCAGGGGGATTGTACCAACATAATGCAAAAGGGAAATCTGTGCCTTGTGTTGTCAGAGGTGAACTAGAGAAAATCTACCCTATTTTACAAGCTGTTCTGAATCACAGCCATTTGTGATGTAGAAAGTGGAAGTCAATCTAATTGACCAATCACGGACTCAGGCTAGTATAAGTAAGGTGGAACAACTCCAGCAGCAGCCATTACAACAGCGGAATGTTACTATCCCTAACCGATAACATAACTCAGCTGATTAATGTGAATGAGCAATGGGCGTAAACTCGCGTTCACCACTGAAAACGGCACGTGAGTTGGGAAGAAAGAGGCACCCTAGAATAATTTATTAAAAATACAATATAATTTTTCTTGTGTTCAAATATTTTTAAATGTGCGCCATAAACACTCAGGAATCACAAAAAAATGTATGTTTGTCTACATTATGGGCCCTTTAAGCTCATCGTTATAAGCTGTATAATATTGAATTGTCCAGAAACTAAAATGTACTTAACTAGCAAAACCTGCCTCAATTTTTACAATTTATAATCTATCTCTTAGGGATTGTAAATGCCTTTCTTACCACAATTAGTCAACAGTTTTAGTTTTCTATAGTCTGATGATTTGTTGTTGTGACAAATAAAACAGTTGTTATCTATACAATTTGCACAGTTTAGTTTTATTTAATATGTTTTAATATTAAAAGGTGTGTCCAACGTATACATTTGGGTATTCGGTTTATCTCTGCCAGCGCTTACTTAAAAAGGACTTAAAAGAAGTCATCTCTATGACTTCCTGGGTTAAACAAAGGCTGAGTAAAATTAAAATGTAGCATGAGGCTGTCAGTATAGGGTGTTAATAAATAAATACAATCTTACATTCTCATCAGCACATGGACAAAACAAACTTTAAACAAAAAGAAAAAATAAACTCAAGAAGAATTAATGTTTGTACCCTTTATTTAACTAGGCTAAGTTGACACAGAACTAACCTCTCTTTTTCAGCTTTCACCTGGGGGCAACAAAGTCCCAGGATGGGGGCACACAAATCCACACAGGTAAGCTGCCCGGTTCTACCACAGACTTGTTCTGTTAACCACTGGAGCTGCTCAAATGGATCAGTCACAGGTTAAGGGTCCAGTGGTGGAGAGGATGCTGTATATTCTTTGGGAAGGTCCGACAGGGAACCAAAACAAGGAGCAGACAGTCACTCATGCTCCAGTCCTCTCACAAGAAAGCCAGAGTTAAATTTTCTCACCTCTGCTGTTATTGAACTACTGCTGGTCCACAGTGCTGGCAGCCCTGAGCAAAGTGCTGAAGCGTGGTGCCCCTCAAAGTGCACCCATAAAGTTCCTCCTGCAGCAGAAGTGCCCATAGTGGCAGTCCTAATACCAAGGCGTTTTTCTGGGGTAAGACACCTTACTCCATTCGTTCACACATTTAATAACCCTTTACAACAGATGGTTAATACACTTTTGCAAATAAAGGCAAGCAAATCCATATCATAGCAGGAGGGATTTCAACATGGCAATGCTATTCACTGGTCCGGATGTTTGAAGTGCAGTCTGTTGAAAAGAAGCAAAAGCAGGCCTTTCATCTTAGAGATATCGGTCAGAAAGAATTGTTTTTGATGGCTTGCTGGAGACTTCTTTGGACATCAATAAAGGTTAAGAGGAGTGGGGACCTATTTGACAGAAAAATGTAAGATCAAATTGAGCAAATGGACATCAGTGTTAGGCCTAAGCACCAAGGTTGCAATGATTGGACCTAAACCAATCCTGTCATCTAATACTCTAATGAATGAAAGGGTCAAAACTTACCAATCTGTAAGGAAGGAAGAACTACACTATTTCGATGGCATTCAATCGGTTTCTGAAAAGTAAAATCAAAAGCAATCAATTTACTGTTGTTGATTATCAATGAATACCAAGTCCAGTAGAATTTATTTGGGGTCAGACTTTAGAAAGAAAGACGTAGAAAACAAATCAGAAACCTACTTTTCGGATACTTCAACGTCTAGCGGAGTTGGATTCCCTTCAGTCCCTGTGAAGAGACCTCTTTCTCCAGTATTCTGCTCAGGATCTCGGTTCCTTGTCAATTTAAACTGTTACAAACACAAATAACTCTTAGCAAATATCAAAACTCTTGCAGAGAAAAAAAAAACCCATTCCAAAGCAGCCAACACTGAGAAAAATTTGTGGGACCAACATCTTACAGGGCTACCGTACATACAGTATAGAAATGAACCACCTTCCACAAGCCCAACACAAAGCATAATCTGTACTGAGAATGAGTGCATGGCCATGTAGTGACTGAAGTCAAAGGTTATCTCACCTTCCAGATAAACAGGAATATGAGGGCCGCAATTGGAATGAGCAATAGTGACAGAAGGCTTCTTTCTACCACCTCAGGCAGGAACCGCAGTGGCTCATTCACTGTGAAAACAAAGATTTTACTAGGTGTTCCACCAAACCACGGTAAATCTATCTTTCCTTTCGGCCTCTCTGAGGATTAGTAAAAACATGCAAACCTAATGTTAAAGGAAATACAGAATTGGCAACAAGAACAAACGGTACACTAGAAAGAAAACACACTCCTATTTAAATACAGGCTAGTTAAACAAATCAGATTTTACAAGCTCACATTCCATTTCAGTACTCAGTAAGGCAAGATCAGTCCAGCCACACACTGTAACAATCTTTTCTCATTTGGACTACTAAAGTTACAAGAAACATGGTCCTGAAATGCAAGGTAACACCCCGTAGGACCCAGACTGACAGTGAAGTAAAACCCAACAAGTGTGTCAGTCTGGTTAACTTAAATATAACTACTCAATGAACCCAACAGATATTGTGCCCTGGAATTATTTGTATCCTTAAGATGTCTTTGGTAGCCTCTTTAGTAGCACTTAATCCAGCCCAAGGTGTTGGGTTTCTTATGCCACTATAAGTGTTTGGTTCTGCTTCTCAACAAATACATGCAATGCATACATTTTCCCTGACAACCACAGACACATTCCTGACAACCACGGAGAATGCAAAGATAAAGCTTTTTCACCAGACTGTTAAGTTATTGTATGTTTTAAGCACTGTGACACTGTGTCTTAAAGGTCATCTAGGCAGGGGATGAGAGAGCCTGAGGTATAGACTGAGATAAGAAGATAGCGCTTCGTTTGTGAATTCAAATAGGGAAATCGCCACCACAAGAAGCCCACCGACAAAGGCCTCTAAACTAATTAATAAGCAAGTTTCCCTCTGACACACCAGCTGGCTGGGTTGTGTTACATAGTTAACACTTTCATGGAAAAGTTGTTAAGAGTTCAAACTTACAAGATCTGCAATCTGGAGATGAGACATTACAGTCTGTTGTTCCTTTGTAGGACTTCGGTGGTACTGGGATCAAAAAAAAGAAGGAAACGGGGGAGGGGGGGGGGGTCGAGACAGAAGGTATAAAAGTAGAAGGTAAAAGAGACAGAAAGAGAGACAGAAAGAGTGGAAAGGGTGGCGTGTTAACGTCCACTGATGAAAACGTTTCATTGTGAGACACATACAAAAAAAAAAGTCATCTCACAACCTCCTTTTCTTCCTTTCAGACAAAAGGTCTGATCCGTCCACAGCAATGAAAAGCCCAAGCGCTTGGGAAGATCTGAAGATTGGTCTGTAATCAACACTTCTACAATTGGGGCTTCTGCCCTTTTCTTCCTTTCACACGGTCTACCAGGGGACATCTTCCCCTGGCCCTGCGGTTCAGCAGTCCTGATGTCACAATGGACCGCCCAACCCACCCACCCCTATCTAACTCTGATAAGGCCATTTTTAAACATTTACTTGAATCTTGGGATTAACATTTGCTGCTAGTCGTATAAAAGGGTGTGAAAGATTTACCTGTAGTAGAATATTGTGTTGTTATGACTGTGGTACTCGTGTTACAAGGCGGAGGTTCACAGTCTGTCGAATCCTCTTTCAATTGGGCAGATAGGAGGAAATCTTCCACAAAATCAAAGTACTGTGCTGTCTGCCACCATTCTTTTCTGTAGTGGCATTCAAAGTCTAGCATGGTCAGCTCCTAAGGGAGAGAAAAGAACGTAAACTCGAGGGTAAACCAATAACTTGAGAAAATTAAACGTTTTATGTCTACTGCATAGTCAAGCATCAAGGTAATCATGTTCTCTATGACCAACAGTGCTTATCTTTGGCACATTGTAGATTTACTCACCAAGGACTCCATGTTAAGTCGCACCTCTTGTAACATTTGAATAAAAATGCTAATGTCCTTTCTGTTCGACGATATGTTGCCGAACTTGTGTGATAACTCTTTTAAACTGTCCTCCAAGTAGAACACATTTAACTTTACCCAACACATTCCACCCTAGATATGGAAAAATAAATAAACATTACATCAGTACCGGGTATATGGCAGTTCGAAAGAATAACAGTGAGATATTATCTATAACCTATATTCACATGTTCTCTTAATGGAGAGAGCCAACCTAGCCTACCTCTTCTTTTGGAATGTATTGCACAGGAATTTTGTAATCTTTCGGAATGTTGTGTTTCTGTGGGAAATATAAAATAAATGTCAGTGTTATAAGAACATTTTCCCCTGACTCTTGAGTTAAACTAAAATGGGAAGGATTAAAGAGAAAAATGAGACATTAAAATCATAAAGACATTTGAATTAAAAGGACAAATTGCATGTGTGTGCATGCATCTAAAACAGTAGCATGTGTGCATGCACAAAACAGCACAGTGAAAGCCATATTGGCTTACGGCGTGCACACATTTGCTTAGGCACAGCTTGTGAAACAGTATACATTTAAGGTGTAGATTGTCACTGCTGTGCTTTCTAAATATTACATGAAAACTTACCAATACAGAGAGTCGTGTGATGTCATCCGTTACAGGGTTTACTTCAAATTCACTCGAATGGACACCAAATGTGACACACAGCAGCAGTAAATGGACACAGACGCGTATCCAACTCTGCAACCAGATAGACAGCAACAAAAAGCATGAGAAACACTCTGACAGGTGTACCTTAATCCTAAACACTATTTCATGTATCCTATGAGCAAAAGGATGCAGGACTCCTCATTTCACACTCGAGTGGTCTTTTCTGCGTTTTGTTAAACCTTGTTAACAGTGATTCCTTTGAGAACTGAAGTTTCATGTTGCTAAACCAAATCCTGCCAGGCCATTAGCCACCCTTCCATCAGTGGGTACATATGCAGGCAGACATAACATGGTCATTCTTCCCTTTGTTATCTAATTGCCCTACTTCCTCAATGGCATGAGTGAATCAGAGCCTTGGCGAACCTCCCGCTTTTCTCCAACATTTCAGTGAAAGGCTTTTCAAATAGGGTATTATATATAGTTTTTTAATGGCTCCCCCCTAGCCTTATACAATTATTGCTACTCCCCTTTGACCGGAACCACTCATCTTTCTGCCCGTCTCAGAAGGTTATGTAATTGACCCACGTTTTCCCCCCTTAACTGAGATTAGGGTCAGGTCTTAATTGAAAACATTGCAACACAGACCTCTGCTGACAGTGAGCTTGCCCCTTGAATAAATAGCACAAGGTAAATTAGGAGGGAGAGCTCACAGACAGACACTCTGAATGCACGCAGCCGAGCCAGGCTCCCGTCACTGCCGGCTCTCTACTAGGGAGAGAGCATGAACTGCCGTGGATGCACTCAATGCCACACAGCAGGATGCATAGGAAAGAATAGGATGATGCCAGGGCAGAGGAGTCAAAAAGAAATACAACCAAATTAGGGAGCTGAGGGAGCATAATTTGATTTTCAAATGATTTCTGTTCATAATCAAAATAAATCATCTTTGAACGAGGAAGGATATGCATGAATACAGGTAGACATGGTTAAAAGGATGGTTAAATAAAGGAGCATGATGATATACACAATGTCGAATCAACCTTATTAGTAAAAGCATAATCTTATCAGAAGCCAAACTTACTGCTACATGTCAGCAAAGTGCCAGTTATGGCAGGAAAGTGACTTTTTTTGGTTTGAACCTTTACAGGGATATGGATGGATAGATAGTAAAACAATGTTTTGTATAACAAGTGTATTGAAAAAGCTGATGCAGTAGGCTAATTCCAAATCCTTATTCTATTTCTACCTTGCCCCACTGACATGATAATCTAAATGTCCAATGCATTTAGCTTACGTAAAGCTCTATCCCTCATCCAACAGGATTTCCCTTGGAGTAAGTTGTGGAAATGGTCAGGTTGGAAAACATGATCATTAATACAAAGTGGATTAGGCAGACTTGTTTGTAATGGCAGACTCAAGCCGAAGTACCCATGGTTATTTCAAATGCAACAAAGGGACGTCCATTTAGCCTAAGGTTCCTTGTTTTCCTCACTACCCAAGTTCTCTAATCATTTTCTTGAATTCCCTTAACATATTACTGCTATGATAGAAGGCCTACGCTAGAAAAGACAACAACAGCAACGGCTCTGTGGTCCTGTATGTGCCCCTTTTTTAAGTTAGTGTTGTTGGGTATCGTTTTTTTACAAGCTGGTACCAGAGAAAGATCACCAATAAATTTTTTTTATAAAAGCCGGTCCACAAACCCTTGGTTTTACAGGTTTCTGGACACATTTTACCAACAACTGTGTCAACAACTATAACAGCAGCCCCTTGAGGTTGGGTTTCGGGCATTACTCTGGTAAACAGAAGCAGGCAGGGCTATAGGCTATGTCTGACTCTTTCTTCCTGAATCCATATTAAAACCTATAGTTGCAAAAAAAATACATTCCATCAAACTTAAGTCGGATGAGGTGCCTAACATAATAAGAACCATTTTCAGGATTTTTTAATCTAGGAAACTATTTACAAGATGATGACGCTCTTCCAGTGTTTTAAGATGTTGACCAACATATTCTGTAAACCGTTGCTTAGCCTGTAATCAGTGCCATCTGACAGCAGTTGGCATCATGTTGGCAGGCGGAGGAAGTTTGTTTGCTTTAAAGAAGGCTGACCCATAAATTGTGTAAACTGACACAAATGCAGATTGTAAACAAAACCCTCTTGCTGTTTTGTATATTGAAAGAATTATTTCAAAGGACATATCTTAGGTGGTCTCCTATGTATTACAACGAATAAATTGCAAGGCCAGGGAAGCACAATAATTCCTGATGTTAACTTCATTTCATAGAGCCTGAGTTGACATTGTTGACACAATTGCTGTTGGAAGTTGTCCAGGAGATTGTAAAAACCAAGAACATGTGGTCCTAGGAGGGGTTTTGTGAAGGACTCACACTGAGACTTGGCTCTTGTTTATTAAAGCATATTTAGAAAGTCTCCAAATGTTTCAAAAAACAAAAACCAAATAGTTGTTTTGTGCAACCACCCTGCAGAGTGTATTACTTTGACAAACCCATAATGTTGTCACTGTGAGTTTTCATAATGTTCAATTGTTAGGCACTCAACACAACTCCATCAATAATTGTTCTCCTCTTCAACATAGTGATAACACCATCCATTCATTGGAAAATCTAGGGATGTTATCCGTGTCACTGTTAGTAGATATTTCCAGGAAGCCCACTCACTTGACACGCTATTTGAACCAGGAATCAGTTAACGCCACTCTGTGCAAGCAGGCGGGCAGGCGGGCAGGCGAACACGCAAACACACACACAGATACACAGTGTACTTTCCCCAGCTAGAATCAGGAAATAACTAAACATCCTCAACTTAACCGACAACATAGCATCTCAGACAGCCAAGTGAGATGAAGGTCTTTTGATCATACTACAAAATGTATACTAGTGTACTCAAAATACAGTGCATGACTGGAAATATCAACCCAGTCACCTAGCTCCACTATTAAAGATCTCGGTTGGACTCGAGTTTATGGCACAATGATTTTGCTTTTTTAAGAGTCCTATGTTTGCCTCTTAACACAATTGGGAAACTGTTTCCCTATAGTTTAGTTACTATACTGCCATTTGGATATACTCCCATTTGGATCTAAATCCCACACACATTATATACACAGACAAACATACACACAAACTATTTTTATTTACAGCCTTACCAACATTTTATGATGGCCACAAACGGGGTCAAATGAACAGAGTAATAAGCACGGCAGGAGATGTATTTTGCACCACATGAAATACAGTATTGTTCTTCCTGCGTCTTTTTGTGACAGAATCATAGACCCTGAAATCAGAGCAGCAGCAGGAGACCTATTGGTTACAACATGCCGGTACACATGCCAGTGAAGTTAGGGTCATATCCTTTTCCAGCAATAACTACTTTGTATATTCACATTATGATTTATATGTATTGGTAAATTACATCATATGATATGTTTTTTGGGGTTTAAAACAGAATTCATATGTGAACTTAAACCGGGACATTTTTCTTCCTAACTTGAAGTAAATGAAGTGGAATCCAACTAATTCTCAGCTATTAATGTTTTTTCCTGAGGAACTAAAATGGATATGTTGGTGAGATTTTGAAACTGAATACGATGCTAAAACAGTTGATACAGGAGTCTAATGGATCCACATTGATTCAATAACCTATAGAATGCGTTGGACCACACCTTGATTCCATCCGACAATACATTTCACAAACTAACAGATCACTCAACCATTTGAACTGAGCCTGGGCTACTATCGAAGGGGGCATTGACATTACCTATCCCAGTAAGGATTTTTTAGCATTGTCTAGAGTGCACTTGACTTCAGTGGTATCGAGGAAACAAGTTCAATGAGTTACAGATCATTTTGCAATCTAGATAACCATTCTATCCCCAACTGCCTCATGCAACCAGAGACCTAGCAGTTACCATTTCCTCAATAACTCAAACAATAAATCATAGAAGACAACTGTCATACTTAACAAAAGATTTACATTTAAATGTATACACAACTATTTATTCTACCATCTGACAAAATGTGATTAAGAGCGTATATTCAGAATGTTCAACCATATAATGAAGATCTACCTAGCGTAGTGAAGTATTTGCTCTCTAAAACAAATAAGTGGTACAAGGGAGTGGCACAGAGCAAAAATATTCTACAAACATGCCTTGTATCTAACGTGATGAGGCACATTTCCTAGTAAAAAAATCTAGGCAAACAAAAAAACAAAACTAAATTAGTAAGACTAAATAATATTTGAGGTATTTGTACATGTTTTGATATTATTGCAAGATAAAAACTTAGCTTGCGAATGGAGCTCCTCAGTCTTATCTGACAAGATCTTAGCCTGTTTGCAAGCTATTTCCAAAGTTCTCTATTGAGTACTTAAAAAAAAAAGAAAACTTGTGGTTATTTCTTATATTAAAAACTGCATTGATACCTTATGGCTTTCAAATATAATAACCATATTTTCATGCTACCCAAGAAATGTTCACATTAGATCTGGTTTTATTTCTTGAATGCTCAATCTTACTCTGATTTAATGTCATCAAGGTTACGTAATATAGCTTATATGTTATATATGTTGCGTGCTAAATCTTAAAAAACATCCATTAAGGGCCACAGCATATATAAAAGATTTTCTTCTTATGAGCATTTTGCACACACAAATAATAGGATAATGGCTCAAATGGAACAGTACACACAAATAATAGGATAATAGCTAAAATAAGTACAACAAGACTTACTGAGTTAATGCATTTAGCATTTAAACTCACACTCCCTGAATACCTCACAAATCTGTGTACAATATGTTTTACATTCATGAAGGCATGTGCTTTTAATATTAATTTGCCTATCCAAGAAATAGAAAATATGAACAGCAATGACCATGCTTGGTACAGTGTGAAATGAATTTGGGCCAAAAACAAAACATCTGGCGCACTCTTAGGCCAGCCAAAGGTTTAAAAGCCCTCGTGTCCCCCATTGTTGGGTGCATTACAGCTCTTGAGTTTGATGACGCCTCTCTCCGTGATGCTATTAGTTTTGTCTCATGTTTGACAGGCGTCATTAGCCAAACAGCGCTTCAAGATGCACAGGCCTGTGCCCCCTCTTTTCCACATTATCTCATTAGACAAAAACAAAACACAGAGCCTTGGTCAACGTGAATGCCACATGACAGTATTCAGTCCATCTGTTTTTGCCTGATACACACTCTGCTAAACCTGTCATCTAAACCATTGTTGACTGCATCCATGCAATAACGTTTAGGGTACTCATTTCTTGTCTAGGTCTAGTTCTTACCATGAGATAATTAAAAAATATAGAACAGCAGAGAGATAAAAGCCGTCAGTAGTGATCCTTCACAAAATGAAAAAAATGTCTGCTGTAGAGCAGTCCATGTGAGGGCTACATTGGAGAAGATCATGCCTGTTCATTGCTCCTTTATTTTGTATGTATCGCCCTTCTAGGTTAAGGTAGACTTTCTTGACTCCTTTAAACAGAAGACTATTGAGATATGGAGGTGCTAGATCATTATGTAATAAAAAGAATAGATGGCCCGGTGTGTCCTAAAAGCTCTATTGTTTGACTCGGGGAAAGCTTTGTGACCGAAGAACACAAATCTGATATCACAAGGCCAACAATTCAAGGGAGTGGTAAGAGACTGGGCATGAAGGGTAGCAGAAAGCGTCCAGCAACCACTTATAACGCGTATAAATCAAATTAGCCTCTGAAAATGTAATTCTGTCTTACCACATCTACTCAGGTGCACTCACAGAGGCCTGCATTAACGAAATAAACACCCGTATAAATAGCAAAGGCAGAGTCAGATGAGCAGAACCATTACTCAAGGTCATGTGGTGAACTGGAGTGTAGGGGTGTGCCTAAACGCAAGCAGGTTATTAAAAACACATCATTAATGCAATGAAATCCGATACAGATACTTTCTGTAGTCAATGTTAAGGTTCATAATTTGTACCTAGTTTATGCATCGTCTACGTAGGCATATCATTTGTAGAACAACTTCATCTTTACTATACATAAACGGTCGCCCATACAATGTGCTAAAGGGTCGGCCTAACTGTTGTCTCCTCTGTTTCATCTGTCTAATTGGTAGCTATTGACACTGGTTGATTATGCCAATTGAATCGGCAAGAAACAAGCAAAAAAAATGTCTGAAAGGAAGAGAGCCCCCTTGTATTTCCACATGCAGTATCTTTCTTATCAAATTCCCGGCCACCAAAAAAGTCATAAACTAGCTTTGGTGAAGCTGTAGCATCTTTTGGCTTCAATTATTTTCTCTCTCAATGTTGCACTGGGGAATACTGTTGAAGAATGTATTCCCAGTCCCCTGTGTGAATTCACGGGTTCTTTGGAAAACGACAGCCTGCATAAAGGACCCTAACCCGAATGTTAATCGGTAAATTTGAAGAAAATGGAAAGTGATGCTAAAAAGAACCCTAACTCAAACCTGAACAATGTTAATTGACAATGCTTTTATGAGGTAGATAGCCTAGTACAATTAAAGTATATGTGAATAAAACTGGGGTTACAGGCGGTAATCCAGTTCTACCACATTTTTTTGACGCATATCTCCCATTTGTCAAGTAATTTCCAATTATTATCTTTTTTTTGTGCAACTTTACGATTGTCTGTGACGACAATCTACCTAACAATGCCACCCTAAATGTTATAATTGGTGAAAACGACAACAAAAAAATTGCACATTGCACAATCTTATCTCAAATTGCACATGGCTGGGTTGAGGCTCAAAGATAAATTGACGGCAAAGATAAAGCGTCAAGATAACCTGGGCTAAAAGGCTAATGTCCGCAAGTTTCAAGTAGTTTTTATTTTACAAACCCACCATTAGCCTACTAACTAAGAATTTGTATGCTTCCGCACGCTGCTTACCTACTATTTAGCTCCTTAATTACAGCTGGAATGAAATCAATTCAACAAAACAACTGGCTGCTTCAACCAGGGTCACGGGGGGGGGGGGGGGGGGGGGGGGGCTGGAGCTTTTCCATAAAACATTTTCCATAAAACATTTTTGCTTTTGAAAGTTGTTTGAAACGAAAATTCTTCCTGCCAAATGGTCACTACTCCAGCAGTGCTCAATTCATTTGGAGGGTAAAGGTAGGCAAACATTTTGGGAAAATCTACACGCCAGACTTTCCTTTTAACACCACACTTCTCACTTGCATTCGTTTTCCCTACTGGAAAATCCAGCTAGAGCTGGTAGCTGGTTGACCAGCTTGTAGCTAGGTATTTGACAGTTTTGACACCAGTTACCACAAGCTAGACAAAACCAGCTAGCACCAGCTATCACCAGTTACCAGCTAGACCAGCTACCACCTGTTCATACCAGCTTAATTGACCAAGATTGTCCACCAGCTCTTACCAGCTCATACCATCTTAGACCAGCTTTAGCTTCCGGCTGGTCTAAGATGGATTTTCCAGTAGGGTTGGCACAAGCCTAAGCACCAGATATGAATAGCTAGTTTTATTGAGAAGACTGACAACAAATCAGGCACTCTAAATTTTACACTGAGTTTTAAATATGTGGCTTTAACTGTTGTGTGGCTTTTAACTTGCCCAGTGCCCTATTGATTATTGTGTTAGCTCATCCTTACTTAATTATGTTTGAATGTTAACTGCTAATTTGGAGAAAATACTAAGTGATTCCCTTCCCTTTTGGCTGGCGGTAAAAAAATTGACTTATAAACTTATTTTGCACTCATGGAGATAGGAGGAGACCGGTATTAGATAGTGGTCAGGTGGGCGTAGTCAATCTTATCAAGAGACACTAAATTATCCAACATTCTTTTGGATTTATTCCCTTTGAATTCGGCATTCTCAAAAGATTGCATGGAACATGGTATATATTTTTGCTTCCATTTTTGAATAGTTTGATGCCAGTTTCACTGCTTGACTTTGTATTAATTGGTAATGACCTAAGATGAGAGAGTTGGGTGGGTAGTTACATTTTATTAAGATTTGAAATAAATTGGTCTTGGAAGCAACCTATCACAGTCCTTTTAGTGCGGGGCACTAAGGATACTCAAACTCTACCAAACAGGTGATTGCATTATTGGTAGCTTTTAGTTATTAAAATATGTCTATTGTTATACTGCGGGAGTACGGGGTACCGGGGCCGTAATACATCTAATTGAACGTTTAAATTAAAAACATACAATCTCTGGTTTATTCCTTTCTTAAAAGCTCCAATTATCCTTTTGAGTTCAACCCTTTTCTTGATCTCAAGTTACATGGGATGGAAACCATCATCATAATCAAACTCATGAGAACTGAAACTATTCATATCAAGGGTCATACTCATAAGATCAGTCATACCCAAACTGTGACCAAATATGTTTTCCATGACCCTCTCTAAAAAAACTTAAAAAATGAGTGCCATTGTAAGCCCTTTGATGACTAATTACAAAGGCAACCAATTTATACAGAAAAGAGTTAGGCAAATATGTTAGGTGTTGATAGTAAGCTGGAAACTGAACACATATGACTTTGTTTTAAGAGGTAGACCTACGTATAGAATAAACATCTTGGAAAAGTCCCTTGGTTTAAATGTTTGTCTTTTTGTGAGGATCATACTTTGATTGATCTCCATGCTCTATCTTGCTCCCATTGAATGCTTAGTCATCTGAGAAAAAGAATGTCAGAACCTATTTTTTTCACATGTTGGGGTTAAGTATATTAAAGATGATTGTACACAAAGAGCAAACAATACTGAAATTCAATTAAGCAATTACAAAATGGGTGCCCTTGTAACTGCACTACCCTGTCTTGCATTACATAAGTGTTAAAGTCGTAATTTTTCCTCAACTACCTCTCAAGGCCATTTTTATAGTCTATGTCTACACAATATTTTATAAAGTGTACACAGTGCTACAAAACATTTGAAATAAAAGCATATTTTAGCAGCCTGCTTGGCAGTATTCATTTGTAGATTGTAAGAGACTGCACAGTGTTTTTGCAGTAGTCAGATTCAGTGAAAGTAAGTGCATATTTGAGCTATAACTTTCACTTTCTTGGGAGATATTGTATTTCACCTTAGCAGCGTATTGACATTCAAACCAGTTTCTATAATCATAGGTGAAAAATATAATCCATCATTGACATGTACTAGGAACCTGTTTATGCATCATGCAGTTAATTCAGTCAGAACATGCATGTAATCATCATTTATTGCACAATATAATACAATTAGACTTGTTATTTATGCACATGTTATTTATTTTTTCCTTATAATTTACAAAGCATGAACCTGTTTGGATTAACATACTTTTGGGAGGAAACCCTTAAACCCTTGTATTTGCTGGGGTGAATGAGGAACATTAAAAATTACCCTACTACTATTGTGACTGCGCAAAGCGGTGACGGCAATAGCTACCACAGGGAATGTATTGTACACCCCAGAGGTTTAAACAAACTACCTTTTATAGTGTAATAGAATGGGACTTCAAACAAATTACATCTACTCTGATTTGTGACTTGACAAATGGCTACATATGATGACAAGAGCTTGTCTGAACCAACGTCAGTCTTTGTATGTGCCTGTTTTTGAGTAAATATCCTATTGACACAGTGCAAGGTTCTGTATAAGCAAGTGTTACAGGTCATAATGTGAATCAATGACAACAAGCCATAAGCAACTGAACCATATACACATTTACTTGCAACATGGGGTCATAACATATGTACTTACAAGATGCACATTTACAAGGAATTTAAATATTGTTTTTGAAGAACTTCATAATTTTTGCTAGTTGGCCATAAAATGTACTGCATATAAACATACAACAAAGGATTGGCTCATTAGCGTTGATGCACTCTTTCTAACAACATAAAGGATCCTTTTTTATCATATGTCAATCTGATATCATCAGACTAAGTAAACTGGTCTATGTAAAGCAAGGTTGATAAAAGTAAGGATATAAAAGTACAACTTTGATATCTCACGTTGACATTAGCACCATCTTAATTACCTGTTAAATATTAATGTTTAAAAACGTGCAAATGATTGATACAGCACCTGCCTAGTCTCAAAAGTTTATATTAAATGCAAGCCTTTTGGTAGTTAAACTTTATTTTTGTCTGTACAACGCATGCTACAAATTCCAGACTCAAGTGCTTCTCTTTGGTCATACTTACCTTATCTAAAGGTGATTTCAGGATGCAAACAATGGTCTGTTTGCCCTTATGACAGGGACTCTCCCTATTGACTATTTCTAAGAGGGACTGTGTGGGACCATTTTTATTGTTTTATTTGAGACTCGTTTTCCCTTTAAGATTTCTTATTGTGGAAACTTATGCAACCAAAAAAACTCTTTTGAAGGCATTATAGTTGTGGCTTAACTCAGTTACTAAATCTGACAGTAATTGCTTCAATTGTGCTTTTCTTCACATGACTGTCACACTGCTTTTTACTCTTCTTCTTTTTACACACACCACAAGCCTAAACCCGAAGGCCATCTATCATAGCAAAGCTGTCTCTAAACGCAGAACAAACGACCTTTCCTTGTGCAACACTGACACCAAGGCATTCGAACTCCCAGTTAGATGAATACCAATGAATAACTGAAGTGTGTCGAACAGAAACAGGAAATGAATCGAAAAAGGATTACAATGCACTGTAAGACTGCAACTGCATGTAGGGAAGACACCCCAGGGTGTTAATCTGGTTTGGTGGAGAGACAAAGAACGATCCATAAACTACAAACGTCAGTGGATTAGTAGATCCCAGAAAAGATAGCATATTCCTTTTAGCAGATTCACACGCCTTTCCCATTAACATTCAGTTTCACATTAGATGCCAGAATTGCAGTCAATCAAGCCTTGAATTGTTGAATTACAAAACTTATTTACGTGAGCCCCCTTACTGTGTTCATATATGTTATGTTGTCTGTGACTGCTCATCTTTGTCTGTCCTAATTCACGTGTATTCTTAAACATGTAGCCACATCATTACATCCAAACCTTTGTTTGACTGTCTATTTTTTACATACAATGTAGGGTTTTTGGAGTTGGCTTGTGACATTTCCCAGACTCATGGTGCCTCACCAAAGCAGTAGATCAGTAAGTTAAAACAAAAGTATGACAGTAAGAAAAAAAGAAGAAGAAGAAAGATATGTTACACCTAGCTCCTCTGCTGATTCTCTCCCGGATCATGGTATGTGCATCGCCACCTGACATGGGAAGGCATACTTCTGGAGAAAATTGTTCTCTCCATAAATATCAATAGACTTATGTTCAACTCAACTCTGTACACTGGATCACTAATCCTCATAAATGTGCTGGGTTCTTCCTAAAAAGAGCGTCATAAAGCAGGTATATGAATGGGTCGGTCAGTGACCGAGCTACATGCTGTGGTGTCAAGATGTCTCTAGAGAGACTGGCTTTCAAGAAGGCCTATGAACTTCACTATTGACATGTTGAGGAAATGGCAGCAGAAGCAGCACTGAAGGAGTGAACAAAATAGCCCAGTATTGACCTCTGAGCCACTGAAGATCTTT
Source organism: Galaxias olidus (assembly GCA_026901105.3). Taxonomy (NCBI): domain Eukaryota; kingdom Metazoa; phylum Chordata; class Actinopteri; order Galaxiiformes; family Galaxiidae; genus Galaxias; species Galaxias olidus. The sequence goes on along the minus strand of JAPMUY010006867.1, from coordinate 134,990 downwards.
GAGGAACAGGTCATTAAGGAGATTTTTCATAAAACCAACCACAAATGCATATCTGTTATGGCTCAATTGAAATGATCTGTGTTTTCTTTCTGATTTGTTCTTGTCTTCCTCCCATTAGTTAAAATGTATATATGTATTTTTTTTAAAACTGCAAAATACAAACATAGCATTGACTTTCTGTTTAGCATTTCCTTTGCCACCATATTCTGAGGCTATAGGACATGTTTATTTAAATTTTATCCAAAATGAATTAAGTTTATTTCCAAGAGTTATAGAGTAAATAAAGACATCCATATCAAAAATATCTGCCGACACAATATGAACAGAATACACTAACAGAATACAGTGCAATTATCCCACATATCTGATTAAATAGATGTGCGTAGTGATAGCCTTATTAGTCAAACGGATCATCATGTGGCATTTACATCCTTGGGAAAACACTTAGAGCTTTGGCCACGTCAATCCGATAATTATTAGAAGCAGCTGACCGGGGTAGTTATTATGTCGGAAAAGCTGATTCTATATCATCATACCATGTTGTCTAGAAAAAATGCAATCGACTACATCTAACAGCTGTATCACCACATCAAATGATGTGTCTGTGCAGGTTGGCGCTACTATTGCATATTGATTTATGCCTCAAATTAAGACAGTTCTTATAATTACGGTAGGGTAGTACACGCAAACCTTAGAATAAAAAGTGTTGAAAATTTGGCTAACAGCTGGCAAATTATCCATTAGCAATCTAATTTGTTAGCCATAACCTTCTGCGGTTTTATGTTAAAGGCATAGCCTTTGGAACTGGACTACTGTTGACGCTCTTAAAACCAGTGAATGTACAAGACAATTCCTCTCCGTGATCATCCAAGTAGATGCGCAAATGTAAGTTCCTAAGAGAAATGGGGACTATTACATCACTTCTGGACAATCATATTTTGACAGTTATAATTGTGACAAATTATCTTAGCCTTAAGGTAGTTCCTTTGCTTATACTATGAAAGCTCTATAGATATTGGAAAACGCAGATATCAAATCACTTTATCAGGTGAACAGTATGCAAAATATCGTCGTGAGCTATATCCTGCTACCGCAATGTTTAATGTTTATTAAAATTATAGGGTTAAAATTGTGCAGCCTAGTGTCAAATCTCATTTCAATTTGCACTTACTTTTGACTTCTTCATATGGAACGAGAGGAGTAAATCCAATGTATGCGAAACCCTATTTTATCTTACTTCTGCGGGGAGGAAAAGGGTTCTCATCATCCCGTTTGCACATATCCAATGCCAAAAGTCAGCAGTATCCAAGCAGGAGAAAAATAAGCCTTAAACTTTCGAAACGTGCGGATGATATAGGTATCCTGATACACACACCATACCGAACGCGCAGGGAAGAGAACTATGAGGAGTTGTCAGAGAAGTTCAAGGAATAAAAGGACAACCCTTTTTTATGCCTAGACTGCCTATTTCAAGTGCCGCCCACATGAGTCTTCCGAGCGTCTATTGAATACTGTGGAGCGGTCAGTCAAAGCAATTTAAATCAGGCTTATATTAACAACTGAAGTAGTGACATAACATACCTTTTATAGGCCTATGGCTTACTCTATCATTTTAATAATTTTGTCAGAAAAGCCTGAATTGTCTAGATTTAGTACAGGTTTAAAAAATATTTAGACAATGGTGATTTCATGAAAAATATATAGATATTGCTAGCTTTTATTACTAAATAAAACTTAAAATATTACATTAATACTAGTTTGGTTAGCTACATAGAAATTGTAGTTAAACTCCTTACATGTAGTATACTACACACTGCAGTCAGGATGAAAGAAAAAGGGACTGAGGCTGGTCAGGGGGTTCAAGGGCACAACATTGTTTGTAGTTTCAGTAGCCAACAACACAAAGAATGGCTGACAGAATATAATTTAACAGCAAGCTGCTGCAAAAAGTTAAACTACTAGTGTGTAGATCCCTACTCCCCAACAATGTCAACTCAGCCCAACATCAAAAGGGGCCTCATACTGAACATGGTGTAGAACTGTATTGGTGAGTTATTACCATTTTAACAATTGCCTTAGAACAAATAACAAAACCTTGTAGTTATTTTGGCTATAAACACGAAACTCAGGTAATTAAAATGCACTTTCTTCAAAACTATAAACACCTTTTTAATTAAATTTTTAATTTGCTTGGATACAATACACATAAAAAAAGATAAATTGATTAGGCCTAATTTAACAGAAATAATCAGTTCACAACACATGACACAACATAACATCAAAGTATTACTATTTCAAAATACAATTCAGACATTGCATATTAAATTACTGTCTTTTCATTTAATAAAATGCTTCTAACTATCAACTAATGTATCTACTCAAAAGGATATGTAACTGGTGCATTTCTGCTAGTGCATTTCTTTATGGAAAACTGATAAACAATATTCAATTTAGATCATGAAAGTTTCAGGGTAAAGAGATCCATGATGTTGATCTAGATGGAACAGCTCATTACTGATGATTGATTGGACATTGTAGTATGAGTATAAAAAGATTATTATTCACCTACAACATCATAGCAACAATATGGAGCAGAGAACAAGGTTTTGTATTGCAAGACAGTTAGGTGAGGAACATGTTTTTGTTTGACACTTTGTAGCTGTACTTAAAGCATCAGCACGCACATAAAAGTTCTTACTGGAGAAAATCCCATAGGGCACTAAATACCTGCAACTTTGCGGCCATTTATTGTAGCCCATGTTCTTCTACAAGTAGTCTTTTTCAAATGGTGTTATTACTATTCTTTCGGTTTGTGTGTCTAGTGCCCATTCCTCTTCTTCGTCTGTGTTGAAAGCAACATATAGGTTGAGGAGAAGGGATCCAGATCTTGCGTGGAGTCCCTGTAAACACAGAGTCTGCTGTTCTATTTCAAAATACACATAATATGATGCTATAGTATCCATTATGCCATATTCCAAGAAGAGCACTTAAAAAAAACACATTTTTGAATGGATTTGCGTTGAGAGCCGATATGTCATTGGGGTTTTCAAGTGGGCACCCTCCAACTTGGATGCTTTGTTAAGTTGAGCCCACAACACCTCCAGAAGGCTTAACGGTGAGCAATGACGTCTCAAAGCCACCCGCCTCTGTATCCGCTCTCGGCGCAGTCAGATATTCAAAAAGAAGAAGTACCCTACACATACCTCCAACTGATGGCTGACACTCGAAAGATGAATTTTAATATGTAAACCTATCTTCATGACTTATATAAAGACCCTATACCTACATCCACCTGCTGGCTTGAAACATGGAACGCTCAGTTGGGATATTGCTCTTCGTAATGCGGACTCCAAGTATTGAAACATTTTACAGTATAAACCTAACTTCATGACTTTGGATTCTCCCTTTTTAGCCACAACCACTGGCAACTCTTTCTGCTATATCTGACACAGCTTGTATGGTCTGGCATAATTTTTTGCTGCAGATCCCTATTTCCTTTAGTAGTTTGGTTGGGGATATAGAGAGCCTAAGTCCTGCCCTTCCGGTTGACCACCATGGGACCTTATTTTGGAAAAAATATGTATGGTAGTCCATGGCGAGAGATCACTTATCTTTTGATCTCGTTTTAATTGGGTCATGAATTACACATATAATGTTTGTCAATTTAAAATATTATTTTGCACATCAAAAAAGTTGCAGTTTGTCGTAAAACATGAAAGTAATGTTGAGTTTTGTGTTAGCCTTCTCAATGAACTACATCTCTTGTCTCGCACAGTGTACGTCACCAGTCACTTTGGCACATTTGAGCTCTTTCTCCTAGAACAAGAGGAAAAGTATTAAAAGAAGTGAGAATCATTACAAGTTGCCCACGGTAAAAGCGGCAGCTATGCGAAAGGAGAGTTAGTGGGTTCAGTAAGAGCTAGCATACGGGGCATACTGAGCTTTGTTTTGGCCTGTTTAACTTGCTTCTCAGAACTCCCTCCCTGACAAAGCGAATGTGGTGCGAGTCGCCCTCTGCTCCAATGGGCAGGGCATTAGAGCGCCTATGCTCTATTGCTGCGGTCAAGCACTTTAGTACCTAATTGTGGTGCCAGGTTTATCGTCCTTGAGTAATGCTTGTCTTGCACCCAGACATAATGTGTTTGAGATTAGCTGTCCCCCCACAGAGGGGGCATGTAGGAGCCTCACCCACCTGGCTAAGGTGTTTGTAGAATGTCGTAGGTTGCCCTAACAATAAATCAAATTCTTGTGGATTCCGTTCCCCACAAGTCCTTCCAGGTAATTTTACTCTTCTCTACAATTTCCCAGTTCATCCATCACCCTTATTTGGCTTGTGAGACCATTTTAGCTCTCCTTACTGCTTCCTTTTGCTTACGTATCTGTTCTATCACTAATTTGCGTTGTTTCGAATGGGTTGATGTTGACCATCTCTGTGAACTTGTGCCAAGTCCAAATCCTCCTCGTCCATGTTGTACTTGCCCTACTATTTTCATATGTGTAAGGGCTGCTTTTGCCACCAGCACTGCTTCTTTTGGATTCTATTTCCATCCTGTTGCTAATGTGGATGCTGTTTTTCTTACTACACTATCTCAGGATTCTGTAAGTGTCATTTCTAATCTAGCTTTGGTGCAATTAAATTCTTCTGTAAACCCGGTAAGCAGCAGCTCCAGAGCATCATTCCCATACAGAGCCAGGCTACTAAGACATATTGGCACCCCTAACCATTTCCTAGCATAAAAGCTAACTCTTCTTTCTAGTTTTTCAACTTTAGTGATGAGTATATCATATACTGTCAATGGCCACATGAGCCGGGGTAGAAGTCCAAACTGTAGGCACCATAGCGTTTGCTTCCCTGGCAACCCTGACTTATCAATGCTCTCTAGGCCTCAATTATATCCTTAATTCCTCAACCTGCTCTGAGTCTTTAAGGGTAGGATTGTACCATTTTCCAAGAACTCTGACAGGCTTTTCGGAATTGGATCCTAATCTATGAAGAATTTTTGTTGCACAATTTTCCTTTGAGAACTGAAATGCTGCTGGATTCGCTACATTGTCTGTATAGAAAACGTGACTGTATAGAAATATAGCTATTAAGCCCATGTGCCATATAGGCCCACTTGCAACATCTGAGTCAAATAAAATCTCTGTGATGTTTCTTCCAATGAGTCTGTTTGTTATATAAATTACACTTTTTATTGTAAGTCAATCAGATTAGTCTATATTGAGTTATTGAAGAAAATGTGAGACATGTGCCTGCTGATCCCAGAAGAAGTTGCAAAAGAACTTTGGTGATTTTGGTACCCTCAGAAGAAAACATTATTTGCATATTTCTACTCCTGTTTTTGGCAAGTATTCATTTGTTATAACATTTTAAGTGCTTAGTGTTTTGAATAAGTCATGTGTTAGAATATTACTTGAATTAGAAATATTGTTTCTTTTGAAATCAAAACATGAGTTTAGCTTGCTGGTAAACTGACCACATGCTCCACCAATACAGTAGCTGCATAGTATGGTTTGTTGCGATGCCATAAAGCATGATAAGCATGTATAGTTTACATTTCTGTATGCAGTTTAGGCTGTTAAATAGTCAAAACATGTGTATGTTTATCTTTATTTATTTTTTAATTAAATGTTTTCTTGGTGGGCTCAAAAAGGACGCTTGCAAAAAACATCACACCGATGTGGATGTAAATGACCATAGCTAACTACTTTTCTGCATGATCAATTTATAATGTTCATGGTATGTTAGTGCACCATATATAGATTTTTTTTTTTCCATATAGCTTTTTTGTGCCATTTGCTTAGAATAAAACTATTCTGTCTTCTAACCATAAATCAATTGATGCTGCCTTAAGCCCACCTGCTCACATAATGCCCCTCTGACTGTGTTTAAATGGGGGTTTTCTCCCTTTTAACCTTAGAACCATTTTCCTCTCTAATTTTGACCTCACCTGGTGAATCAGCTCCATAATTCAGATATTAATACCCACATTAAAATATCAGTGATATTGCATAGGTCAATTAATTCTGTATAAGCCTACATTCTATCCAAATTCAACACTAATCGTATTGTTTTAATCTTTACTTATCAGATGAGAAAAAACTACAATTCATGCCCACGCACCATTCTATGTGTGCAATCATGATGGATCATTCTATGTGTGCAATCATGACATTATTGAAAATCTGTACAAAAACAAGATGAAAGCCATCAAAGACTTGTTAGCATAAAACTGGCAAGCAAAGACAACCACAACTTGGGCAAAAAAATAGAAACTAATAGCCTAAATAATTTATTTGAAAACCAAATAAAGTTATTGTTTAATTCTAAATCTTGAAATTAACTCATTTACTATGCTTAGGACATGAGTATTGAGCCTGCAAACTGTTTTTCTTTCAGTCAGTCATCTTCAGAAATCTTAATAAAAACATCTTTAAGCCTGCTGGCTGGACCAGAAATTTTGGGCAATTTCAAATGAAAACAGCAAACAGTAGGATAGTGACATAGACAAAATGTCAACATATTGCAAGATGAAGTACTTAAGAGCAATTTCCACTATAATATAGATTTTGTTTGTAAACAAAACACTTCAAATAAGACATGTTGTAAGTACAGTTTTTCTGCATTGACAACATAGTAAAAATGCTGGTCACGCCTATTTAAAATGTAATTTACAGGCCATAGGATCGAAATGGAGACAAAATTAAAATGGCTATAGAAAGCTAAGAGTGCAGATGTGAATAGAATAAGTTTGTATTGTTATGATTTTTAAATATAAATTTATCAACAAATCATGAGGTGGGCTTATTTGGAACACCCATGGGCTTAAAGGGTGCGCAAGGTTCCCATTAAGCCCATACCAGACTTTTAACATATTTTGACAAATTAAACAAAAAAAAACATTAGAAATTGGTATAAATGAATTATTGACACTTCAAATGAGAGATTAGACTTTATTTTGAAATATAATGGTTTGAAATCGGGGCAGTATACAATATATTAAAGACTTCTGAAAAGCGGATTTGGTGGGCTTAATAGGGACGTTTACGCTGTTGTTTGTAAAACTTATTTAGGAAAGAGCCCATATTTCTACAAGGGTCTTGTATGTTTAGTAGTTAAAACACAACTGGCTTAGCTTCTGCAGGATTCCCTGGACAAGGAGCAAAATAAACAACCTACTTCACACTTATGCTTGCAGTTATGTTAGCAAGAAAGCAGCCATCGGTACAACTTAACAAAACCAAACAAAAGCGTGCACACACACGAACACATTTAGATCCAACCTTTGAATGTGACCCAGCAAGGAAACATCACAGCGTACTGACCAAGTCTAAGTGTGAGTGGCCGATGAAGATTGAGGGATGTATAGGGTTTTCAGTGACAATTGATGAGTCATCATGTACCATGGGGACATTAGCAGGAATAACTGCCCAAGTCATATACATCCAGTTCTTTGGTTACTGAAAACATTTTGCAGTGACACGGATTTATGTGTAAAAGTTCCACTGATTCCACTATTCCACTGATTCCCAATGTTGTTGATATTATTATTTTAACTTATTAGCCATCGCTAAATTGCTGCATTTAACTTTGACAGTATCAAGTTGCCCAATTAAATTACCTGTATATTTCAAATTTTGCTAACATAAAGCTCACTTAATGAAGCCATAGTCCAGGGACAAAAGTGCAGGCTAATGGGTTTTAAAAGAGTCCAGCCACTGTACAAGTGTAAGAGAGAGTATAAATAGAAGAGAGTATGGAGTTGAACAGGTAGTAGAACAGAAATTGAGATACTTTACGGGCTGAAGTGGGAGTTGGTGAGAGAGTGGGTGCACGTTTCAATAAGCATTTAAAAGTTTAACTGCTTTTTCTGTCACAGGTTCTTTATGCAACTAAACCAAAGTCTTTTGAAATTTACATGTTCAGCAAAAGGAGAACATATTTATCTCTTATGGATGGTGGAATTCACACATATGACTGCTAGTCTGCTGCTGCCATAGCAATGTTAAAATATGTGGCACAATTGGTTTGTCAACTTTAGTGTTGGAAAGTAGTGAGTTGTAGGTTTGACACCTGGCAGAATTCCAATGCTTTGCTTTTTGAAATTCACAACTCCAGTGGAATTACAAATTCACACAGCTGTTTGCCCTATCCCCAAGCCAGGGAGTATGAAACACAGGTTTCAATTTGTGCAACTTTATCCAGCACCGGAGGAGCAAACAGAGTGCATTGTAGCAACTCATGCTAATAAAAACGTGTCCGTATTTGGAGTTTGAAAAAACATTTAGGCAAAACTATTAAGAAGTTGAATTGTACCTACATCATTTCTTCTTTCTCACATTACAACACTTTTATAATATTTTGATGGCAATGCAGCAAAATACCAAACATATTCATTGTAACTTGTAATAACTGAGAGGGAAATAAACAGACTGCTCTTTGTTGTTTTTATTCTTTAATAATTGTATTTTTGATTTACAAAGAAGAAATGAAAGTTATATTTATTTTTGTTTTAAATATCAGTTACTCAAAACAAAATAAAATAACCGATAGTTTCACCGACCACCTGCACTTCTTTTTCATTGGTGATGATTAACAAACAAAATAATAGAAACCTGAATGGCCAAAAAATGCGCAATCCCATATGGAATCCATTTTTATGCATTTTCTCCTGTAAATGTAGTACAATAATTCTCTACTGTAACTCAAGAGTTCCCATTGATGCCCTTTGGGATGATACTGTAATTAGTGCCACATGTTTGGAGGAACACCATGAAGGAGATGTAACTCGGTGAAATAAAAAAGAAACAGGTACTGTCAGCTCCATGAAATACTGACCTTTAGAAAACCAAAGCCAGGGTATGATGCCATGAAGTGGCTGGATGAGGTTTTGCAGACTATAGACATCATTGTCAACCACGTTGCTCAAAGGATTACCTTCATTTCCCTTGTGGAGGAATGAATGAACTTCCCTAGTGTTGGATGGGCTCCCGTGTAAGATTATCCATTCCTGATTCCTTGCCTTTAACAATATATGACTCAAGATATACAATATGTACGTATTCAAACTGTTAAAATGTTTATTCAGCATGCATCTAACATAGTTAGCTACAGGAAAGAAACAGGCTGACCACGTCCATATCTATTAAGGTCTTTCTCAAACAATGACTTACTAAATGCACACACACACACACACTACTTTTTAGGATCCTTAACTTGTAAAATCCTATTCAAACTCAAACAGATTGCATTATTGGCGCAGAGAGGAACTGATGTTTATTTCTCTTAGGTATTGTATGATAGCAAAGAGCATATGCAAAACTAGTATTGCGTAACTTTATTGCACAATCTTGCATGACTAATCCTTTACATTAAATACGTAGGGCAAACTGTCCAGTTGGGCAGGAAACACATGGTTTGTGAGCATTTTTACTACAAGCTACATTTTAAAATTTCAGACGGAAATGTAATTAGGGCCATTACTATAAATCAATGTAGGGACTGAAGGGGAATGCTTCCTATTTTATTAATACTCTTTCTTTTACAAATACGGACGTGTAACCTAGGAAATACCAGCCTGGAAATACACAGCATCAATATCCCTTTGCCAAACAAAAACATCCCTTCTTGGCTATAAACATTTGCTCCTGCACCATATTCCAAGTTTGTCACCGTAACTGTGTTTTCAAGTATAAAATACTGCCTACATATCTTTTCTACCTTCTTGATGAAAACCATTGGAAAAAATAATTCCAGCACAGAATGCTTTTCCATTGGTAATGTGCTGACATTTTTACAAGCTTACTATTGCCTGTTATTTATACACAGGTATTAAGCCTCCATAATTGTTCAGTTTATAACCAGTATACATACCTGCAAGTCTCTATACTTCTGAATCTTTGGTATGTCCACTGAGATGGATAGCATAAACATTTATATGTGATAAAGTGTTTTCTTGCTGGTCTTTGGGGTTCTTCAACTAAATGGGAAATCTAGTAATGCTGAACATGCAGTGTGCCTCCTTTGTGCCTCCAGAAATAGTGGCATCCTTGAAAAATTGCTTTGAAAAAGGCTTCTTTATCACCCCCCTACTTTTAGTCCCATAACACTCTTCATGTTGGCTTGCTTGTCTTCTACTAGATAATTGTTAAGTGGTCCGATGGAGTGCTGTGCTTGAATGAAGATATTATATTTATTTTATGATATCATGATATATAAAATGATATTTCAATAACTTCTTACCACTAGACAACAAAAGATAAAACAGAGTTCGGGTTGGATTTTACGATAAAGTTTTATACACGTTATTAATTACAAAGAATGCCAACACGGGATATCACTTATGAAGGAGAACCTTACTACTAAGCATAGTCAGTGGAAAGTGAAACACAACTACTTTAGCAATATTAAATATATATTATTAAATATTAAAAATTAAAATACCTCAGTACATCATTGCATTCAAACCAAAACAGTAAGTGTGTTTGTTTGAGTACAAACAAATCTTTATTATTGGCACAGTAAGATAAATCCAAAGGAATCCCAGTTGCTGTGTGTTCTGGGACCAGAAAAGAGACACTGACAAATAGGGAAGAGTCTTTGTGTGTGGCCGTTTGATATGTGTGTTTGCCCACGTGAGTCTTACCTCTAACACCCCTCGCTCTAAACGGCTGCCTTCAGGGGCCGTCATAAGGACTTAGTGTGCCATTCTCAGCGTATCACCACCCTCATCAGCAGAGCTACTTGCCGGAGGCCATTTCAGCTGTGTGAGGGGATGTGTGCTCTTGGCTTTACATTAATCTCCAAGTCGATCAGGTCTTGGAAAGCTTGTCACGGTTTTGGGATTCCGAATGTCAGCTTCCGCCTACTCGAGGCACTCACACATCTCTTAGAGAGAGCGAGAGAGAGAAAGGGACGGTGTGTGTTTGTGTGTGTGTGTGTGTGTGTGGGAGGGGGAGGGGGTGATACATCTAGGGAGTTTGAAAAGGAGCATCACAAGTTGCATGAAGAATGGTCAGTTATTGTTATATAATCTTTTTTCCTCGTTTTCAAGAATATACGACTTTCTCAGCAAGAACAAAGGTCATTACATGACTTGTTTTTAATAGAGTTCAAGGTTGCTTATTGATGAAGCCTGTGGGGTAGGAGGGATAGTAGAGAAAGCAGACATATCCGAAAAATATCAGTAGAAGCATGGTCTCTTCTTTACCTTGTATTTTATCAATGTGAACACACAAAGACCCTGCACATAGCAATAGCTTCTGCCATGTAGTATACTTCTCCCCTGAAAAAAGCAACCCATCTTCATCATGGTTTTAAATATCCTTTTTGTAAAATAGTCAGTAGCATTTTATTACAAAATGTAATGCTTATTCTTCATAAACTATATAAAAAACTGTTAATAAGCTATAGAAACTACTCAATTTAACTAATAATTTCTTATTTTCTTTCCCTTTTTTTTCCATTCACAGCTCTGCAATGATGATTGCTGGGTAATATGTATGTTGTTGTCCAATGTCAAGTCTGTATTTGATCATGTAACGAGACCCTACTTCAGGTGCAAAATCTGAACTTTAAGACTGTCAACAAGCTAGCTGAAAATTAAGGGCATTGTCGAGGATCGCAAGGCTCGTCGAATGCCATTCAAATACGTAGTGCAAGTGCTTTTTCAAGGGGATTTGGGGTTTCTGATGGGCTGCCATTCCCATACTTAACAGGTTGTTATAATTTCAGGTCACCGCCGACTGGCGCTGAGTGCCTGTTTTGTTGTGTATGCGTTTTTCAGATGTGTGTAAAGCCACTCTGTGTCCCTCAGTACCAAACCATCTGTTTTATCAGTGTTTTTAAGAATATTAGCTACACTTTGACCGTCTGCATGTTTACGATACCGAGTGTCAGAGCGCTATCCATGGTTCTGATAGCTTTCTCTTTAACCTCTCTACTTTCACAATACAATAGTCTAATTAACTCATTTGACTGTAAAATCCAACACATTGTTGGCAAAATCTACATATGCCTAATGGTGTGTGTGTGCGTGTGCTTCATAACTAGTGTGCTATAGGGCCCATCATATTAGCATGCACTGGCACCCGTTGTTACTACCCTACGCCACTGTCCCTGATTGTCTGTTTCCTCTCGTCAACGTATGCGTGTCTTCCAAATACAGCTAGATGAAATCAGCCAGTTCTCTGCTTGGAACAGAGCATGTATACAGTGTACCTCAACATTCCTTATTTATGCTACCAAAACAACAAACATTGTATTACATTCCCAACAGGCTTTGGGTAGCAGGTGCCAGAAAACCTATGACCTAACAAAAACCAGATGCCAACTAATTGCTCTTTAGGCACTACCTCTATATGATGTACCTTGGGGTAAAGCTGCAGTAAGAAGCTTAGGGCAGCAAAATAGTAGAGGTTACTATCAACGGTCAAGAGTCTGGACAGTACTTTAAGCCTGCAGGATTCCACTTCGGAGCATTTGCTCTATCTCCACAGTAACGTAGGGTTAGAGTGGTACTGTGAGCCAGGTTCTTAACATGCTGTGTCACTAGCCCAAAACTCAATATTATCCACTAGCATGCAGCAACTTGTCAGCACCACCCAAAATTCAGTCACATAAAAAAACATTTTCAGTCGCAATAAACAAACACAAAAACATGGTATATAATGTGAATAGCAATACATCCTGAGAGATCACAAAATATGTTCCTGGAATCCACTTTAAAAGTGAGAGCATCAATACAAAACGTTGATGCTCCTCCTGATGAACGCCAAAACTCTTAGCAGGTGGTGCACAAATAGTATTAGAGACTTTCACTTTTGCTGACGTTTGAAACAGTGTGCTTAAGTGGAGCCTCTCGACTCAGTAAAGCCCTACGACGCAAGTCCTTCAATCCAACTCAGAGGATTTTCTTAACCATGTTAGAACTCTGCCACCTCTGTCGCTATAGGTTCAACTACTAAAGTGATTTAAGTGGCATGCTAATCTTTGCCTTAGCTAGGCCTAATAGTTAGGTTTGAAGAAATAAACTGTCCATTCAGACTTGGCATTTAAAACTCAGGCTCAGTGCTGTTTGTCTGGATCTTTGAATGTTCTTGCAACCAGCCCACATTTCCCTAATAGATGCCAGCAGAAATATCCATAGGACATGGACAGTATTAAAGGAACCCTTTCCTAATATTTTGTTGCATACCCTAATTTATTTGTTGCGGGGATTATTAGTTGCAAACAATGACAGCTTCCAAAAAATTTTTTAGCCATCAAGTGTAAAAGCTTCTTGCACCTGTATATTGGTAGTTTTCCCAACTCTTTCATTGCTATTTAAGTTCTTGGGTGTCAAGTTCAATGGCAAATTTCAGCTTTTTCCAAAGATTCTGAATGGGGTTGAGATCAGGGATCATTGCTGAACAGTTTAAGACAGACAATTTTGTTTTGCAACCATTATGTTGTCCTTTTCATTGTGTTCTTTGGGTAGTTATCAGGCTGGAGGACCCATGGTCTTCGAACCAAACCTAGCTTCCGTACGCTATAGCACATTTCTCTCTAAAATGCCTTGGTAAATCTTCAGATTAAATTATTCCATTAGGTCGAGGCCTCCAGTACCAGAGGCAGCAAAGCAGCCGCACAACATATGGATCCACCACCATGTAGGCAGTATGTTCTTTCGCTGAAAAGCATTATATGGTCGCCATTAAATAAATCGGTTTGCATATCTAAACAAGCTCTATTTTTGTATTGTCTGTCCACTGAATATTTGCCCTAAAAGTATCGCGGTTTGTCTGGGTCCATTTTGGCAAAGAGCATTGGGCCTCATTCACCAATATCTTCCTAAGTTTTTTTCTTATATATGATCTTACGATATTTCCTAAGAGAAGTCTACGTCGGATTCAGTAAGTTAAACCGCAGAATTGTTCGCACCTAGTTTCCTATATTGATGAATCCCATTTCTTCGTAAATAGAAAGCTTGTGACAGTTGTTGCTAATTATCATAAACGCCCCGCCAATATCCATAAAAGGGCATGAGACTGAAGGGCCGTGTGCAAATGAGCTGTCATATTTAGTGGCGTCAATAGTGGATATTAAATAACACAAAAAAAGATGAGAAGAATGATATTCCTCGTTTATGGAATGCTGTATCCGGAGAAGGGCACACAACTAGACCGGACTGCACCTACAAATCTGTGCAGTTTGCTGGGTTGCCTTCACGTGTAATGTACAAGACAAGTCTGGTGAAGGACCTAGGCTGTATCAAAGCACCACCAAGCCTATTTTTGAAAAGTATTGTTAGCCGGCAGAAATGTATTAATACACAGCCAATTATGTATGTTGTCCGCTTTCCTTTATTCCCCCGAGTTTAGTTGGTTCGGGTTGGGGTCGGAAATTTAGATAACAAATTCGGTCCGTGCTATAGATTTGGGCCACAAATTGGCGGGCCGGTCTGGGTTGGGCTTAAATGTTTTTGGCCCGTTGAGACCTCATGCACCAGCTATGATGTAAATGATAAAAACATATTGCAGTTTAAATCCAATAATATTTTACAACTGTAGAATTTAAGGAAACGTAAATTATTTAGAACGAACATTCCGCCTTCAATGTGTGTCAATTTGCTCTTGAGTGTGCGTAGATTTTGTTCTTCCACAAAAACAAATCCCAAATAAGAAAACATTGGTGAATGTCAGAATCTTTGTAAAAATCTGCGTGCACCCACGTAAGTGGGTTTTAAGAAGAAAACTGGTCTTAAGCATGGTTGGTGAATGAGGCCCAATTTTCTTTCAGCAGGGGGGGTTTCCTTTGCATTCGCTCACAATGCCCTTCACCCTGGTCCAGTCTGTGGTGTATGGTTTGGTTTGAAACCTTCACTCTAGATTACCGGTTTCTTCCACAGTTTGCACCAACCTTTGAAGACTTCTCTCACTGATTTTCATAATTGTCCCGTGTCCCGGAAGGTTCTTGACAGTTTTGAAACCCACCCGAAAGTCTTCAGAAACCTCTTATAGTAATTTATTCCATAAACTTTATTACTGTTTTTCTTGCATTCAAAATTAACCAGTGAATTTTTTTTTTGCTATAAATCCAATAACACAAATAACAGGGGGGTAAATTATCTTTATATAGTGATTGTAATGAAACAAATATGTGATAAAATTATTGACAAATTTCCAATTGGGTTACAGTTCCAAAAATATTCAAATTCTTAGTAACATGTTGCAGTCTTTAAGAGGGATGTCAAGACCTTTATAATTTGTGTGTTTGGTGAACATAGCACTTCTTATGCTCTCAGACAGCTCTCTTCACCGAATAAATCTTTCTTGCTCAAGGGATTTTGTCAACTGGGACCAGCCAGTTTGTCAGGATATAACAATTGTTTGTTACATTTAACAATTCCCTCAGGGACTATAGTAATTACAAAAGGTGAGTAGGGATTTTACAAATTAACATCGTGACAGCTGTTATTGTTACCCTGGAAAATGGAATTACTATTTTACAGGTGGTTTTGATTGAATATGTTGAATGATTCAAATAGACATTATTTAATGTCAATGATTGCTATTTAAAACTTCATGCTCAAGGATATGCAATATTTGAAAGGCTTGGTGAAACCTAACAAGCCCCAATTTTCAGTAACTTGATCAAATCTGACGTGTTTAAGGCTATAATTATTATCAATTGCAGTTCAGTTCACTTCAGTTCAATTTCAGGTCACGAGAAGGTTGATATCTCTCAGGGATGCTTGACAACAAGCTTGCCAAAGCTAAAATGTCCAGCTTAAGTAATCTTTTGATGTAGCTCATCTACTTATAGTTACAATGATGGTGTCTACTGGTTTGAAGTCATCTGTTGTTCATTAGGAGCAGTAATGAACACTGTTACTTTGGAATGTTAGTATGGATTGTATTTTTTTCTTCCTACATTGACATGATAATAAGAATAAACTCATATTTATGGTTCATAAATATTTTAGTACTTCAATAAAATGCTGTTTTACAGTACATGGATCAGAATGTGACTCTGGGCTGACATAAAACCCCTTACTGATATTTATCGGCTTTACTTGAAAACAATCCCTCCAACAATTTACAGTCATCTTCATAAGTAACTTCAACTGAAAGCTTTTTAAGTAAAGTCGACTAGAACATGTTGATAATGCACAGGTTAATGAATACCTGACTCAAAAAAATGACACGGAGCAGACCATCAATTCTATTTCCATTAGTTCCCTCAATTGAAAAAATTGTGTAGTTCCTATTTGACATTACAGTTACTTACTCGATGCAGTGCACAAGACCATATGTCAAGATCTGACATATGGTGCAGGTGCCTGAGGCAGTGATGAACTGGAAAGGACTGAGAGACAGTGGGAGAGAAACTTCATTCACCTGCAACATGATCACCTCAGGAGCAACGGATTGCGGTTTTCCTTGGAACAAAAACCTGTTTTACAAAAAGTGAACAAAAGAAAATGGACAGGCTTATGGCTCCTTTAAGCAATCCAGAAATTGTCAGTGATGACGTTAAAGTGGCCATAATTGTCCTTGAAGTTGCATAAACAACAAATAACCAAGGAGATCCTAGGAGCAGATTTCTCGGATGATGTATCTCTGTAACGGTGCCTGACCTGTATACGTACAGTATGTACCTTTTCCCCTGGCTCAGCAGTTAAGGATTTTGCCTCTAGTACTGCTGAGCGCAGGACCCAGGATTGAGACCCATCTATGGAATGAACTCTGGAGGATGCGGCAATCTTTGCTTGCTTGAGGGCCACAAGTCGATGAGAAATGAGAAAATAAAACAATGTAGACAGATTCCCCAAGAGCTAGAACTTAAAATATACCAAATTGGAAAAAAGTCAAGTATTGTATTACCTTGTCTGCTAATATAATTTTCTCTTTTTTATTTCCCAAGTCCAAAAAATTCCAACCCCTCTCAGAAAAGTTTGCATGACTGTTTGGGATGTATCTTAAAAAATGCAATTTAAAAAATGATGCTGGTATAGGTCTAAGTCTATTTTGATTGATCTACTGACACCTCCAATACCATGAAAGGCTAATCCTTGAGAGTCTGTGGGACAATCTTTGATATTTTCTATTTGCAAAACACGGCAGTGTCACGCTGGGGCTTTGGAGACGCATGGATTACTTTATGCAGGATAGTCTGTGCTCCCTACAACAGCCCAAATGTCCAACATGAGTATCCTTCCCCTTTGAGCATTATTTACATAAAGATTTGCTTGATCTGAGTGCATAGAGGGATGAATTGGTACCAACTGACCTTATTTTTGGTTAAAAAAAAAACTCTTCTTTTAGCTAGTGGTTCTTTTTGTAACAATGGATATAATTATTCGTGCTAATACTCAGTACTCTATTTATTCCTTTTTAGGTATTTGCAAAAAACTAGCCTGGCGTACTTTTATTTGTACATACTGTATTTGTGTCAATTTGTGTGACAATTTGGCTATAAACAAAAAGGAGACTCTTTTGGTTTACATTTTTCAAATATGTGAAAAATCAATTTATTAATCAAAAATTATTTTTATTTCAAACCATTCATAGTCACAGTTTTTCAAGAACGTCTGAAAAACATTTAGTAAACATTTGTTATTTGAAATTGATAAAAACCATTTCAGTTCACGTAGCTAATATAATGTGTGTTAAGGTGAATCTAAAATAAAAAACATTTTGAATAAGAAGTGGGCATCAATATAGAAATTGTATGATTTATATCCAGTATTTGATACAAAGTTTTTAATAACCAAAACCTGATACTCAAAAGGCTATTGACTAGTTGTTTGAAAATGTCACTACGCAACAGCTGTAATTGGAAATATTTAGCACAGATTACAAGGCCATTTCATATACAGTATTTTGAAGTTAAGTCAACAAACCTCAATATGATATTGCATCTATACCTCCACTACAACAATTTTCTAACTTTTACAATAACCCTTTTTAAGCTGGATTGACTGAATGCCTCAGAAAGTGCCCAAGCGCAACAGGGTTTCTCATGCTTTTGTTCCATTTCTAGTTTGAAACAGGAAGCAAAAAAAATAAATTCTTGAGTAAGTGAAAAGCACTTCCTTGCTGAGGTAGATATGGACCTACACAAGAACAATCTATGCTTGTTTGTTCCACAATGGTTGAACATTCCCACAGTTTTTTACCAACATTACTCAAGTTGCAAACATAGTTTCATATGAAAATTAGTAATCACTCAACTATGAGGAACTGGTCCGACCCACATCTTTTCTCAGTCTTTTTCTGGAATGGTATTAAATTAAACTGTCTGTCCTGAGACCTGATCTAACCTTCCACGTGAGCAGTAGCAGTGACAACTCATAGGAGTTTGTTGATACACTGTACGGCTGTATACAAATATGCTACATGCTAGCATTAGTGGTAGGCCTAATGGGTAGATATAATGGGAGTTAATCTTCAGAGGGCCCAGGGACTCGGTACGATGGGAGGAAGGGCAGATATTGAAAGTATTTGAACCTATGCAGAAAGCCTGTGCAGAAAGAGATATCGTAACAGGATTCGTCAACACTGCAAATCTTGCCTCGTTCTTGTACTTTCTTGCGCCAACTCTTGATGCCCCTCTCTTTCTCAGTACCTGCAGTTTGAAAATAAGAAACAAAGCAAATTCGAGGGAAACAGGTTGGTATGAAATGTAGTTTATTGTTATCCACCCTAGACATGAATCTAAAGTATCTTTAAGTAAAAACATTTTCTCTGACCTGGAATTGTGTTGTCCAATATAAATCCTAGAAATCCTCCAATGAACATGTGTGTGGTAAACAAGACTACTATGACTTGATCAAGTTCTTTAATTCCTGTAAAAAATACATATTTATTAAATGTATCTATGGTAATTCATTGATTTATTTGAGGTTATTGAATGATTAAGGTATACAACAACAGAAAAGTAGAATACACAAGGGACTTGAATATCTGGTCAAGTTGGAAGTACTATTGCATGTGTTGCACTGACACACATGGGGAACTAAAAAGCCATCCCAGTCCCAATAGAAAGGAATTGACTAAATAAAAATAAAAATAAAAAAGGACTTATATTGCACAAAGTAAGCCTACAAAACAAAAGCAGAATATAAGATATAATACAGATGTGTTGGGCTTTATGTGTTTAACAGGATTTTCTATAAAGACCGCTTTGTTCACAGAGCACGCAGACTGGATACGGTCTTTAGTGGAGAAAGTAGGGAATGAATATAGCAAAGGTTAGAGCCACTGGCCAGGGGGAAGATATGAGAGAGCAGTGCACCTAAGCCGAGGGTGGCATCCCAATTATAGGTGGTGCGACAGACTGTCAAAGAGGATTGGGAGCTAAGCAGCCTATAAACCTCAGAAAACCAGACATGTCCTCATCCCCAACCCTGTACTCTGCTCTGGATTAGCCTTGTTCTGCCAACCTCTTGATTGCTTGATTTAGATCGTAGGTTTGGAAAAAGTTGTTAAATTTCATCTGCTGAATGGCAATCCCATTTGAAGCAATGGGTTAATTTTTGGTGTTTTACCTGTTCCACTAATACCCAACAGAATGATTTAACTGTTTTGTAATGTAAATGTGTGTGGTTGTGTCGTGTGTACTGTTTATAGAAGGAAATACATGATATACAATTACCAGTGTCAATGATGCCAGGGTTGGAATGAAACCAAGTTGGCAACACAAGGCCACTAAATGTGGAGAAGCCTAGGATCAGCAGGTTTCTGGATGAGTTGAGATCCACATACTGGGCAACGGTAAGACAAAATGCAAAAATAAACCACTTCTTTATCGTTAAGCTCTACTTCTTATAATACATAAATTATACTTATTGTCTAATAAACTCAACATGTGTGTAGCTAGAACTAAGTCTGAGCGTACTGACTAGTTGGCAGTAGTTGTAGTCACATTGCAGATGGGAAGAACAATTATGTGGCATCTAATCAACTATCACACAGTCATTGTATTGCGTAGGCATTTCCTAGAATCTCTCTCTCTCTCTCTCTCTCTCTCTCTCTCTCTCTCACACACACACACACACACACACACACACACACACACACACACACGGTGACTACAGTTTGTTGCACTAATGACTGGTCCACTGATTTACAGAGCATCCGGAAAGTATTCATACCCCTTCACTTTTTCCACATTTTATTATGTTACAGCCTAATTCCAAAATGGATTAAATAAAGAAAATTCCTCAACATTCTACACACAATACCGCATTATGACAAAGTGAAAAACGTTTTTTAGAATTTTTTTGCAAATATATTAAAAATATAACACTAAAATATCACATGTACATAAGTATTCACACCCTTTGCTGTGACACTCAAAATTGAGCTCAGGAACATCCCGTTTCCACTGATCATCCTTGAGACTATAAGTGCTTTACATTTTTTCAGTTTGACATAGGTTCAAGATCATACCATAGGACGAGCATAGGGGCTGTAAATTATTGCCTTTTCTAGGATTTAAACATACATTTTATTATGGAATATACTGTGTATGTATGTATGTGGCTGATGGATCATGGCAACTATTCTCAGAAACCTTTTACTTGCAGTATTTTCAATCACATGCAGCTGCTAGTGCTTTGTATAAATGCTCCCCAGGTGACCTAAAAAGTAATGGTTTGGGTAAACAGTAAAATGCACTTGCTCCCTCTGACCTCTTGCTAACCCCTTGAAAACATGTATGGCTTATCCAACAAAGCCAATTTTACTTGTGTTAAATTGCTCTTAAAATAAACATTTGCAGTACATAAATATATTTATGGAGTGTGTCACATGAAACTATTGAGAAAAAACAATTGCAGATGAAAATATGAATTGTTTTAGAAATATAACTATAATATATAAATATATAACTAACTATATTTATTTTTACACTAACTAACACAGTAACTATACTGTACCGTAGTTATTGAACAACGTGCATGATTTTCCTTTAAAGAAATACAATTAATGCCTAAAAAGCTTAATTTCACCTGCAGGTTGGAGATTCCCACAGCTGCTATCATTCCAAACATGACAAGAAACATGCCACCAATGACCGGATCTGGGATCGTGATGAAAACGGCTCCAAACTTCCCAAAGAGCCCCAAGAGGATCATCAGAAGCCCTGCTGTCTGGAGGACTAGCCTGCTGCCAACCTGGCACAAAGTAGGGACAGCGACTCATTAGTCTACGAAGGGAGAGCTGTCAATCATGTTCTACCATGCCAGCCTTATTTGGAGCCTGAAACTACATGGCTACTCATTGGGAAACCTTTAGGAATCTTCTGGCATGACCGATAAGGGACAAACGTATTTTGGATTTTTCCAGTCTGTTTCAGTGGCCAGTTGTTTTAAGGGCAGAGGTATACATGGAATTTGAGACTAACAGAACATAAAGACTTTGAGCATGACTGAGCAAGCCAAAAACCTTTAGAAGCAATCAAGTTAAGAGATTAATGAATACATATTTATCAGAGAAACACCTCCTGCAAAACTCCAGTTTTTACCAGAGTTCTTGTGTTAAAGGGTTACAAACGACAATAAAATGATTTAAAACAAAGAAATTAAAGGCATCTATCGAAATGGCATTGTCTTAATTTCTAGATTCTAGTATTTTTGTATGTGATTATGATTTACAGCAGCTTTTGTTCTTAAGCAAGGTTACATGAAAGTGCATTTGATGTGATTCTAGGTCGTAGGCCTACTTTGGTAATGCCGAGTGCAGCGATGTTCTGGCTGTAGGACGTGGTGCCGTTCCCGCTGCCCCACAGCGCTGCCAGGATGCAGCCGATGCCTTCGACGGCAATGCCACGGTTGATGGCGTGGGTGGGCGGAGGTGGGGCCCCTGATAGCCGGGCACAGGCATAGTAGTCTCCAATGGACTCCATGGTGGAAGCCAGAACGCCCGCCATCATGCCCAACACAGATGACACGCTCACCGTGGGAACTCCCCACTGGCCTGGCGATTGAATTGAAATACGTTAGTCTGCACGTAAAATGACACCAATGCCAGTTCCCTGAAAAACGTTTGGCCTCTTGGAACATTTCAGGTTTTACCTTTCCTGAGTTGTATGATAAAAGTTTTTTTTAAATGTACAGTAGTGATGTGCAGTTCAACTCTTTTCAATGGACTCATTAGAGTCAGTTCAAGTAAATTAATCGAATTGGTCAAGTTTTTTTCCTGAAATCTATTTTTTTTTTACCACTTAGGCATGGTGAAGCAAGTTATTATTTGTCATTTGTTTGGTCAAATATTGCAAAACATCGTAGTTTAGACTAAAACCCAGGTCTATTTTGTTTTATGATCAAATTTGATTATTTAGGTAGCATTTGTGGTTTTCGTGTAATTACTAGTAATGTAATGTAGTTAGCATGCGGTAGCAGGCTATCTGTTGTTCTGCACATGAATGCGTCCACTAAAGATAGCTTTATTAAAAACTATTCAGCTTAAAGTTAGAAGAGGCATATTATCTGTAGGAGGTGATTTTGGCGGCCCCTATGAATTGCTTAGTGTAATTATTTTCCCTGTCGCAAAGATGAAATGCAGAACTCTCGTGTGGTCACTGCATATCGCTAGCATAGTCGACAATTATACTCCAAGTATGGCCATCTCTTCAAGGTTTAGTGACGCACTGGCTTGTGTCCAAAAAGCAATTTGTCACAGTTTTGCGGGAGATCCTGCACGGTGGCAGACAAAATTAGTGTTAAATATTGCGACTTCAAAAGGATTGATCTGAATCACAATTGTTCATTTTCCCATAGACATTACAATGTGCTATCAGAAGAAATGTATTGATAATCCGTTAATATAAAAATGTTGCCTATAGTGGCTTTATACAAAAAATATTTTCATGGCAGCAAATGAACAAATTAAATTTATCAGTTATTAGGAATGAATGAATGAACAAATGAATAAAAATCTGCCTATACTGACCTATTTAAATAGAATGTTTAGAGCACACTACACACAAATACAAATAATATTTATGTATCATATGTATTAGAAAACACTTTCTCAAAAGGTGGGGGAACAGTGGGTGTCAAGTTGACTACGGAGTGTGACTACGGCTGCAGAGTATGACGTCTCAGGAACGAACGGTACACTGTAAAAAATAATTTGACCTTTTAGTTAGTTCTACTTGGTTTAATAGATTAGTTGTACTAAAATTAAGAAAACATTGAGTCAACCTGACCAACTGATCAAGCAAAACATATTAGTCAATGCAAGTTAGACATTCAAATTTACTCAAGAACAATTGAATTAACATACTGAAGACGTCACCTGACTCTTGACCGCGTGAAGTAATAGTCATCGTTACTGCTATCCTAATAGGCCGTTGAGGTAAAACATTTGCATATATCCCAGCAAGTTATTAGATGTAATATTAATGATAATACAATTTATTTGGATTGTGCTTTACTTTGCAAGAGTAATCTCAAAGTGATACAATCCCTGTTAAACATACATATCATATTCTATAAGGCATATGGAAAAAAAATGTTTTTGCAACTCTTACTCTGAACACTGTTATCATTAACTAAAAACCCTGAAATGCTCTACCATAAGTTATTTGACCCGCGCTCCCGAGATGCGAGAGTCATAGCTTGCTCATGAAAGTTCGCTTGGGCTGAGCCGACGAAACTTAAAGCAGCTGCCGAGATACTGTGGCGATGCTGGTCAATACAGTCCTGCCGTGAAGTCATGACTCGGAGGATAACCCTAAATTCCCTAAATAGAAGAGGGAGGCAATTCAAACGTGTGCTCTCCTCCTGTTACCAATTGTGAAAAAAGTAGTATGTTGGGGGACCTGACGTATTTACGTGAAGGTGCTGTATCCATCCTACCATTAGCTATACTGCTTATCCTATGCAGGGTCGCGGGGGGGCTGGAGCCTATCCCAGTCGACACAGAGCAAGAGGCGGGGTATACCCTGGACAGGTCGCCGGTCTATCACAGGGCTGTATCGAGAAATTGTATTTATTCAACTTACAAATACATGTCAATATCATTAAATAATCAGTTTGCTGTATGCCAATTTCGTCAAATTGACTTTTCATAGTGAGTTGCATGAACTTAAATTGAAGTACATCCAACTAAAATAACGAAGTTGCCAGAACCTATTCTTTGCTCATCTTAATCAAAATTTTAAGGCAGCCAGGTTACTCATAATTATAAGTTGAGCCAACTTTATTTTTTTTACAGTGTAGATGATCCGAATTGAATGAGACGTGGAGCATAAACTGACATATCAGTGATTCAAACTGAACGAGACTTAAGGCATGAGCTATCAATGAGAGCTAACCTATCAATGAGTCGGACTAAACATGACTTGGGGCAGTAGCCGAACTATCAGGGAGTCAAACTAAACGGGACTTGGGACATAAGCCAAACTGTCAGCAAGTGGGTCCATGAGCAGAAATCTATCGTTCATTCCTGAAACGTAACACTCCGTAACCTACTATAAGTGCCTCTCGTTTCTCGACTATGTTGTCTCGGTCTTTATCCGAACCTTGACACAGTGCAGCGGCGTATGGATTCTCAAGCTATTAATTGATGTTTGGAGCTGTATGTGTCTGTCTGTGAGTAATAATATAAATGTATTGTTAATACAAAAGCATTGTCTGATGGCTTTTGTTCAGCACAGCAATATTTAATGAGTCAGGTAAAGTTGGATTAATTTGGCTTCTATTCGATTCTATTCTGACCACAAAAAGACTTGTTTGAAAAGACTTGTTCGTTCATTGTTGTGCATCACTCATTTACATGGAATTTTACAAGGAAGTGTAACTGTTATGCTGTCATGCCTTTTATCGCCTGGATCTAATGTACTATGGCATTAGGTCCAATGTACCTGGTCCTTAACAGTTCCAAGTAGGTTGACTTTGATGAAAATCTTCCTTTATAAAAGATCATTTCAAGATAAGATTTGCTCGCAAATTATTTCAATACCAAGAAAGCCACTACTGTATAAACATACCAGCATTAAGCAAACTCAGGGAACTTTCCCTTAAGAAAGTGGATAACATAATGCAACATTATCTTCTCCCTGGTGGCGTTAATGGCATTTTATTGCAAAACATTTCCTGAAAGTCAGGATCAGAAATGAGAGATAGGCCTCCAATGCTGACAGATAAGTCTCAATAGATATTTACAATGGCATTCCAAACTTTGCAGGATTAACAGATTCTGGCAACACACTAGCAAGGTGCCAAAAGACATCCCCTTGTTTACACACCTGGATATGGTACATGGAACCAGGGAGCGCTAGTAACAGCTCCAAGGTTGATGTCCGTTCTTGCAGCGTAGCCGTATTGATCTGCCTTAGAAGGCAGGCCATTAAAGAAGGTCAGCAAGAAACAGACCAACCAAGCCCCACACATGCCAAACAAGGCCTGAGAGAACACAAGAGGGAGAGAGACACATTTTCAACACGCCTTTGTGGCTTGTCGGGAATCGATAAAAAAACATTTACAATCTCATGTAAATCCACCGGCCCATTTCTAGTCGTTTAATGCAGTGGAACGGTTTTTGTAACTCATCAAACTGCTTTCCCCATAGGCTGTCTCGCTTACAGAGCACGTGCTGTAATGTATACCAATGTAACAAATGAGTCCCGACAGGACCCACTTTCCCCTTGGAGACTGGCCAACAACGTAGGTGTGTTCTAAGAAGACTACAATAACTGGTTTTTTTGCATCGCTTCCCAGTATATTAATCATAGCTCTGTCTTTACACTAGGTAAACGGTGGCAAATAATGACTTATGAAACCTTTTAGTGACCTCTTTCAAAGGGATTGCTTTTTTGTGGTCTGAAAAGGTCCTTTTGTATTTTTTTTTCTTAGTCTTAATCCAGCTATTAGTTATCAACGCACAAAGCAAAGTATCCGTTAGAGACATATAGCAACATACCTTAAAGAATGTAGGAAAACAAACCTAGTGTACCCTTCCTTTCATTCAAATTCATTAGCACAAGGACGCTTTTGTAATGTTTTTGTTTACAAAACTTATATAACTGTGCCCTCTGAAAATGTCACCTCCTTATGGTCTATTTTAAATGAGGGGAAATGGCATCTTGTCTGATAGCTGACATCCTGTGAGCCTTTGTGCTACTCTGGGAAGTATAGTTCTAAAAGATTGCAGCGTTGCCCTAACTTTGCCTCATGCAACCCTTATATTTCGAAAGGCGGCACTTACTTTAACAAAATATATAGATTCCACTAACCAAAGGAAAATATTTCAAATATGAAAAAATCCAAACTCTGTTTTCATGGATCGTAAATATTAGCCTGGGGGCTTTGGTAGTGCGCTTATGGTGCTGTAAGAGTGCAGTAAATTCTCACTAGTGAAATATATGGCTTCTTTTTCCCCATTTGATATATGATATATATTAGGGGCGTGCTGAGTGGAGTCCTTGATTTCAGATGACTATAAGGAGCTTCACGTGGCATTTAAATCATCAAGACCTAAGCACCACTTAGGAAAACATTTACAACTCCAAACATAATACAGGTGATAAGAGCCATGATGAACTGGGTTTCATTATGTTCCCGAGTGTGAGACACCTGTTTGCGCTGTAGAAAGTAGATATTTCTTGAACTATACTCAAGTTGATAAAGGCTTGTGTCCAAGGAATGCAAAAATTCAACAGTGGGCCTGAAATTGGACACGGCTACCACTGAGACCACTAGAACCGTTTGAAACTAGATGCTGTGTCTGTTGTAATTGGTAATGCCTTTTTAAGTGACATTTTGTCATTTGTAATCGAAGTGGCACTCACAGAAAACAGCTTGAAGAGGGGATACTGGAAAACTGTCCACTTTTTATCCTTATAAGCGATCAGTGGAACGTTGACTTTACTGAGATACTGGGAGAAGAGGAGGATGAGGCACACAGTCCTGTGAGAGAGAGAGAGAGAGAGAGAGAGTGTGTGTGTGTGTGTGTGAGAGAGAGACAGAGAGAGAGAGAGAGAGAGAGAGAGAGAGAGAGAGAGAGAGAGAGAGAGAAAACAAAACAAATCATTGACTTCAAAGTTGTTCAGTCCCCCAAGGGCTGCTGTGACTATCTCTCCACGGTCGGTTGTGATCTGACATGTTTTAATTATCCAAGCTTAAACGCGCTGTAGGCCATACATGAGTAATGGAGGAGTGAGGCTTACTGTCACTTACTCCACATGACGACCTTTTAACATACATGTCCTCTGTTTGCAGGAATGAGGAACATACTGTACTGTTCGACTAATAGCCCACATCAGCAGTCTATACTGGGCCATTGACGTACCCCTACTTGGGTTATCAACCACATCTCAACACAAGCCACTGGGCTAAGAAGGATGCAGCCGATTAGAACCTAGACCTGGAGACAGGAGCTGGATGAGCTGACCCGTCTAAAACCCACACGCGTCGGCCAACGGGAATGCCTTCAGCCCCGCCTAATTCAAAGATGGTCGCAGTAAATTGAGTTCCTTCATGCCATCAGTCAGAAGGACGAGTAGAGTTGATCGAAAGGACAGATCCACTGTGCTGTAATTCTATGTCACAAGGTTGATTGAGAAAAGAATATGTGGATGTGTTTGCTGAGCAGCGATAAAGTGGCAGTTTCTGAGTAAGACTGCAGAGAAAAGTGGCTGTTGTGTTTGGGAGTTTATTCATGGGCACCATGGGACCTGCTGCCTCACAGGCAGGTGACTGTCACATGGTCAACAGACCCACCGTGTGGCACTCTGAGTCACAACCTTTATAACAAAACTAGGACGTGAAATGATTAAGTCCTTGAAGTGATATGCTATATTTGGAGCAAGTGGTATTTTGGTCAATCAATGGCCAAAATGGAATGGGAAAATGTATTCAGACAATTCAGCAATACAAATTAATCCCTATCGATTTGGGTTCATCAATCCAAGGTCAACTTTTTGGAAACACATGGGGACCCAACGCAACAATCTGGTTTAACTTAAGACTTATCTCCAATGATTGCCACCACGACATTATATAAATAGTTCAGACCGCTTAAAACTTGTGTGACTTCGATTCCAGCCTCGGACAGAAACATGCAAATCTCCTTAGCCCTACTGGAAGCACGGAAGCTCCCCCAAAGGTCACTCAGAGCTCTTTTTCATATCCTGCATGACAGAGCTCACAGCACACCTAGCTCAGAAACATTTGAACTTTTCCAGCAGTACTCTGCCGAGGCTGTTCTATGTTCTCCTCCATCATAAGACACCAGCGGCCTGTGCGTGGCAACAGCTTGTACATCATACCGGGGAGAAAGTGACCTTCCACTCACAGTGCGGCAATTCCCCAATGGGCCCCGGATTTCTTCCCAGCCTCAATGAATAATGAGAGACCAATGAGGTTGATGGTGGGGGCGATGGCCAATGGCCCGATGAACTTGAGAACCAAGCCCACCAGCCCGGACAGACCCAGGACCAGCTGGAGTAGGGACGAAACCAGTATGGCCCCCTGGATCTGCAAGTCACAAAGGAAGAGGATGAAGGGACTGCACGTTAGAGGAACAACAGCTCACAAGAACCATAAACAATTTAGTTTGGTGAGCTTTCATAAGCATTATGACGACAATAAAAATAGAAAATGACCGGTTTTAACTACGCGCTCGTAATGCAAAAGATAACCTGGATTCCTTAATCCTGGTACCTGCCTGATGTGTGCGAACTCATACCAACACAGGTTAAACTCAATTATGAACAGGGAAAAGGGTGATGGCTACCACAGTTCAAGTTGGTTGTGTAAGTTTGTGGTTTTAGGACTTAAACTCTTTGTTTCAAAAGTCAATCACTGTGTCTTATCGGTTTCCCATTCACTGTCAGTGAGCTGTGCACTGTGACACATCACAGATTAGTCTGTAGATTAATCATCAGGTGGACCCAGCCCTCCTTTGAAAATACTATGCGAGATGCTCCTACACACAACACACACACCCACATCCACCCACGCACAGGAGTGAACACACACACACACACACACGCACCTGGTGCCAATTATTACAGACCATTCATCTCTCTTAATCCCTCATGTCATCAGATTTTTTTATTTACAGTCACCTGTGACTATTTATTAAAGCACACCCAAATCCTGCACCCAAAAATCGTCCTAAAGTAGCAAAGTTGCATAGCAAAAGCCATTAAATATCACCAAGGAAAATAATCTGTTGCCAATGATCTTGCGCTGGGATCTTTCTTTCGAACATACATACAAAGTAATATTGTGGTTTACATTTTTTTCTTCTGCACACACTGCACTATGCTTCGCTCACGACACATTTCCCTTAAAAACAACGATTGAGCAAAACATGCAACGATATTTGTGTACCTCTCGCATCCGTGACTTCCACACCTCTTCTGGATCGGTCTGCAGGGAACCAGTGGCATTCTGGATCGGATTTGACGACACCCGGCCTTCCAGCCCCGGGCACTGCCACTTGGGTAGGGCAAGGATGGCCAGGGTGGGTGTGATGAAGCTGAAGGTACCCCCTTGAAGGATTGGTAACCTATGGAAGCAGTCATGCAGGGCATTTTGAGGAGCTTACATCTGACCCCAAGCCGTGAAGAAGCACTTCTGTAAAAGGAACGGCAACTCCTGCCAGTCACTCCGATCTTATGGTTCAAATAAACGGTTCCATCCATTTTTTATTGTGTTTTACTGCTGTCGCTCAAACAGAATTTCATTTGCATTTGTCTGGCTCATGCCAGCTTGGACAATAATCTCATTAAAGAACTACAGTGCTTGGTAGGTTTTTACTGAGATTGTGATAAGCTTCTGAGCTGAATGAAATAGGGCTGTTGACTAGGGAGCCTTTATCGTGCACCTGGGGTTTGCTGCAGTAACTGATGTGGGGCTTTTGACTGGAAGCATTCTTAAGCAGGGATAAGCGGTGAGCACTAACTCCTTGCTCGTCACATATTATCTTAAACTGTCTGACGCTAGAAGAGCTGTACACGTCCCCCACCTTCAAATAGGACAGTCACATATTATTTATAGGATTAGCATGTTGTCTTATATCCTTGTTAGGGCTTAAATGTGAACATCATGCATGCATGTACATACATGCCAGTCAATTCGCCTTTGTGTGTGTGTGTGTGTGTGTGTGTGTGTGTGTGTGTGTGTGTGTATGTGTGTGTGTGTGTGTGTGTGTGTGTGTGTGTGTAAAAACAAGCAATCACTTTCGCTGAACCTGTTCTTGGAGCCAGCGTGCTAGTACTGTCTTGTGTCTGTGTGACTGTGTGTGAGTGCCAAGTGCCAATAGTTGAAAGGAGATGTCAAAGAAAACCACCTTGTTCCAACTCCAGTCTGAAGCAGCGTACTTAACCCAGACACAAAGAATATGGTGGAGATGAGCTGACTCTTGGCTGCGTTGTTGTCTCCGATGCAGAGAGGCTCTGCCAGAATCAGAGGCACTGCTATGATGCCACCAAATGCCAGGATGTAGTGCTGTGGAAGCAGGTGCATCGTTAGAGATAGAAATACATGTCTTTGCCTAATTCAGCTCTACATTGGCCTGAAGAATAATAAAGTGATTACAAACAACATTAATTACAAACAACAGCGTTCATTTTTCTTTTGCTGAATTCCTCCAAATAAAAAACGATTTACTTTATGAACTGAACACACTGAGGAGAATGTGTTTGCAATGCACATGTTGTAGTGTTATATTAACAGGGGGGTTTGGCCAGGCTATTGTAACTCATGGATGCAAGTCAAGGGGGTTTGAACACAATTGTTGTGTAAGTCTGAACCCACAGAGGTGGGAAAGCCATATCCAAAGACAGGAACGTCATGAAGAAAAAGTGTCCATTCATCCAACTGGAATTATATCTGTGCAGTGTTGAAACGTAAAATTTCTTCCCACCCTTTATGTAACAAAACAGGGTCCAGACTGCAGCCCAGCACCACTTCAGACTCTGTAAAGATGCAGTACACTTTGGATTAGTGGGAGACATTGTTCAGAGCTCAGATCCTTTTTTGAAGATATTCAGGCTGAAAGATTTAACAAAATCCAAGACAGATGTAGGCAGTCCTCAATAGATTTACGGCCGTATTTTTCAAACTACAACTCCCATAAATCAGAAGCCAACAGCCTGTGTTGGGGTCAGAGCTGCAACAGAAGATGTTGTCAGGATACCTCGCCCGGCACAGCTCTGCATTGCTCACAGCTCAAGTCTCTACCTGTAATTGGCCAAAAGACAGGCCTCAAAACATGTGAAAGCCGACATGCTTGTACTCAGTGTTGATCCAAGGGGAAAGTAAATCCTTCAAATAGCATTCTCTGTGTTGACAGTTGTGACCTTTTCCTCTAAATGAGCTTTCGACAGGGCATTGCTCCTCCATTTCCACTGATCCTGAGAAATGTACGGCTGTGTCGTGCTTCTCTTATCTATTTCTAATAGTTTTGCCTTTGAAATGACATATTACAGGAACTTGCCTTAAGTGCTTTGAAAAGAAGATGACCTCTACTAATTTGCTTCGACATAACTGCTGTCATGCCTCTCATTTCGGTCAGCCAAAAAACGCAAAGATGCAGAATTGTGTCGATTTTCTTACACCACCATAGCATAACCCTCCTTCTGAATTCAACTGGAGCGCAAGGAATGTTGGGTAATGAGGAGATGGCCCCAGAGCCCATGGCATTCCACGGCGAGGGACCAGGTGCAACATTGACCTCCACTGTCATGTGTGCCCTCTGATGTGTTGGGTTGCTATCTCTTGTGCCACTGCTGTTGTTTTACGTGCACATGTAATGTCCTGGTTGGAGGGACCTCCTGACCCCGTGGGGAGCACTTTGCTCTTTGATCTGGTCCCCTCTCCAGTGTGCCGGCTGGTAGTACAGAGCCGACCTCGCTCTTTAGGAGAGTAACCCCAAACATTTTAGACCAGTTAACAGAGGTGAACGGGGGGACTTGTGACTAGCTGGCTTACTAGTTTACCTTTCATCCCTGCTATGATGTCACAGCGGCAAGCAGATAGGGTGGAAATCTTAATTTTGAGGCGATAACGGAACAAAAACAAAGGCGGAATGCACAATGAATGAGAGGAGGGAGAGAGAGGGGGGGGGGGGTGTAGCTCATCAGGGTTCATGCTCTCCCTGAAAGGCTGGAGTTCTAAACTTATGACGCTTGGCTCACACAATTCCTACTCAATCAAACTCATAACACTTGAAGAAAGAGAGAATTTAAAACAAATTGTAAAAGACGTGCACCTTCCTAAACTTCAAGTTTGAAGAATCAGGATTCAGGTACTATACTATATGGTACAATGCAATTACTGTTTTACCTTTAGACTGTATAAAACAAAGCAGATCATAGCATCAATGTAAACAAAGTTATACACAGCCCCGACCATCTATTGCAATTCAAAATGTGAGCGTTCGTCTCCATTCTGTCATGTAGAGAACTTGAACTGATGTGCACCTTTTACTCTGCGGTATATATTTTTGGAGTTCTGGATCAGTCAAATCACCGTGCTCATTAAGGTCATGCACCATGTCTCCTTATCTCAGACACACATTTCTGGTCATGAATAACATCAGGCTGTTTTTAAAGCGTATGGAATAACCATTTTGCATTCCAAAACATGCGCCAAATGCTCTTCAGCACACCATTTACTTGTCCACTCGATGTCAGCACGCTGCAACATCTTAAAGGCATTCATGTAAAGCAGATGTACACTAACATAAAATATCTGGTACTGCCTTGAGAAAGCAAGACTAACGTCTGCCAACTTTGGTTGATTAATGGGTACAGACTGTGATTCTCTGGAGAAGGTGGGGTATTCATGCATCATACCCTAGAAAAGGAATTTTTGAGGTATAAACATGTCACTTTTCTTGAAAAATATTGTCTGCAACATTATGGCTTTAAAGTGGAAGTTGTACCTCCTGAGAGTTTTACCTTCAACAATATAAATACACCTAATATGTGCCTTCGTTGAGTGTAGGAGATTACGGACAAAAGGGGAAACAATAACAGTTGTCAGTGCCCTGGAACAGTTCTCAGGAGTAAAGTTAGATCAGTCTTTTTGAAGAAGCTCCGTGCCTATGCTCACCTGGAAGCCCAGGAGGATGCATAGGTACCATGGTGGCCTGTCGTTTAGGGAGTATACCAGGTCAGCCTCCATGTTACGCTCCAGACTTTCCTCCAAGCCTTCTTTGTGGGTATCGTCAATGTGAACACTCTGTGGTAGATCATTGCTCTCTGGACCCTGCAGGATATTTGGGTATAGTTGTTTCAATTGGTATGGTTATTCAAAGCAGTCTGTTAAGCGACCCAACACCATCTTAGAACGCACCACCACACCAGGAAATGGCTTAGTACTTAGTGCGGCTTGTTTTATACATTTTGAAGTCATTTTTACATCACTGTTTATTGGAACGGTTTCTTAATGTAATTATCATGGACATATTTGTTACAAGACTGTTTCTTAACTACAATTATTTGACTAGCCCTCCAACCCATTAGGTTGCAACAATGGAGTGCATAGATTATAGTAATTAACACACCCCATGCTCTGAAATTAGCAGAAAACAGATGTGGTCACTTGACTCCCAACACAAGATATTGGTCAAAAAGGATTAAATGACATAAATTCTGTGGCATACACTAGATGTCTCTAACACAGCCTTCTTGTGGTTAAGGTGTTTGCATGGCAACAATAAATTACAGCCTTTTAATTGTAGTGAGAAATAAAATGAAATTAAGAAAATGTCAATTTTAAATTTTAAGCACAATACCAACATTTAGTAGCCTCTGCCCAATTTGAAGGAAGACGCAAATAAATTGTCACATGATTGTCATGGAGTCAGAATCTTCACTCTTCAACAGACCCATTTTATACTGTATCTGAAATGTCAGAGAGCTTTGCAGTTTCTTGTCAATGTCAGCCTATGGCAAGAAAGGGGTGGGGTGGGGGTGGTTTGGGGTAAACACGGAAGACTGGCCCACAGGCGCTACTTCACATATGAGTCAAACGCAAAGAGGTCCGCACACACCCCATGGGAAAGATAACTTTCCATTTGCTTTGTGCGCATTCCTTTGAGGAAGGAATTGATTGAAGTGCAAACGGGTATCGATCAGGACCTGTTTAAAATGAAAAGGAGTTTGGTAAACAATGCTTTGAAAGTATTATTTTGAAAGTACTTGTTTTTTTTGCAGCCATTTTAATAATGACCTGTGATTTGAGGAAGAGTAAGATTGTCAACAGCAGTTGGACTGTCAGCAGTTCTGTACACTCCTTTAGTCTGCATACCAGATAATGCCAAACTGTTTCAATTATTAAAAAGGTCCTGTTTGTAAACTTGAACACAAAACTTGACCTATTGGCATGTCATACATCTTCATCTGATTACTCTCAAGCCATTATTAATAGTAACTATATCAATATAAACAATATTCCATCTTAAAGAGTTAATTAAATGAGTATCCCCCCCCCCCCCTCTAAATTAACAAATAAAAATAACTAGCAATACCACCACCGAGACTTTAATAGGTCTGTAAAGCCACTAAATGTTGAAATTAAATAAGATACATGACACGTGTATGCTGTAGTTCAGGACAGGATAATAAAGTTGTTCACTTACTAGTATTAATAAACAAGACACACAATGTAGGTCAGAATCCACTCCCATTAGCACCAAGCTCACTCCCTTCTGTAGCAGCACCATTTAGGACACAATAGATTGCATGATGAAATGTCTGCTCATTTGCTGCCCTCTAGTGCATTTTACTACCACATTCTGTGAGTGCAGACCGCAGTCCAGACAGACACTGAGGAAAGTGCTCAAGGCTAGTCATCTTATTTTCAACACTATGGAACATTCACGTTTTAATTAATTTCACCTAAAAGATTATTAACGCAGCTCCATCACATTATGTTAACTGTGATGTCAGATGAGCCTAAGTGAAGGTGTAAAGAAAGAGTAAAAAACAAAAAATCAGCGCATGATTCATTGTTGTCATCTAATTTGCTTATTGTGGCCAGACTGGGCCTTTATTTGAATCATTTGAAGCCTTGCCAGCAAGCATAATCTGCCATAACAAGGAATGATAAAAGCAGAGCCTGAAGTACAAAATCACACATCACTGTTAACAAAACTTTAGTTCAACTTGATTAGAGCTATTTTGATAAGTAATCTGACATGTATATGATAGTCTTGGCACAACTATTAAAAATGTATATATGCCTCTGGTGCACTGTTTACCTCTCTAGACAATGTAGGCCAATGCACACACAGATGTAGTGAGTTTTCAAAAAATCACCTTACATTCATATACTTATCCTATTGATTATAAAAGCTCTCTCTTGATTGGCATTCATTAAAAACATTTTCACATTTTCACAGAAAGCACAAGCAGGGCTAGCCCATGCCAGAACTAAAGAGACAATAGAACAGAGTTCAATGCAATATTGTTTTTTTAAACACCATCCTACTGTTGACAAATCATATCTGAGAGTAAAAACTCAGCCAAAATGGTATCCCTGAGATAAATCCCAAAATAAACTCCTGAGATCAAATAAAAAATCTTTGAGACATATTGTTACATACCATTGTAACAAACTGCAATTATTAGTTTATTTTACTGTCTATTAGGCTGCCTCTTGCCTTCAATTGGATTATATTTTATATATTCAAAATCAAATATCGTAATCATCAGGTGACACATGCAAACTAGACTATTCATTTTAAGATGAACTCTAACAACCCTTTATTCCTATTCAAATTAATAAGAGCAAGATGTATCACATGCCCATAGCAACATGTACAAATGGCCGCCGCTGTCAGTATTGCCAGTATTGCCATGGCAATACTACTTCTCAAACAAGTATTGCCTGGCAATACTACTTTTTTTGCAGACCATTTATAGCGTGTATTTAATTTAGCCTCGAAGACCTCAGTAACCTGAAATAAAAAGACTGATTGAATGTATAATCTGATTTGCATCTGCTGCAATTTATGACAGAGTTACCAATTTTGGAAACCTGGCTGCCGTGAGATGTGCGTGTGCGGCAGCGTGCGCGCTTTAATCCGTTGATTCTGTGCACTGAAAAGTGATGGGAATTTTGGCTCTTTTGGGTGAGCCGGTTCATTTGGCTCCGTTCACCAAAAAGAGCCGGTTCATTTCGATCTCATTGGGCTCTTTGTTCAGTTATGTGTGGCTGCTATGCTAGCACTGCTAAGGCACATTGAAGCAGTTGGTGTTGGTTTACATTTGCTGACCCTTAACGATCATATTACATAGCCAACCTGATAAAACAATTATATTGATATAAATCAAATAACGACTAGATAATCACTCCCGCACAAAATTGTATAATAATCGTAATTACAATTAATTTTGGCTACATGTTTTTTTTAATTGTTTACAAATGAAAAACAAATGCATGTCT
Organism: Galaxias olidus; assembly: GCA_026901105.3. Taxonomy (NCBI): domain Eukaryota; kingdom Metazoa; phylum Chordata; class Actinopteri; order Galaxiiformes; family Galaxiidae; genus Galaxias; species Galaxias olidus. The sequence goes on along the minus strand of JAPMUY010006867.1, from coordinate 98,592 downwards.
TTTTCAGGGAGATATGGTTTGAATTACTTTTTTTAGACAGCTAACCTATTATGTGATTTCCTTCGAAAGAAAAATTTGTTGAAAGTGTTGTTACTTTATTGGCATGTGTAAAACTGTCACATCGATTGGGCTTACACAATACATTTGATTGGTTGTTGGCATGTGAGTCACTGAGGCTGTTCAGGGGTTGTCACTTGTCAATCTGGGGAACAAGGCTGATAATCTTATTTTAAGCAGTGCTACAAAACATGTTTTTAATCAGGGAGCCGAAAGAACGGCTCTTTCACCGAGGCGATGCGGTTCCCTACGTTCACTGAAAAGAGCCGTTCAAAAAGAGCCGTTCGTTCGCGAACTACCCATCACTAGCGCTGAACGTTCGACAGTGAACGTAAACTAGCTAGCGGATTACATCGCGTTTAAATGTATTAATTTACAGATAATTTATAGGCTATTAAAATGTATACACCCTGAGGTTGTTAATTAATTATTTAAATAATCCATGATTGATAGCTGTCCTATAACTTTCTTAGGGCCAGGTTAGTTGTGTGACTTATTTGCTAGAAAGCCTTCTAGGCTGTCAGCTGTGAAGCTTCAGAGAGAAATTTAAGATGCATTTAAGTTAAAATGCAGGTATGACAGAGCAAAGCAGATGATTGTAGAGGCTAATCTGGGCAGCCAGTTTACCGCAGGCCCAATCTAAACACAGAGATAAACATTGCGCACCAATGAGAGCGTAGATGAAGCTACATAGAAACACCCAAATAAAACACCCGGTTTTCGAACACGCACCTATCTTATAGTCAATGTCGTTCGCTTCATTTAACCAGAAAGACTTTAAGTTTAGTAATATATTCAGCTGTTTTCATCTCCGTTGCTGTCACAGTGATTTGGCGTGGCGTGAGATTTAACTTGGTAGCGTGAGAGCGTGAGTCAGGGCTTGAAAGCGTGAGAGTCACGCCAGATGCATGAGAGTTGGCAACCCTGCATATGAAAACATTTCAATTTAATCAATGAGCTAGATATGCCTAGACCCTTTTCAAACGCTCTCACGCCACAGCTCATAGTCTATTTCTCTAGATGCATTCATACATTTGCTTTAGGAAAGGGCAAACTGCTAATGCAGACCACTGAAAAAACTGTAAAATGCCGCTTTGCATAGCGCCAGCCCTTGCGGAATCCGATGCAAAATTTCGGACAGTCAGTGCTCCATTGGTATTACTTCTGCAAAGCGGCAAGCCAGCTTTTTATTTTTATGTTCATTGTATTACATTTTATGATAGGGGTAAGGATTAGAAGTTATGAAATTGGTGAAATGGTCGTAAATAGTCATGTAAGACATGTAAGTACCAAAACAAATACATGTCCGCCGTGTGTGGTGACAACCAGAGCTTCAAAAAGAATTGCGCGCGCGCACAACTACAACTCTCAGGTTCAGGAAAGATAATAGTAATATATTGTGTTTGTTTATTTGTTTATATTGTTTATATGTTTGTTTAATCATTCTCGATAAACATCTGAATGAGAAAACAAGGCTGCTGCCGGTCGTGGCTTTTCTATCTCGTTTTCCGTGTCGTTTTCAGGAGTGTACCACACGCACAAGAAGCTGTTAAAATAAATGGTGTTGGAGCTACATTTTAGGATCATTGCAACTCAATTGTATGTAATAGAGGCCCAATCGTGTATAGCCTAACTGTATCCATCTAATTGTAAAGAACTTGTCAAGAGTGTACATCATATTATTGATGAATTTCATATGTACATAAATTGAGTTTGTAAGTGTTCAGACAAGTACTTGACTGTGAAGCTGTCAGCTGCTGCTGAGACCTAATTCATGATGTAAACAGATAGATACTATAATTGTCTTAACGGGGCTTCATGCTTCTTGACCACCGTCATGGCCCTGAGAAGACGTACCTTCTGTCCAACCGAAAAGGGATTATTGGTTTCACCTGTCCCTTATGGACATGGTATTTAAATTCCAGTTATCCTGTGTTGGTTTGTTCATTCATTTCCTTTGCTGCATGGTGTGTGGATTCCCTGGTCTGTTTTACAAAGTAAATGCAAGTCAACTACCGGAACTTTATACTCTCTCCTGTTTTCCTGCCTGTTATTTGTGGATAGTTTCTAGAATTATTTTAGTAATGTGTAGCCCAACTCTGCTCTTCAGCCTAGTATAGCCTACTAGCCCTGTTTGGGTTCACCAACTATTGGAAGAAATATCTGTGGGAAACTTACATCCAGTGATGTAATCCATAATTACATTGTTAGTTGAAATATTTCACATTAAGACATATAATATCCCCACAGTACAAAACTGGTAGCTTTATGAGTACACCACATTGCGCTTGGCGAGAAAGTTTGGCAATACTACTTTTACACTGGTGATGGCACCTCTGCAAATGGATATAGATTGGTTTAGGACTTGTTTGGTAAACAGGGTTTTAACATATTTATCATGAAGACCTGTATTTACAGAACAGTGTGTTGAGTATAACTATACCAAGATTATGTGCCATATTATGAATATTGATGTGCGAATCAATGCCATCATTTATATTAAAACATTTTTTATAAATCGAATGACACAAATTATAACATTCACGGCAACATTCTGTTTTACCTAAAGGATACTATTTTCCCTAAAAGATCTCTTCTGACATTCATTTTAGAAGTTTATTTAGACTTTATACCTTTTTTCTTTGCTTATCTATCCTAAAGTGTGTATCCCTGAAACCTCCATTATGACTCCTTGATGAAAAGTAATGTTTCAACTGCAATAATTCTATAATCAAAACATGGTAATTTTATTATTGTAACAATCAAAGACATCAGGGCAACTCAAATAACAAAATGTCATATTTGAATGAATTCACCAACAGTGACTTTAATTCAATTGTGTTGGGTAAACTACTTTCATTCTAGATTTTGCCTAGATACAATTTGAGGAAATTTGTACTTGTCTATGTGCTGTACCATTCAAAAAAAATTTGGTCAGAGGCATAAAAGTGCGAGATTTTGACCTGTTTTTGTAAAAAACTAAAAAAAGCAATGTCACTGCAGTTTTCTTGAAGCAGTAGTCATGGTTAAAGTTCAACAGTCACATGAATGTGTGATAGTAATTGAACTGCATGCAGATTATCATTAACTTCTGGCGATGGCCATATCCTGTGTATTAAAAAAAGTGTCCTATCACCTACTGTACTCAGAATTTCGTAAAAAAACGATCTACAGTAAAGTAAAGTAACGGCATAGTCTGTAATATTTATAAATAATAGTGGGCAAACAGCTCTAAATTAAATGTGTATATATAGCATCTTAAGTATTTGTCATGGCGTCTGATGTAAAATAACAAGGTTGGACAAATGTGTTTTGTTTATGTAGCTGTTATTTACATTTGTTGCACAGTTTAGAATTTCTTTGATAAATAAAGGCGGTGAGGGGCACAAATCCTCAATACAGCTGTGTACACTCAAAAGTCCCACTTAATCAGACCTGATATTATGTCACCCAAAACGTCTTAAACAGCTCAAAGAGGAACCGTACCCTAAACATTGTTATTGTGTTTATTAATCTTTATTTTCCCCCAAAATGTACAAAGTAAAATGCAAATTAAATATATTAAACGACATTTATCCCTGAATGAGGCGTTCATGAGGCATGATTGAGGTAAATCACATTCCACACAGGCTTAAACTCGACTCTGATTTCAGAAGTGATGACTACAACAGTGTTTTTCTTTGTGCCACATTGTACAAGCATACTTCAGAAAACATTCAAGCACATCCTAAACACCCCACAGAAATGGACAGTACAGAAGAAACTGCATAGTATTCATTGTAAAGGATTTCGTATCAAGTCAACTTTCGCCAAGTCAAACAATCTTTAACTTTGTCTTAGCCAGGCAATATGAATCAACAATACTGCTGTAGTTTTGATGGCACAGCACTTACCCCAAAGGCTGGGTTGATCATGCCTTGCTCCGCGAGTCCGATCTCTACTTTTGGATCCGACGAGAGATGCATAGTGGTGGGCAAAGACACACGGGCAGTCACATATAGCTGAAGTGGCTGCTAAGAACCTCCAGCACACTAAACGCATGCCTTGTGCTCCACACTGCAGATCTCTAGGAAAGCGTGAAGGGTCACGTCACATCACTAGGGAAACCAGAGCTTACTGAATAATAGCTATAATCACCCATTACGTTCTGTTTACTTTGGTTGAAAAAAAGCCTTGTGGTTGTGAGCCTCAGATTCAGTGTCATGTGTTGTGACAGTTAGGTCAATGAATTGACAGGCTTTGAAATCTTCTTAGACTTCATAGACTCATGCAGGGACCCAGCCACAGTATACAGCACCAACACATTTCCAATACATCAACTCTTCTTGAGAACCATCCAACTTAGCGGAAGACAATGGAGGGACCATAACCTGTTTTCAAGCGTATGATGCATTTGACCAGTTACTGCACAGTACAGTACATGCAATACATAACCATCATGTCCTCATATTCTTCCCCAAAAGCTTTTCAGAAGCCATGGGCCAGATCCAAAAATACAGACGTTAACAAAAATCTTTTGACATCAAAATGTACAAATCTTCAGTCATTTTCTGTTTCAGTGTGAAATCCCACATCTCAATTCTCTTGCCTAGACCTTATGGTTACTAAGGTGTTGTGAAATTTTTGTAAGTGTTGGGCGGAAAATTTAAAAAAGGTACTTGCAACACTACTGTGTGTACCCCAAACAGACATATAGTGATAATTTGTCATTGGAATATCCATGTTTCATTTTAACATTTGAATCCATTTGGGTATTAACCAGTCCCTGAAGGAAGGCAGTTAAATGCCTTAATGTGAATAAACAGGTGAGCCACACCATACACCACACCAATACATATGGCATCACACAAACATACAAACATGTATTGAATCCAAATGCTTTAAAAAAGCAGCGTCACAAACAAGTCAGCCACCAAGTTAAAAAAAAGAAGCCAACTTGACTCTTTAAGTTAAGTAAGCCTGTGAGGCTCAAAAAACGGGCCAATTGACTTTTGAACTTTGACCCCAAGGAGTGTGGTATAAATTGTAAGGGTTAGGTTTGTCCAACGTGAAAAGCCTTTTTCTGTCCCATGACCTTATGAGACATTATTTTCTCCCGCATGCTTCTGCTGCTACGCATGATCAGGACTCAGACACGCTCACAGGACTTGGAAATAACACTGATTGGCTTTAGTACATTACTCATACCTAACGTGAACCCTTTTTCTTGTAAAGAGAACGCGAAATCCATTCAGCTTAATGTAACGCTATGGACGGAGACTTGTCATGAGAGTTGTGCTCATTGAAAAGAGGTTCAAAAGGAGACAGAGCTGAGGAGGAAAGCGCTTCCAAACAGGCTGTCGGAAACTCGACGTAGGGGATCATATGAAACTCACATGTCTAGAACGCTAATACGTTTCGGTCTGCGTTTGAGAAAAGGATAGGACAAGAGTAAAATATCTGAATGTATGTTACTAGAAAAGACCATATAACAAATAAGCACATGACTTTGTAGGGCTGGTGGTCCCAAAAGCTAGCAAAGTTTAGGATTTTACAAACAATATTTAGCTGAATTGTCTCCTACCCAACTTGAATTTGCATCATATATTGATAATTACCATTTAAAAAAAGCCAACGTAAGGAACCTTTTTATAATGTCATATTTGATCAGAGATTGTTTTGGTTTTGATAATTGTTAATTTTAGAACAATACATTACTGAAATATCATCACATTCAAAAAATATTTGACATGTTTAATGTGTGATGTATTTTACTCTAATTCAATCACCAATGTAAGTCATTAAAATAATCTAGTAAGTAACGTTTAAAGTAATATAGAAAATTAAATTGCATTACATGAAGATTTTTAATACATTGTCATCTGCCTCAAATTATAAACTTTGACTTACTTTAAAACTAAATAACAAAAAATAACAATAGGTATTTATCGTTTTGAAGTTGAAGGCTGTGATTCCAGTTACTGGGAGACAAACTGTATTATCCCCAAATGCTTTGAGTCAGATTGTCCAAAATTGCATGTCTGGCAAATTTATTATAATTTTCCAGTATTTTTGTGTGAACAGCAGCAAGCTTGGCTTATCAATCGGCAGCATCACATGATTGCACATGGATTAGTCCTGACAAAGGTCGATGGGAAAGACATTATAGATGCATGCCCGTACTTGTGTACTCACACCAAGATGATAATACTATATTATATTATACGATAATGTAATATAATATTATTATATAAAGAGAGGTAATGGGTGGTAGAAGGTTCTGTGGGGGAACAATAAGGGTTCGATTAACACATTAGAAAAAAAAAGATTAATGTTGAAAATCACTGTCTAAAACATTTCACAATTATTGTCACCCCTACATTTTTTTGTTGTTGTGCCCTCCCAATGGCGAGTTATGATTATACAGTCTCATTCTATAATGTTTATTTAGGTGGTAGAAAACATAACAAACTAATATTTTGCACAGTATCTCTCCAGGTAATTTGTCCTTGCTCATGCATGCATCTTGAGCTCACAGTGGTGATTAGGTCAGAGAACTGGGATGGCCATGGGAAAATCTTGATTCTATGGTAAGCAAATAATTTTTGTTTAGGTCAGGTTGCTTTGTATCATCAACCTGCTGGAACATACTATCACTACCCAGTTTTAGCAAATAAATAATAGTTTATTCAATTATTATTATTAAAGGTTTCCAGATTTTGGCCTTAAATCTCCTGGCACTAATGCCATGTATCAAAACAAGGCTCAAGTCTATACTTAAAATATTAAAGTACAAGGAAATTCTATGTTATTGGAGTTGTTGCTTCTTGGCAATAGTGAGTCAAATAATATTTGATCATGGTTATAGAACCACAGTGTAGAAAAGAACTCCTGGAACAAATCATTTGCAGAAACATTTGATAATCAAAGAAATACGAGGGTTTTAAAAAACGTTTTATCGCAAGAACAAAACTTATTTGAAAGATGTGCACTCAATAATTGTGTTGTGCAGGCTTTATTTGACAAAGGACTTGATTGTGAAGAAAGATTTTGAAAATTATTTGTATTAATTGGTTCTGAGAGCTTGTTTCCAAGAATATGCTTGATACATCCGCTATTGGGAGCATTGGTTGTGGCCTGTGTGTTTTTAATGTACAGGTCTTTGGAGATTATTTTGAAAAGGGACAGGTAATAAATTGGCATGGAACAACATGTGAGGGGGTGGTTTTATGGGAGTGTTCCGTTATTGCTCTGTTTGCTGAGTAAGACGTGAACACTGACATTTGGAAGTGATCATGAGAAAACAGAACTAACTACTAGAACATCGGAGGTAATTACACTATTACTTCATGGAACAACTTTTTGGCCCTTGTGTTTTACAGCACAATGTGTGATTGAGTATATATATATATATATATATATATATATATATATATATATATATATACACACGACACACAGGATAGGATGTTATAATTTCCAACTACTAGAACATTCCATGATGAGCACTTACAAGACTATTACTTCTCTATCATCAGATATTTTTTTCAAGCCCTTCCCAGTGTTTTACAGACATCTCAAGCCACCCCGTGTGAATTTAAAAAAAAAAAGTTTATATATATATATATATATATATATGCAGTGTGTCAATGCCAACTCTGTGTATATATGAAAAGAAGTATATATATATATATATATATATATATATATATATATATATATATATATATATATATATATATATATACTCACAGGGATACTTACAGGAAAGAAGATAATCTTTCCATAATCCTGCAGGCTTCCATAAAATGAGCACTTCAGGAAAGACAATAATTTAGAATGGATTAAACCACTTGGTTTTTCAGCATGATATGCTTTACTTTTGTTTTCAATATGGGCACCCTTTTCAGCCACACCCACTGATGTTTCTGTTAATCTGATATAGCTTTTATGGTCTGGCGCAAATCTTTGACCCCTCCTAAGGTTTAACGGTGAGCAATGACGTCTCAGAGCATCCAGCTTCCACAGGGCACACCTTTGCTCTCCAACCTCGCTGTTCTGCCTCAGCTGCTAATTCGCTATAGCGGAGTTTCATTCTTTCGTAAGCCTTGTCTACTGTTAGCTCTATAAAATAAACAATTTGCTGTGTGTTGGACCAGAGTAATAAGTCTGGTCTTAAGTTGGTTGTTGCAATCTCCGATGGGACTCTCAGTTGTTGGCCGACATCAGCAAGCATTTTCCAATCACATGCTCTATTCAGCTGCCCTGAGCTTTGTTTTGCTCCGTAACTCTTCTTTCCCGGAACTCCCTCCCTGACAAAGCGAATGTGGTGCATGTCGCCCTCTGCTCCAATTGGCAGAGCATTAACTGTTGAGCGCCTACGCACTATTGCTTCCGCCAAGCATTTTAGTACTTGATTGTGGCGCCAGGTGTATCTTACTTGAGTAAGGCTCGTCCTGCACCCAGCCATTATGTGTTTGAGATTAGCCGTCCCACCACAGAGGGGGCAAGTTGGATCCTCACCTACCCATTAGCTGAGATTTGTCAGTGTTGGCAGTACGTCATAGGTTGCCCTAACAATGAAGCTAATTCTTGAGGATTCCATTCCCCACAAGTCCTTCCAGGTAATTTTCCTCTGCTCTACACTTTCCCAGTTCATCCATCGCCCCTGTTTGGCTTGTGAGACAGTTTGAGCGCTCCTTACTGCTTCCTCTTGCTTACGTATCTGTTCTATCACTAATTTGCATTGTTCCAAAGGGGTTGCTTTTGACCATCTCGGTTTACTTGAACCAAGTCCAAATCCTCCTCGTCCATGTTGTACTTGTCCTACCATTTACGTATGTTTAAGGGCTGCTTTTGCTTGCAGTACTGCCTCTTTTGGATTCCATTTCCGTCCTGTTGCTAATGTGGGTGCCGCTTTTCTTACTATACTATCTCGGGATTCCGTAAGTGTCATTTCTAATCTAGCTTTAGTGCACTTAAATTCCTCTGTAAGCCTTGTAAGCGGCAGTTCCAGAGCTCCTTTCCCATAAAGAGCCAGGCTACTAAGACACCGTGGCACCCCTAGCCATTTCCTAGGATAAAAGCTGACTCTTCTTTCTAGCTTTTCAACTTTAGTGATGGGTACATCGTACATTGTCAATGGCCACATGAGCCGGGGTAAAAGTCCAAACTGTAGGCACCATAGTTTTGGCTTTCCTGGCAACCCTGACTTCTCAATGTTCTCTAGGCCTCTGTTCAGTTCTATCCTTAATTCCTCCACCTGCTCCGAGTCTTTAAGGGTAGCATTGTACCATTTTCAAGACTTTTGGCAGGCTTTTTGATCACAGTTGGAATTGGATCCTCATCTATGAAGAAAATTTGTTGCACAATTTTCCCCTAACAACTGATATGCTTCTGGATTTGCTTGGTTTTACTTTCATTCTAGCCCGTTTAAAGTTATCATTAAGTTTGCTTAGCAGTCTTTCAGTACACGGAGCAATTGTCGTCAATAGTGTCATATCATCCATATATGCTCGAATGGGAGGGAGACGTAATCCTGCCCTTAATTTTTGCCCGCCAACGACTCATTTTGATGCTCGGATTATTACTTCCATGGCCATAGTAAATGCCAAGGGTGAGATTGTACATCCAGTCATGATGCCAATCTCCAGACGTTGCCATTCGGTGGTAAATGTCGGTGTATCAAAACACAATTGAATGTCCTGAAAGTATGCCTTAACCAGGTTTAAAATTGCATTTGGTACCTTAAAAAACGCAAATGCAGACCACAAAAGCTTGTGTGGCACAGACCCAAATTCGTTTGCCAAGTCCAGGAAAATGACATGAAGGTCGTTTTTCTCACGTTTTGCCAATTGAATTTGGTGCCAAATCATGCTAGTGTGCTCCAGACACCCGGTGAAGCCTGAAATGCCTGCTTTCTGTACTGAGGTATCTATTAACTTGTTCTTTGTAAGGTATTCGCTCAGTCTTTGTGCTACTACGCAAAAAAATATTTTCCCCTCCAGATTAAGCAAGCAAATTGGTCTGAACTCGCTAATGTCAATAGAATCTTTCTCTTTTGGAATCAGTACTCCTCTGGCTCGACACCACGATCTGGGAATGATTTGTTTTTCCCATGCTAGCTTCAGTAGTTTCCAAAGGAAACGTAGGACATCAGGTGCATTTTTATACAGTCTGTAAGGTACTACGTTAGGTCCTGGTGCCGATGCTGCTCTTGCACGTCTGACTGCATTTTCCACCTCTTTCCATTTTGGAGGGCTGTTGTCCATTTGCTCTACTGGGTCCTCAATTGGTGAAATATCTGCAGGAACTGTGAGTTCCTCATGCATTTTCTCATCTGTGTGAGTTTCTTTTAGGTGGGACTCCAGTTCCTGTTTGGTCGTTTTAAGCGTTCCGTCTTTTGCTTTGTTGAACAAGGACTTAGCAAACTTGAAGGGGTCTTTGTAGAATTGACTCCTTGCTCGTTCTTTCTTTTTTTGGTTTCTTCGTAGGTTCTCGGCTCTCCTCATTGTTGACAACCGCTTCTTTAAGCTGTCCTGCAAGTCTTTAATGCCTGCCTTTTCTGATTCAGACGCCTTTTTTCATTGCTTTTTTAATAGCCTTCTTTCTTTTACCAGCTTGTCAATCTCTTGTTGCCTCCTCGATTTTCTTGGCTCCACCTGGGTTTTTTTAAGTTTCTCCAGTAGCCCAAATCTCTCCTTTCCATAATCATATATGATATCCCCTATTTTGTCTAGCTTCCTTTCCACTGTGCCCCTTAGCTGTTCAAGTGTCTTTTTTAGATCCATGTTAATAGTCCCAAACATTATTTTCAGCGGCTGATGGCCACTTTACTTTAGGTTATATAATATACATATGTATATATGTACGCAATATATAAACAGTATATATGTATATATATATATTGAATATGCGCACACATATTTGTGTACATACACATATGTATGCCAAACCTTTACAGCAAGCTGCTGTGCACTGTACACTGAAAATGTGTTTTTCATTTATCATATCAGTATGGAGTTCGTGCATCATGTGGTTGTTCACTTGATGGGCTGTGTGTATAGTTTTTCTGAAAAAATACCACTTTTATGTCAAGCCCACATTCAACATCAAGATCACTCCAGTGATCCTGCTCACTTTTGTTTGTTACTGTTCGCTTTGTTGTGCTCCAGATTAAAGGTGCAGCGTGTAAGTTTGAATTTCTAGCAATAAATAATTTTTTTAATGTTTTTTTATGTTTATTACATACCTCCTGGAGGATATCATTAAACCAAATGCTCAGAGAGAAGGTGAGCTATATATGAGCGCCCTGTGCCCTGTATTCAGTTTTAAAAAAATCTAGGGACGCCCGTCTATCCCCAACCAATCAGGAGAGATTTTTCAAGGAGTAAGGGCTACCTGCCTGTCAATCACCTCGCGTGCACACTCCTTGGTCCTCCTGCTTACAGCGTCACCCTCCAAACAAGCTTGTTGTTACAATTTGCGAAGCAGACAAAAGTAGCAGCGGTGTGAACTAGTAGTTGCAAGGAAGACGTTGCATGTCGTCGCAAAAGACTTATTGGCTTGTCAAATCGCCAAGTGTAGTTTTAGAATGTTAGGAAGTATCGTGCCAGATTTATGTAAAAAAGGCATTATTCGTTAACATGCATATGTTGGATATACTCGGCAACGTATAGTAGCTATGGTGCCAATCACAGCTAAATGAAAACGATTGTCAAGCACTTGCTCGTACTAATAGGGAAATAAAATTATGAAATTGTTTTTGTTAATGTTAGCGAACTGTATGTCGTTACTATGGAAACGGTCATTTGTGTCTGTGTTCAAAGCTTTGGTGTGAACCACTCAGTTTTAGAGAGTTTACGATCAGACGTTCTGGATTCTTTTGTTTCTCACCTCGGAATCAGACATCACTTTATGCGTTGGTGAGAACCAAAAATAAGCACAATATACATGATTCATGAAACACTGCCTTGCTCAGGCTCATGAAGTCAAGTCAGAGCGCGCACGGGCATATGTGGGATGGGAGGGACCAAAGACTTGAGGTTGACCTTTGTAAGTGTTGCGATTCAAATTCTTGCATTTTTTTCCCCAATTCTCTAGAACTACATACTGCACCTTTAAAGTCTTAGATCTACCTGCAGATGCATCTGTCTGACAATGGATTGATTACAGAATAATGCCTCTGATGAGTAAACAGCGGGAGAGGAGAACCGACAGCGAGCCATTGGAGCTCATGGTGCCTCCTCAGCAAACATCAAGCCCAGCTGAGGCAACTGGGAAGCACCATGCACAAGACACTTTGGATTCAGAATCAGCTGACCATTCCGGATCACCCAGTGCCCCTGTGGCTCCACCTGGCCCGGCAAGTACTCCTGTCACTACCCGGGTCTCCTTCCCTGAGAATTTCGATGGGACGCCTTCCAAAATGTCAATTCCAAGTCTCCCTTTACTTTGCTCATTTGCTGCAAAGGCTGCACTAAAGCCAGGGAGAACTAGAAAAGACCACTGTCAAGCTTCCTCTGCTAGAAGATAGTAATTTGTGACTCAAATTAGAGCCGTTTTATTGATTTGAAGAGATCTATCAAGAGTTTATTCCATTCATAGTAATGTACTATTTGTAAATAACTTTCTCTAGAACCTAGGTCTATAGATGCTAAATAAATATAATATTTGAAGATTTTTTAAGATTGTCAAAAAGTGCACTCAGGACAGTAGGTACAATGCCACTTGCATGAGAGTTTAAATGTTTAAATGGTTTAGTGAAATTAAGCCTGAGGGAGCCTCAGGGAGAATTTCCTAAGACACAGCAGAGTTTTGGCTGCATGATTGAACCAGCTGGATAACATGATATAGAACTGTTTCTCACTGGAGTTACTGAATAAAAGCAAAACATGGTTACCAGGTTATAATATTTGGGGTTATTTACTCATCTGAACAGAAAGCAGATTTAGAAAAGTAGGCGTTGTCACATCTTCTAAAACTAAAACTGAGTCTAACTGAGCTATCATTTTCTTTTTATGTTCAGTCAGGTCTTTCAACATAACCAGTAACAATAAACAGTTGTACAATAATGAGTAAAAGTAAATATTGACCATACTTCGATTAAAGGTATGATTAATCTATTTAGACCTAGCCATATCAGTCATATTTAAAAAAGAATGGAAGCAATACAATCTTAATAAAAAAAATGTGTTGTGCAGAGACCTAACATTCAGACGAAAACAAATCTTAGGTTTTGCAAAGTTCAAGTGATAGTGAAAATGTCTTGAAAACTGACAGCTGCCACAGTCTTCCATGTTGATCAAATTGATTGACATGCGGCTTTTGGCTTTGGTGACTCAAAAGGAAAACGTTTTGTTTTGTTAGGAGGCAAACGCTTGCACAAAAAATAACTTCACACAATGACTTTCCTGTAAAATAAAAAAAGATCTATACAATCCGTTTGGAACTTTAGAGTTAGCTCGACGGAAGAAGACGCTAGGTCAACGAACATTCCGAACCAAATAAAGCAAATCGAGCAGGAAATGTTAATCGTGCAGACTCGACCAGTGTAGTCGTGGTAAATGTATTCTTCACAACTGAATGAGCATGACTACTGAAATAAGTCTCATTACCCCTCCAGGTGGCAGCATTGCCATAAGTGTGACGTTATAAATTCATCAGACTACAATAGAAAAGTTACAAAGCATCATAACGAGTATACATGCTTGTTTAAATGGGTGAGTTGTGAGGTGTTGTTTGAATATTATTATAGTTTCAGGCAGGCGGGTGTGGGGTGGGAAAGAGTTCCAGGATCTTATGTTTATAGCTTGATAGCTAGCTGCCGTTCTAGTATCTGAACACAAGCCCTCCCTCTAAAAACAATATCTTCCAGGGAAAAAAAATAACTTCACACTGCCGAAACAATATGCCTGGTTTCACATTTACGATAGATTTTTTAAAATTATTTTTTTTATGAGAAACACACTAGGGTTTGTAATTAGACTATCAGTTCAGCACATTAAACCAATATGTAAAAATTATTTAGCCACCTACAGTAAAATAGTGTTACAACTATTTACATTTTTTTTTAAACGTAGATGCAACTTTGTTTTTAATTTACTGACATGCATTTCCTGTAAAAGAAAGCTATGGAAACTATTTCAGTGCATCCTAAGGGCTGCAGAGACACACAGTAGCTGGGAGATAACCCCAACCCTTTTAACACATTGCTCAACTTGAAAACATTTAGGAAGCTAAATATTGCACAAGAATATCACACTTAACAGTTTGATCGTCGCTGATTCCTGGTCGTAATTCAACCTCTTTTACTAAAGTAGGCCTACTTCAGGGAAGGGTGGCATGATAATAATCTAGTGTTTAAGCAAGCTCACAGGATATCTGCTAGATCTCAGCAGCAGGAGTGAGCAACGTATTGGCAGCTTGTGGTAGAAGGCTCAGGTGGTAGTGCTGATGTGGACTCCAGTCTTGAAGGTTACTGTGACTCCCAAGCCTGGTGTAGAATTATATATTTTTCCATAACAGGGATACACATTTATGCAAGTGTGAATTTGCAAAAAAAATAATGTATGCAGTTAAATACCTTCATTATATGTGCATTCATAGATATGTAGGTGTATGTGTGTGACTAGCAAGCAATGTCATGGAATCGGATGGATCTGTAGAGCATTTTTGCAATGCTGTGAGAGTAATGTTGTGTGGTTACAAAGCTGTACATCGCTGTAACATATCGTCCCCCCATTCAAATAAACCAGGTCATTTTGTTTCCTGTGTCCTCGGTTGCCTGCTCAATACACACACCAGAGTCACCATGGGGCAATCAATGGTCATGCTTTCCCATTGCTCTTCTTGCAAATGCACTCTGCTGTGAAACTATACTTCCAAAATAATAATTACCACCAATTAAAAATAGCGTTAGTGTGAACATGTGAGAAAGAGAGACACTAGGATGGATAATGTGCCTGTATAATACTGTAGTTGCCAGTGTAAAACCCTAATGACTTTCAACAGTAACCTTACTGTAAATTAAATCACTCTTCAGGAAATTATAGTGCAATTTTGATAATTGTATAGCACAGTTTTGTCTTAAAAAATATAAATAAATAACGTAAGTAAAAAACAATTACTATTTTTTTATCTCTTATTTATCGAGGCGAGAATAGCTACAAACTTTGTACTCTTTTGCAGTAAGAGTTGTTGAGAGGTTGGCGTCTTTTAAGATTTGAGTTACTGTTTCTCTGAAGAATAATATCCCAATCTACGAAATTTACTTCTATGGAGAAAATATGTGCTTTGCTTAGGAAGGTGATATTTATCTTAACATCTCAGTCTAATCTTTAGTGCTCTATCTTGACCAAATAAAAAAACTGTAATTGTTAAAATTATATAGAATTGCCTTTATCCTATATTAGTCCACGCTTCTTTCTGTATAGTATCATTGTAACTGTTGTAGAAATTATAGTACTTTATTGTTGCGATTTCATTGGACAATATCGCTGAGAAAAATGCTAGGACACTTTCAAATAGTGTAAAAGAAAGAAAAAAGCTATGAAATGCAAATGCACTTTCTTGTTTTTAACAGTAGAAATTGACTTTTTGTTGTTGGTATCTTCCTTCTTACCTTTTCTCATCCATTGTCAATAGCATATTTATAGATTTATTTATTGTTTATTAATTTATTGCGTATTCATTCATAGTTTTATCTATGTTAGTCATTCATTTACATCCTGTTCCTCTTCTCATTGACTTTATGAAACATCATCAGAAATATGTATTGCAATGATACTGTATTGTACTGTAGACATATCTGAGTCTACTTCACTGACCCCACCCAAAGCCCCTCTCACCCCTCCTCTCTTTTCTATCATGGCTGTAATTGTCTCAATGAATGCATCAATGGATTTATAAGCTCATCCTCCCCTCCCCTCCCTCCCTCCCCCCCTTTATCGGCTGCTTTAAGCTGTTGCTGGCTTTTCCTGAATGAACGAATGAGCACATTACCTCATGATGACAACTTGATGCTCTCTCACCCCCTCCCTCCCCGTTTTCCAGCTGCTGCTTGTTTTCTGAATGGGCGCAGCGAGAAGGATTACCAGGACCTGCTCTCATCACTGGCACAGCTGTCTCTCTCCCCCTTGAGGTGGAGGGGAATGAGCGAAGGATTGGTCATTAACCACGGCCGATGTTAAGGAATAAGCCAGACCGAAACATCCTGTCTCGCTGCGGACATCGACAGTGAGCGCGCACACACACACATGCATTACATTACACATGCATTACTGTATGCACTCCCTCTGTCATCTTGAGGATTACAGCCCATAATCTACATGGCAACAGCCCCCACACTCCTCCATGCTGAGTTAATGGTGGAGGGACTTGCGCAGAGAGAGCTGGGAGCGAGTGATCCTACCCGAGGGAGGGAGGGAGAGAGGGAGGGAGGGAGGGAAGGAAGGAGGGAGGGAAGGCAAGAGAACATTAAGAATGGCTGCTCGTTCATTCATAATTTCTCCTCCATTCAGAATCCCCATCAGCCCATAAACAGATGAGATCTCCGTTTCAGGAGGCGGGGGCTTTTGGGGGAGATTCCGGCCAGCTTAACTTCATGCATTCATCCTCATGCGGTCACATTTTGAGATAAATAAATGCCAAAACTGCCTTTGTCACCGATTAGGTCAATGATGATGAGGGTGGTGATGCTTTGTTGATGTCATGGCGCGTTGCGTTGGTGGGGAGACAGAGAGAGGGGTGCGGGGGGGAAACCTAGCGTATAGGAGTGCTGCATGGGCTGGAGTGTGTCTGCATTATAGCATCGCGAGCAGTGGTGCACTGCGCTTCTGCAAAGCCCTGCGTCTACTTTGGCTCCGACAGTACCGTAAATGCACACCTCATGTGCAACGACCGATCCCAAAAGGTACGCTCACATTTTGTATGCTAACATGTGGAAAGGGCCTTTGATGGAGGGAATAGTTTCAGGCAAGGCATTGTCTACTAATGCTGTATATAAAGTAATAGAAGAAATAAAATGATGTAAGTTCTGGAGAATTTCGAGAGCTTGGTACCAATAGGATCCGACCAATGTAGCCACAATTGACCACACTTATCTTACGTTTGTTTAAAGGAGACATACTGATAAAAGAATATAAAACTCCCTTCCTTTGGGAAAAATGGGTCAGTATTTCAACCTCATTCTTCTTGAAGAAGTTGAAACAAGAAATGTGAAAGATATAGGAGACGGAGGGAGAGGAAGGATGAACGAGAGGGAGAGAGAGAATGAGGGTGACTAATATCTTACATAACAGGCGAGAATCCTTCCTATCGCTCGTCAATGAGGCGCCTGGCAAGGCTCCGTTTCATAATCCTCCCACCATGTTCCTCCTCCAAGACCTCCAAATATACCGAGCCTTGTTTAAAACGTTTTAGAAGTAAACACTGGCGGGTCAAGACCAGAGCACTCCAGCGTGTACTAGGCGTTGCTAGGGTGAGGCAGCCCATATTGTCCGACCGATCTAGGGGTCCCCGGCTGCTCGACCGCTTCACCTGGACGAGCTTACCTTGTGCAGTTGCCAGGCTGTCACCATGGCGTCATACGACTTATGATCTGCATGTTTTGGTCATTCCCTCTGTAGGCAGGTCTTCCATGGCCGGTTGATATGTGTGTTTGCCCACGTGAGTCTTACCTCTAACACCCCTCGCTCTAAACGGTTGCCTTCAGGGGCCGTCATAAGGACTTCGTGTGCCATTCTCAGCGTATCACCACCCTCATCAGCAGAGCTACTCGTCGGAGGCCGAGCCGCATTTCAGCAGCGTGAGGGGATGTGTGCTCTTGGCTTTACAGTAATCTCCCAGTCGATCAGGTCTTGGAAAGCTTGTCACGGTTTTGGGAATCCGAATGTCAGCTTCCGCCTACTTGAGGCACTCACACATCTCTTAGAGAGAGCGAGAGAGAGAAAGGGACAGTGTGTGTGTGTGTGTGTGTGTGTGTGTGTGTGTGTGTGTGTGTGTGTGTGTGTGTGTGTGTGTGTGTGTGTGTGTGTGTGTGTGTGTGTGTGTGTGTGTGTGTGTATACAAGTACACGTTTGAGTGTATGTGCATGTGTGTTTGACTACGGATGCTCAGAGGCCGAGCAGGTTTTTTCTGCCTCCCTTACATGGACATGACGTCCAGTTGAGCGAAACCAATTTCTAAGGGGGTCAACACAAGGGAACACATGACGGCAGTGGGTGTCACCCGTGGATCGGACAGGGGGGTGACTAATAAATGGACCCAGGGCGTGGACGTGGGCCTGGGCATGAACGAACAAAAGGGGACCCTGGGTTGAAAAGGCTTTCTCCACTGTATCTCAGAACGCAGGCCCGTCCTATTTCTAGACTGCGGCCTACTTGGCTTTGTAGCTGCTCCTCGTCACCCCCTCTATGCCCCTCCCTTTCCCTCCTGCGTCATCCAGCTCGCCCTCCAAAACTTTGCTGATGGATTTGGATGTTCCGTCCTACCAGAATAAATTGCCCGTGGGAACAGATGAATCACGGGAAAGCTCCCTTTTTTCCCCCCGCTTCTCTCTCCTCCGCAACTCTTACGTGCGATTACGTCTTTCAAAGGGTGTCTCCTGGCATCTTTTCCTTTTTTTCAATCAGGGTATTTCTTCCGCCACCCACCTCTATTCTTTTTGTAGCACGTATTTACTTATCTGCCTCCTCCGCAATGTGGGAAGTGTACTTTTTTTTCTGGGAGTTCCTCCGGAACTGTGAAAGTGCAAATTCTAAATCACTTGGTAAACTCTGGTCAAATGCTCAGTTAATAGCCCTACATATTTCTTAGCAAGATTGTAGGTTTCTTCTTCTCAATAGCGGTTTCTTCTTATTCTTCTAAGTCCCTAGAGATCAGCATTATAAGCTGTTTTGTGAAAATAATATTTAGTTTGTTGTACAGCTGTGTTGGGCAACCAATACAAACTAACCTTAAAGAGTGACTTGGGCGGGTGCATAGCAAGTAGTTTAATGAGCCATTCCAAACACTAGACACAAAAGAAAACTACTGTTATTGAACCTTTTCATTATTTTTGTTATTTAGTTCCACTTTTACTATTTAGAATGTGTTATATAATATTTATATTTCCTACACCCACATTACTGATAGACCCATTCTCCATTAACGATTATTTTTGACCACACCAACACTGAAGTGGGTGTTTTCACACATCGGGCATCACTGAGTTTCATGACCAACCACCAGAAATCACACGTATGGGCGAAGTCACAGGCAGGCGGGCGGTGTCTCTTCCTCAGAGCCCTTGCCTAAACATGCAGGCTAAGAATAACACCTCGCCCCTCTGGTGCCATCTCTCACACATCCCTGGAGCTGAGCTAGAAAGAGAGAGAAAAGGCGCGGCGAATGGGAAAGAAGGAAAAATGAAGTGAGAACGTGAACGTTGCAAAGCAGACATCAGACGGGGTGGCTTTCACTCCCAGTGTGTTGCGGATTGCTCGACTCCCTGGCTTCCCCCGTGATTTGCCATTTTGGGCGTGTTCTTACTCCTTTTACCTGGAAACAATATGGTGCACGAACCCTCTCCCCCAGTTACATGGAGTAGACTGCTAAATGGGTTGTAGGATGTGTTATTATGCTGCTGTATGCGTCCGTGTTTTATTTTTTTACTCCAGAATTAGAGGTGAGAGAATGTATTTCTCAAGTCAGATTTTTATGTACCAATACTAATCCTTGCTATTCATCGTAATTGTATTAAGATATTTGCAGTGCTATACTCATGAAGATGGCAGCATGAACAATGCAGCGAGACTCAAAAACTAAATTTTTTCCAAATCTAAGAATGAGTGATGAAACCACAACACACCAAGTCCCCGCTGACAGTTTGCCTTCTGCATTACCAGCATGGAATCATTCTGTAATCAAAGGTGTGTGTGTAAAGTCACACCCGGATACACTCCCAAGTGTCAACAGGGCGAACCCCTTTGCAGCGTTACTCAAGTATGCATGAGGAAATATGTAAATATTGAGTAAAAACGGAGTGACTAGCAGTACATTTAGGATTAGTCCACTCAAACGGAATCTCATCTCTTATTTACAACATTGTTGGCTTATTCTGAAAGCTTATGCCAGCTTGAAAGAAGTAATGGCTTCCAATTTAACCACTGCAAAATCCCCGGGCTGGCTTTCCAGCGCAGCGGAAGCATAGTATTCTGACGTGATCCACATCCTCTGGCCCAGGCATGTACTGCCCGCATGGCATCACACAGCCGTTACTGCTGGAAGCAGATTTGTATCCCACAGTGGTTATTGATAAAAATCTCCGGTCACTCCTTAATAAACACCTATGGACATTCCAGACTACTGGGCCACTGGTTTTGAATGGGGGGGGGGGGGGTTGCATGTACCAGATGTAGAGCAGGGCCCTGGAGAGATAGCACAGTGGCTCCACAGACTGATTGTAGGTGTTCTGTGTTACGTACGGGGCCAGACGCCTCAAGCTGTCCACAGTGTGTTCTGCTCCGTTGAAATGTGACGTTGTTATTTGATCATGCCGAGATGTACCTCCGAAAGGTTTATTCCATGATACAGCCGGGTTGTACTTGACGAGTTGATTATTTGTGTCAGAAAGGAACTGGGTGGCTGGGGATTAACAAAGCAGATTCATCACGAGAATGCTGCAGTTTTCCCCAAATTGAATGGTCTTACAAGTAATCGGATTCAGATTTATTGTGAAATGATTTAATGCTGTGTCTAAAAACTCCATGAGTACAATGGGATGCTATTGTCACACAATAGGCAAAGGGCTCTTTGAATATCTTATGAGCTTTTGAGTTCAAAATGTCACTTGACTGGAACATTTCTCCTTTCCAAGTAACATTAAAGAGAGGGGGTACATGAGGGGAAAGCAGCCATTGTCAATTGTATGGACATTTTGGCCTGTATACAAAGGCACTTGTTAAAGTTCACAATTCACTCAAAGTACACAATTAAGAGAAATGCCTTCGCTAAGCTCATAATAAAGTCTGAAGCAGCCTCACAACAATAGAAGCATCACACAGTGTGAGCTCATCCCCCAGACTTCCTGTGGATGACTAAGACTGCAGAACAACAGAACTCAGAATGCACACGCACACAGGCACGCGCACACACACACACACACACACGAGCAGCACAGTATTCATTTCCAAGTCTTACACGAGACCACTAAGGCATCCGAGGTTGTGAGTTGAGTTGTCCTCTCTAGACCCCACTCTTGCGCATTGTGCATGCCTTTTCTAGCCGAACACATCATGCTCTGGAAACCGGCAACATCATCGTTGCCCAGCCCCCCTGCTGTCTCAGCACCTCTGCTTATACCCCAGCTCCGGTCATTAAAGATAAATCAATGCTTTTTACGCTGGTTAGAGAATAACTGGCAGACCCGGCCCTTTTTCCTTTGCAGGGGGTTAATTATTCATGGCCTCCCCGAGCATGACTTCATTGGAGGGAGTTGCATGGTGGAACGGCACCGTGGTGTGTTCCCGCTCCACAGCCCGTTCAGGCCGACCGAGAGGGCCAGCTTTTGACGGCGTAACGTTCTTTGCTTTATTCATTCCAAAGGAAACAGTGACACTCCTTCAACCCACCTTTCCGGTGCCTATCATTTTCTATCCAAGTATTGGTACTGGTCAGGTTTTCTATGGCGTTTGACCTGAAATTCACATTAGCGGTCACATGATCCCAGTTCTTTGGTCGCGGAATTGAGCCGTGGCACGTACAGAACGGTCGTGCCACAGGGCACAGCCATGGTGAGGAAATGCATTCATCATGAGGTTGGACGTCGCTGACACTTCCTGTGCATGTGTTTAAAAACCCATGAGAATCGCCATGGGAACACTCTCTCAAAATATGTGACCGGTGTCGTCCTCCTAATACGTTTTCCATAGACAGCCGTTTTACATTTAGAGTTCAGGGAATCCACCCACTATCCTACACTGCCGAATTCCATGACGATGCCTTCCCATGACCGAGCACCATGGTAAATGTGCTGTGGGCCCCTCCTCATAAGTATGTGACCTATTTACAACGCTGAACCTTGTTAGGCTCCTTGGTGTCCATGGACACTTTCGGAAAGTTCTACCTCATAAGCCCCAGCATGCTCTGCGGTGTTTTATTAAGAAACCCGGTAACAACAAATGACTCCATTCTCGGGCAGCACATTTGTGACAGAGTCCAGGAGGCACCACAAACACCTTCCCAAGAGGGGCAAACGGCTCCAGATGAGCAGTTGCATGCTGTAACCACTTGGTGTCATGAGTTGAATGGGAGTCAATATTTGTGAGCCCATCCGCATTCTACCCCCACAACTCAAACTCTGCAAACAAGCCTTCCCTGAGTCAACAAACACACCTACGTTCAACGGACGAATCCAATTGAAGCCCTCCATATGGCTACGAGCCTCAGCCTTCATCAGTTGATAAATAATCAATAAGTGGGGAGTGACAATTAACTGCTCCCCTATTTTTAGGACTGAGTAATTGTCCTCCAGATCTAGTCCAACGCATGCAAATGTGCTTTTTAGACCTCATGAATTTTTTACCTCATCAATATTTTAGTCCATCGGTACCTTTGCTTCCTCTTAGCTGTTAGTTCCAGCTGCAGGAGGTGATGTTAGCATATGGTATCAGTTGTTTGGCTTTAATAAAGTCTTAGCTCAACCCTTTGCATGACAGAAGCAAGTTAGACTTATTTGATGTTCAAACGACAGTAGTCAAGTAACTCCCTTTTCTAATGCCCTTTGGGGCCTTTTCTCCACCCATTGTATTGCTGCCTTATTCATGAGCTATGGGAGGAAAGCTTTGGGTGACCATAGAAAAGAACAGTGATTATTCATCCACAGGTGTTACAACTTAGCTTTGTCTCTCTTCATTGCCAAACATAGCACCAATTAAGGACTAATAGGGGTGATAGTCACCAGTGACAATTTTGTTTGTACCCACCTCTTTCTAAGTGGGGCTTTGGCAGGCCATGAATAGTCGGTGTCCACCAGCAATATCCCAGGAAAGAGGCAGTAAATGACCGCTTATCAAGTGTGTGTGTGTGTGTGTGTGTGTGTGTGTGTGTGTGTGTCTGAGTGTGTGTGTGTGTGTGTGTGTGTGTGTGTTACAGTTCCTCCTCCAATCCATACTGACCTATTGAACTTCCTCCTACGACTGACCAATACCCTGCAGTGTTTACCAGGATAGACTGGAATTTTAACAACGCTCAAAAGGCTTCTGGGAGTTCCACAAGTGTTCCACTTTAAACGAGGGGTTATACTGCCCTGAGGCGCCAGGCAGCCGACCCCTGGCCAGAGTTCAAGTAAATAAAGCGTAATGGCGGAGCAGGAAGGACAAGAGCGATCTGTAACCGAAGGGATGAAGCCGATTGATTTATTTTGAGGAGAGTGCTGTTCACCCGGGAGAAAGGCTTTCCTTCATTGAAAGTAATTTCCATATGAATGGTCTTTTTTTTCAAATTCCATTCACGGGTCATTTTAGGAAATTTGATTGAGGTACTTGTTTTGAATTTTGCTAACCCTACACTATAAGATACATGCGGTGAATACAAATTCAAATGGAGAAAGCATGATTGGGATTTTGACTAAAAAAAGGTATAAGAGAACAATACATTACAATCAGATAACCTTTTCACAGCTACAAGAGAAAAGACAATCATTCTGAAGGGCGCAGTGTAGCCTACACCTCCCATTATAAAGCCTATCAAGTGGTGCAATCCGTTTGGCTATCTGGTGGAGACGAGATGAATGAAAGTGTTTGTTTTGTGGTCATGTGAACCGTTGTGGTTAAATTTGGCTTCCTTTCTGCGTCCCATGACATCCTTTGAGGGCAATAGGAGGCGGATGAGGAGAGAGAGCAGAGCACTGAAGCGCTGCATGCTGGATGGCAACAGGTTGATGGTTACGCTAAGACCAGCGCTAACGTTGAACCACTGTCTGTCTAATGTTGTCATCAAAGCAGTTATTTTTGTTAGATTTCCACCAAGGTAAGGATGTGACAAGTGGCTGATAATTTAGTATTGTATTAACAAGCCAGGCTGTCTGATCACAAACTATAAGTGCACAACTGCTCATATAAACACATGGATGGAGATTATTGTCCTAACGGGAAAAGACTTCTTGGTGCATACACAAATGCATACACTGTACACATCTACACACAACACACAAACACATAGAGACATACACTTATGTCACATTTGTGCACCTATCCAAATTCTCAGACATGGAAACCTGGTAGCAAGTAAATGAATGGCCACTCACAGGGACCCCCCCCCCCCCCCCCCCCCCCCCCCCCCCCCCACTTCCTTTGTTAACGTGTTGAGCAGCCGCTCCTCAGGTAACTGGGGTCAGAACGGCCATTACCTGGGAAGACGCTCTCGCTGCAACAGTCCCGTGCTTCAGCGGAGCAGAGGTAGAAGAGTCCTTTAAGAAAACCCCCACACAGGAGGAAATACAGAGGCAGTGCCAGTCCTTGTAAATCCTTTTGGCTCAACTTGTTTTGAAGGGGCAGCGTGTCACACAACATGCCACATTTCGAATTGAATCGGTGATTTAGTTGAACTCCTGGTGAAAAGGATCACGTCAGGTCAACATATCGTAATCTTTTATTTTGGTTTATTTTCCTACACATTGTTGAAAGGGATTACACTAAAAACCATGTGTTACGCATTAACTAATCAGTGAAGATGGAAAGTGAGGTCAAATCAACTCCAGCCACCATTTCCCATAATACAGCTGACATCTTCACCAACGGAAATGGGGAGAATAACAAGACCATTGTTTTTGATACCGATGGCAGGATGCCAGAGGCCTCACTCAGGCGCACTATGCATGTTCTGTCCCTGTAAGGATAAGTGGGTCCTCTTGGCCCGGCCTTGGCATTCTCTGGTTACTTAGTCTGCGGGTGAGCGGGTCCGTGTGTATCCCTTACACTTGCTTAGGCATGCAGGAAGTTCCTGTTGACATGAATGAACTGGCCTTTCAATAATGCAGCAGGAGCTCAGGGGAGGATGGCGGCTTCTCTCGGTGGACCATAACCTCAGCACCTCTCCACTTAGCTTGGACTCGGGCCCCGAGGCTGGGTGTGTGTGCGTGTTTGAGAGAGAGAGAGAGAGAAGAAGGGGGATGAAGCCAGAAGAGAGAGAGTGAAAAAAGAGAGAGAGAGAGAGAGAGAGAGAGAGAGAGAGAGAGAGAGAGAGGTGTAGGTAGGGGGCTACATAAGTGGAGTGGGAGTATAAGTGTGTGTGGGTGATATGCATGGATTAGTGCAGTGCTTTTACCTGCAATACTGTTTTCTATTCACTCATGTCTTTCTTTTTCTCCCTGCCTGACATTTTTGTTTTCTGGCGGCAGATTATTCCCTTAACTGCACCAGCATCCCAGGGGTCCTCGCAAAAGGTCTCGTTATCTCTCCAGACTGAAGTCAGACTGCACAAACATTCCACTTTGGCCATAAAACACCAATCAATCCCCCGCTCTCCTCCCTCCTAATAGACCCCTAGCAGCACAGCCTCCGCACACTCCTCGGCAGCTCGTTTGAAGTCTTCCCCCGCAGCTCTCAACCATTACCCAGGCTCCCATCTGCTGCCCACCCCCCCGCCCCAACTCCTTCATTACCGGCCCCGCCGCCACCGCCGCAATATCTGAGGGAACGTGGGATGCCAACGTAGCCACGCTGCTTCCTGGTTCCCCCCCTTTGCTTGATTAGCTGTTGGCTTTTATTGACCTCAGAGACTCTGCCACAGCCCCACCCCCACTCCTCCTCATTAAACAAACTGAAAAGAAACCTTTATGGTACGGGCCCGGGGCCAAAGGAAACGTGGGTTAGCCAGCTAGCAGGCTAGCTAGCTGCCCCACTGGATGCCGTTCCTTTTGACGGCCTGGTTTTATATGAGGGGTTGTAAACAGCAACAGCTAGCCTATGGCTCAAGCCTCCCTGTTTCACTGACTTCCTCTCAGAGTGGTCATAAAAAGAGGGGCTTTCATTTCACCCGTTTGTTGTACTTCCAGAATGCAGGTCAAGCCAGGGTCAGGTGTGTCCCCGGTGGATGTGAAGGAGGGTATGTCTCGGCACTGGGCACCATTTAACGACCAGTCTCCAAAAGAAGGAGTCATCCTTTTAGGATTGTTAATGAACCGTGGCTCTTGCTTTTGTATTGTTTGCTAAGAATAGCGAACAGGTTGCTCAGTACAAAAACAAAATGTAAGTATAGGAATGATTTGTAAAAAAATTTATGACGCCACCTAAACCGAGCGAGAGGGGATCCTTGATTGATATTCTAGGAGCTCGTCCAATGTGCATATGAGCTTTTTAGCACCCTAAGTGGAGTGTGACTTTGTGTCCAGGTTGCTGGCAGATGCACCATTGTGTTTTTTCTTGGCTTCCTGCATTAGCTGTCTTACACGCCACATTAATTTATCGCTGAACAGTCACACAGATGGTCTACTGACAGCTACAACATGCCCCCCTCTCCTCAGTCTTGAATGTGAGAAAACCTTACTTAAAACACACACACACACACACACACACACACACACACACACACACACACACACACACACACACACACACACACACGGGTGCTCACCCTTACGCACACACAACACAGAATACACTAAATACGCAGTCACACGTGTTCAACCAGGGAACTGGCAGCTTTTTGTCAGGATCCTGACTCTAAATGGCATTGGTGAGGAAGGGAGTTATAGCAGTGAAAGCCAGGATGATAGGGTCTGTGCAGCTGATGTGTGCATTGGGTTTCCTCTAATACAATACAGATTTAACCATTTGCATCAGGTCTTTAAACCTACGTGAACCCCAAAACTCCACCTTAAGCCAGGCTCAAAGTACAAGAGGTTTTGGTCGTATGGGTGTTAGCAACACAATGATGAAAGGTCAAACGATAGTTAAGATGTGATCAACGTCAGGGATGTCAAGGTAACGTATCCATAGATACCTCCCTACAAAAATGTGCGTGTGTGGGTTTGAATTGACAAGCGTGCCTGTGTCAGTGCGTCCGTGTGTTAGAAAGCCAAGGAGATGGAGAGCGAGGCTGTCAACACCTCTCACCCCTGCCCCTGTCGTGAACTCCAGATCACCAAGATATGGGCTCTGGCAGCTGGCATACCTTTCAGCAGCACATTACCAACCTGTCCACCTACACTCCAAACATTCCAGCCCCTAATCCCCAGCATGGCCCCGCCCTGGCTCTCTGAATGTTCCCAAAAACTGGCTTGACCAGGGAGAATATTTTAAACAAACAAACACGGACCGAACACGCTTGCACTCTGACATACATGCATCTATTGTTCACATGAGTGTGAACAGTTTGAGGTCTATGTTGTTTGAACCCACTTTCTTATCACATAACGTTTTTCGTCAATTTATTTCAAGGTCAATGCAGAATGTATCTGTACCCCATTGGAATGTTCACCCAACTCTACATTGCACGTATGGAAAGTACATACCATTCAACTCCGTTGTGTTTTGCTTCCAACCTAGACCTGACCATTTGTCTCTGTCAAGTCAAGACTCTCACGGCACAAACTCCCTTTCTCAGGCGAGAGCATCACGCAGGGGAAGGCTGTTGCCCCAGGGCCAGCTCTAACCAGTACGCAGCCATATGTACTAACAGCAGGAGAGAGCACACGTGTCTGTCTGGCACGGCGAGGCGTTACGGGAACAACGGTGGTGCTGGGTTTACATCAGCACTCACGGGGCTTTAGAGACCGGGATGTTGGAGCTGCTGCTGCTGCATGCCACTGGGTGGAAGGGCTGGGTCCAGGGGGGTGGGGTCAGAAAAAGGAAAGCTAAAGGTTGAAAACTGAGGGAGGAGCCTTGGACTAATGGCCAGGGCACGGCAGGGTCATGGACAGCCCTGCAGGAACATTTATGCATGTGTCCATAAACAATATGAGCAAGGGGGCTTATGTGCGAGCCATTTTATCCGCATGAACTTCAAATGACCAGAGCGTTTTTCAGCGAGCCCAGGCTTTTCAACCACTTCAGAGAGGCCGCCAGCTTTGTCTGCCTACCCCAGTCTTTAAAACCGTTTCCTTCTCTGGCATATTCAAAGATGACCCCTTGACCTTGCCGCGACCCCCATGGCCTCCTCATTGGCGATTTGAATAGGAGACAGGAACTCCACAAACTCACCCCCCCCCCCTCTCCACTTCCCCACCCGCTCCCAACCCCAACCCCCTGGCATCTTTCAGGAAGCCACTGACCTCTGACCAGCCCCTCCTTTTATGAGCTTTTCACACAGGAGGCCAAGCCCCCCCCCCCCCCCATGCCACACACTCTGACCTGGTGTGCTCATGCTGTGCTGAGCTTCAGCATATATCCTCATGGAGTCACATGTGACAGTGTCTCCAGACCTTTTGCTGTAACTCTCCGTCAACATCTCTCTCCATAATCCTTGGCCGACTCTCTCACGTTAGCGGGAAGCGGAGGCAGAACAACATTTGGGAAAGCAACTGGCCCCTCCAGGGAGCAGGCTCTGGGTGCTAATAGTGTACCTGGCGGAGGGAAGGGGGGAAATGGAAAACGAGGATTACTGCCACGCATTGTCCCCAGCTAATCTCCCCCCCCCCCCCCCCCCCCCCCCCCCCGGTACCTCACAAAAACATTTGACACCTTTCAATAGCGGGCCTAACCCCTCCTGCCACCCCACAAGAAACTTTCAATGTGTTCCCCCTCCCCCCGCCTCCCTTCACACTTCTCAGACAGCGTGAAGTCTGCGGCGGAGGCACTGGTCCGTTACTCTCCTTCCTCCGTCCTCCTCCCTTTCATCCATTCTTCCGGGGGCCCGCCCTCCTCCGGGGGCCCCACCAGGCCTTTGTGCGGATCGATGGCCTGTGGATGTAGCTCGCCGGTGAAGGGTGAGCGAGAGTACACCCCTCTCAATTACAGTTTAAAGAAAGCCCCATTCCTCCTGTAACTGACTTGTAAAACAATTACAAGCCTTCCAGACTCCCTAATGACTTCAAAGATGCTCCATAGTACATGTTCTGAACCACAAAATGACTCTGTTATGGTTAATCATCAGCATATGCACAGGTTAAGTGTTTTATTATGTCTGTTTAGTGGGGTTCTGAGTCTTCCGCACATGAGTGGACACCCCCGTTAACCTTTGACCTCTCACACCAAAGAGGCCTTTCTCATTTGGAAAGAATTTATTTTCTCTTCCTTCCTCCTCTTTCATCGCCCCTTTTCTCCACCAGCTCAACCCCCCCCCCCCACCCCCCCCCGGCTTCCACCGCTCTTTCAGGGGTAGTTAAAGTGCAGCTGTCGCTCCTAGTTCTCTGCTATCTGCCCCAAGGGGAAGACACAATGGAGTGGGGATGGATTGAAAATGAGAGTTAAGAATGGGATGATGTTTTAGGGCTTTGTGGAAGGGTGGCCTTGGCTCTCTAGAACACGTGCTGTTCTAAATCCTCTGCAGCTCCAGTATCTTTCCCAAAAACACTGCCAGACATCAAGGTAGCACCATATCAAAAATGGAGGAAAAACTTGCTTGAAATCAGGCGAAATCCAGACGAACCTAGATATGGGTCACAGCTGTGCTAAAATAAGGCCACAAAGAAACTTTTCAAAGTATGTTACTATTTTAAATGGTAAATAAAGATAGGATAACATTACATTTGGATTGGGTCTTACAAGCATATGAAATGTCTGTTTAGCATAAGGTCTCTTGTTTTGTCTTTAGAAAACTGAGGCAACCCAAACGGTAAGTGTCAGGAAGCTGCTAGCGCGGTTAACGCTAGCTTCTCTGTTACTTTATCTTTTCCAGCAGATGCAATGTAAACTGACCTCTGCTTGTCACCATCCTACCCAGCTCACTCCTCGGAATCAATTTAGGTGGGTTGAGTGGTGGGTCAAGGCAATTTAACACCCCTGCGTTGTGAATGGAGGGGCCGCGACTGGGCAGGTGGTGGTCAATTCAGCAGGGGCCGTCTGCATTCCACGGGCTGGGGAGGGAGGGAGGGAGGTGGGCAGGAAGCTGACGGAGGACAGGCACCAACAAATACCGAATGACTGAAAGGGAGAGGGAGGCTCAATGCCTCTCGTTGGAGTGTGTGGGAGCAAGGGGATGTGCAGAATAATAATAATAAAATAATAAAAATTACTTTTTTGCGCCTTGTAATGCTTTTACCCCATTATGTAGTCAGAGGCTCTAACTCTGACAATGTAGCAGAGGGATGTGAAACCTCCCTCCATCCCTCTGCTGGAGGCTTGACTTGACGTTGGAAGTCCGGCGGAAGAGGGTCGTCAGTTGACACAGAGAGGATATTGATTTCAGGTCCTTCCTGTTCTTAGCTTTCACCTCAGTGTCAACCCTGCAGGCGGGTGAGAGGCCCTCAAGCTCAAAGTCTAACCCTGCGCCAACCTTCTCCTGTCGGACCGTGTCCAAGATAAACAAAACCCGCGGATGGCTCGGAGGTCACTGTGTTTTTCGCTTCTTCAGTTGAGTTGCAGCCAATGTGTCTCACTGCCCACGGATGTTCGTAGAGTGCAGTCATTTCTAGAGTACATGTCAGATGGGTGAGAGGCTCCATTTTGGAGCACAGGTCGTCTGGTCATCTTCGCATAGAAGAATGAACTGAAATTGTTAAAGGTCTGAAAGTTGGCTTTTATTATAAGTCCATCATTCAAAATTGACTTTTTCTGTGGAATTTTCACTACAAAGGCGATGCTTGGTCTCTAGAGTAAAAAGAAACAGGAAGTGTCAAAGCAGTGGGAGGAAACAGAGGGAGTGAAGGCCGAGAACGTCTTCCAGCGTTCAACGGAGACTGTGCGCTACAGAGAAAGAAAGCGGGAGCAAACATAACATTACAGACACTCAAATTTTGACAAGGCTCCATCAGCTCTCGAGACTCCAGTCCCTCCCAAGCGCTCTGTTTCACCTTCGTAGTGACCCCGCTGTTTGGTAATGAACTGACTTTAACGAGGCACTTCGTACCATGCCCAAGGACGGGTGCCGTGCGGTTCCTTTAAACCTTTATAGGGAATACATATAATGAAGAAGGAGCGACTTTGATTAAAGACATGCAGCTATGGTTCGGTTCAGACGAATCTTTAGAACAAAAAACATGTCGCCTCGACTGCAGAGTAATCCACATCAGAAAGCCACTGAGATGAGGATAGAACTGAGGTACGATATACTGGAGGTTGACTGGTAGATATGGGGCACATTGTGCTTTATTTGTGCACCAGACTTTTTAATGCTTGTTTTCTCATCGTAAATTCTTAAGTCACAGTTTGAAGCAAATTGTCACCCACCATAATCCAGGAAGATATTTTTTTTCTCCAGTTAGAGACGGCTGAGCTGAGCAACTTCCTAGATCCAGACTAATAGATTCTAAGAGCCGAGACATATTAATTGTTCGTGAGAGATTCCTCTCACAAACAAAATAATAGAACGGGTCAACGCCATGGCAACAATAATACTTGTGCATGGAATTGTATTGGCAAAACTGATCTTGAACGGTAACTTGTAAATCTAATGTAAGTGATAAATAAATGTAAAGCAGGGTTCAAATAATCCTATGGCTATGGTGACCATAGTTTTGCGATAAATACATTTTGCAGATAAAAACAATATTCCTGTTAAATTGACCATATAAAACTGGATGATATTAGAGTGACTTGTTTCCATCTGTTCTTTATGCAGAGGAGACTAGTTGAGAATATGCTAAACAACCCAGGAACGTGGTGTACACTCACTCACACGTTCAGAACAGGAACACACCGGTTACCATGGTTCTCCACGACCGACCACCCAGGTAATTATCACTTACGGTTCTATTGTGTTTGACTGTTTCTGTCCAACCAATTTACTGTAAAACACAAAACACTTCTGGGGTCTCATTGTAAACACGGAAACCATTTTTGGTCACGTTCGTTGATAAGAAAGTTATTATGACATAAAACCATTGACTGTTAATTACTGTAAATAACAATAAACCTTATGAAAGTGCAGATTTCCCATTCCAAAAACAATGAAAAATGCTATGAAGGATATCATTGCAGCGTATCCTGGCATGCCAGGTTATTTTTTTTCCTGAAGTGACACATGGCTATGGAGTCTGTATTAGGACCTTCCAGTCACAGGCTTATGCTTGGCCCACTGACAGGCAGAGAGCAGGAGATCTCATTCATGCCAAGAACTGTCTCTGCTTTACCTCTCTGTGTAGTTTTTTTTTTCTTCTTCATTTCTAGCCTCTGCCTGGTCTCACTCAGATTAGATTGTTATTTATTTGTTTTGTCTGCTGTTTGCTTAGCAACAGGGTATGAGTCAAACCACAGTGCCCTCTTAGGGGTAGACAGAGAGGATGGAGTCGCTTATGAACACTGGTCCTTGTTCCACCTAATAAGAATGGGGCAGGGTGGAAATACAATAAAGCTGATATGATATGGGAGAATACAGACATGGTGTGTAGATATTCATGTGTCTCGCGTACACGTGTATCTTCTCCATCATTAACTGCGCTTACTTTTAGGGCATAATCGCCAAGCTTCTCACAGGTACACTGCTATGGAGAGTTGTAGTCCTTCATTTTTGCTTGGTCCATTGTCTACCACCCTCTACTTCCTTTTTCTGTATGAGTGGTTCCTCGGGTAAGGTACTGTGAATGTCATTACTCAGACCTGGAACGGATCGCATCGGGGCGGCTCAAGTTGGCCGCTTACTTCCTCCAAATTACCGCGCCAACCGTCCGTGGTGGGCGGACGTGGATGACTGTAAACCACGTAACAGGACCAGTGTTACATTCCAAAGAGGGAAGGAGGAAGGGAAGGAGAGAGAGAGAGAGAGAGAGAGAGAGAGAGAGAGAGCGAGGGGGGAGGCCAAGAGACTAGAAGTGTTGCTGTGTTGGTGACTAAGAGACAGGCTTAATAGCAGGCCTGGGCTGGAAGATGAGTGGGCTCAGTGCAATGTTCTCTCCCCTCTCTTCTCTGTCTGACTGTTTCTCTCTCGCGCGCTGCCCGCGCTATTTTGGATCGTTTTCTAAATGATAACGGCTATTTATACTTCTTTTCAGCCAGCCGCGTGGGCTACATGGCGAACTAGCGAGCAGATGATTCACCCACTTTGTCGCTCGCCCTTTGTCTACAGCGGCCGCTACATCTCGGCTATTTTCTCCCCCTGCTTATCATTCACCTCCTCTCTCCACGTCTTTCAGTATGTTTTTTTTTTCTCTCTCTCAATGTCCTAATAGATGGCGCCGAGATGGCTGAATTGATTCCCAGGTAGGCTGCGTGGGCGGAGCGCACCGATGCAAGGTCGCCACTAGGTTTTGAATGTGTCTCGCTGAAGGCAAAGATAGTCTCGGAGAATTGGTTTCATAAGCCGGCGAGTCTTACTCACGCCTTTGTGGTGTTTGCTTATGCCATCACATAGAAACAACGTACAGTACGACGCGAAGGGAAGTTACAATAGAGCCTCGATACACCAGAAGGTTTTCTCTTATCAAGAACAAAGGGTGTGGAGGAAATAACTGTGTTTGCATCTTGTTCCAAGTGCAAAAAATGGGGCGCTATTTTGATTTGTCATTCAGGTGGGTGAGACAATAATTTTGTAGGCTGGCAACATCTTTGTGTTGCTGAGGCTCAATAAAAATCTCTATAAATACCCACCCTTGATTCAAGCACATGGGGTCTCCTTTGTTCTCCAAAATGCAGGCAGACGCTAGCACTTTGGTAGGATATACAGGCTTTTGCTCACAATGTGTAATACACATTGTGAGAGCCAACATGTCTATGCAAATACAATTAACGCTTGTGTATTTTTTGTGGGATATGTGTGTTTAAAATGTCATAAGGCCATATAATAATGGTAATAATAGTAATACAGACTATTTGACAGCCTTAGCAATTCAATGTTGTGGAATTGTGCTTCTACTCGGCGTGTGTGCAGGCCTACATTTACACAAAATGGCCGCCTTGTAGTGGAAAGTGAGGGGGCTTCCTGACTGTAATAGAGAAGTCAGTGTTGTTATTGCACAGGTCCAGTCCGTGCACCGCAGGAAGCTCAAAAACACCACAACCCCAAACAAAGCCAGTCATTCTGACCCACTCCCACTCCAGAAACGATATGCCAGCATTCCAGAGACTGTAGGTGGGGTCAAAGATCACAGCGACACAAGTGATCGTTCTAACAGTGGGGAGCTGTGTCGTCTCACAGACACATGAAAACACGCCCACACAGACACACACACAAACACACACGGACCGAAAGGTGAGGATTTACCATTGTGGTTCATAATGCAGCTATGTCTCTCCATATTACATCAAGCGAGCAATCTGCTATATGAACAAGCAGTGTGTGTGTGTGTGTGTGTGTGTGTGTGTGTGTGTGCGCGCGCGTGCATGCGTGCGTGCGTGTGACTGTGTGTAGCAGAGAGAGCAAGACAGAGAGAAACAGAGCAGGGCACAGGAGGCAAAGAGATTAGTTGTTCCGGGGGGTGAGTGAGTGCTGGTGGCAGCGGAAGCTCTCTCCATGTGGGTGGTTTTGGAGAGAGGGAAGGCGCTGATAGCTGATTACGATAGCAGCCCGACTCTGAGCACACATAAAACAGTCTGTTCTCTCTCTCTCTCGCTCTCTCTCTCTCTCTCTCTCGCTCTCTCTCTTTCTCTCTTATTGACGCGGCCCCCTGTCCAAATCCACAGCAGAATGGTCTATGTGTCTGCTCCAGTCATGTGACAGGTTAGACTCCCTGGTCCCACAGGTTCCACCTTCCTTCAACGGCCTCTCCAGACGTTTCAACCGTAACCAGTTCAAACCGGCCGATTCAAATGGTCAGGCTAGGTGGATGGTTATAAAATATATTAAAATATAACTATTATATATAACTATTAAAATGTAGCTGCTTTTTTGTCATGACATACGCAAAATGAAATAAATGAAAACGCTGTCAAAATGAATAATTAAAATAAAAAGAAATGTATTGAGTGCATGACTGACTGACTGACTGACTGACTGACCAAGTGACTGATCTAAATTGCAGTTCAGTGAATGGAAGTACAGATGAATGTATCTCCACAGCAAGCGCAGGGATCCGGGGGGTGTCATTTAAAATCATTACAGGCGCCGCCAGCAAGCAGGGGGAAGATAAAAAAAACTCTGGTTCAAGCCTTTTAATTAGCTCTGTGTCTGCAGCTCAATTAGAGGAAATTTACAACCTGCCAGTACACACCCCAGCAGGCATCACACTGTCTCACTGACAAGCACACACACACATACACACACTCACAAACATTGCTATACACACACACTACCCACCATCCCTTCACAACCCCCCCCCCCCCCCCCCCCCCCATGCACACACATGCTATTAAAAGAAACCAGGTGGCGTATCCCTCAAATGTGTTGGTATCACCCCGCCTTCCACTCTCACCTCCAAAACCGTCGAGCACCCCCCCTCTCCCATTTCTATCTCTCCCACACCCCCACCCCCCCCCCCCCCCACACACACACACACACATACACACATACACAAACCCTATCACCTCCAACAAGAGCCCTGGAGTGAGGCCAGGCAACAGACAGCCAGTCCCTGTCAAAGGAGCTGGTTAGTTTTTAGTTTAGAGGCAGAGGGGACATGGAGGCAGGGAGGGGGCAGAGGGGATGTGTGTGTCTGTTTGTGTGTGTGAAAGAGACAAGGAGGTGGCTAGGATAAAGAGTTGGCAGGCGCAGACCCACTGGTGGCAGATCTACCGGCAGGAAGTTGTTCACAGGCTGGCCCCATCTGTTGCATAAAATCAGATTTGGTCACAGAGTGTTCTGGATGCGCTAAATTAATATTCTGGTTGCCGAGGCAAGAGAGGAGGGCGGGGCACGGGCTGGGAGAGAAAGGGACAAACCCATGAAGGCACGGAGAAAAAAGGGATCCACAGGAAAAACAACAGATGGTTCTGAAGGTGCAGAAGTGGGAACAAAGATATAGTTGGAGGCAGTGAAAGATGATGAAAATGCAGGGACTCGATTAGGACATGATAGCAAGGCAGGCATGCAAGGGGGGCGGGTGGGGGGGTCATACCATTCTGTGTGTGTACGTGTGTGCGTGCGTGTTTGCTTCCACCCTCTGGAACGTGCAACATGATCTTCAGTGGAACAGGAAATGGATTGGGCGGAGGGCGAGGGCAGGAACGGGACACCCGATAGGGGGTGTAGTGGAGGGCGGGCGGGGGGGGGGGGGGGGGGTGGCAGGGACAGGAACCATTAGCGGGGAGATTAGCGGGCGAGCCAAGTTTAGCCCTGCAACCTGTCGACTCCATTTTCACGGCCTTAAGAGCCTTATGAAGGGGGGGCGCCCACAGTCAGGGAGCGCTGGGGCGTCAATGGCCTCGTGTCCGCCGGCCTCTGAACATCCACACCCACGTGACGCGCGGCCCTCGGCTCGGCCCGGCCTCAGAGTACCTGCACGTTCGTCCGTCGGAGGCACACCTAAAACCTCGCGTTGTTCCTCCAGAACGAAAACGCCCAGGCCGACATTCCCCCCGTCTTAACACCGGGCTTATCGCGCTGACTCGGCCAGCATACAGTGTCTGTGAAGACTAAGCAGACGCGTCTGGGGGTCCGACGAGGAGCCTCCGTGGGACCCCGGCTATTTTCTCGGACCATTTCCCAAGCATCTCCGGAATGCAGCCAGACGCACTGGGGCCGGTTCAGCAGGGCCTATACCCAAGCCAGAAAACATTCCTTCTTAGACTTGTCTCATTCAGATATCTTTACCCCCCCACCCCCTGCCTCACACACACACACACACACACACACAGAAACATGCATGCCCTAAATTTTGCAACATTATACTTTCTTTATCCTTTAACATAATTATGTTTTATGTTATGTTTTTTGTTATGTTTCACAATTCTATAGTTTCTATAATGCCTCTCTGAGAGCAGCAACAGCTGTTGCTGCAAGGATTAGGGTCTAAAAATAAAAAAAACTGAACAAATACTTTTGTTTGACTCAACATGTATGAAATCCTAACCTCGCTGAGTCCCATCGACGTGAGTGAGCCACAGCCAGCTGGGGAACGTGTGGCCACACAGATGGCCCAATCGCTGAGCTGGAAGGCCGCTGCCGCCGCCGCACACGGGAAGCCCGGCAGTGACCAGGAGTTATGGCGGCCTCGCTGACACGGCTCCCATCCCCTCCCATTACTCAGAGCTCTCTCTCTCTGATCACCGGGGAGGAGGAGGAGGAGGTTGAGCTGGCGGTACGTGGGGGTGAGGGATGGTTGATGGAGTCACCGGGGCCCTTAAGGATGTTTAGATGAGATATGTCCGGTCGAGATGCATGTCTTACGCAGCGACGGTGTAGTCATTTGATATATTTTTGCACTGTAACACATACCAAGAGGCTAGAAAATAAATACTCAATTCGTGTTGAAAGTGTGTCAGAGAAACAAGAACTATCACATTGATATTATATGAACAATCCTATCTGGACTGGTCACAATGGTGTTTATTATTGTTTCTGCCTTTGGAGGGGGCCTCTCAGTCAGCCAGTCCCACACGTCCCACATGCCAGTGCCTAGCAGGGGGGCCATGGCGTGTGATGGTCGCCGGTTCACCCACATGCCACACGCCTAAAATTAGACCGGCGGTTTCCTGTGGCCTGTAATCCCGGGCATTAAACCAGCGAAAGGCCACGCCGTGGACAGGAAGGCCAAAGCGGCTGTCGGGGCCACACGCACCATCCAGCTGTCAATCACCAGCCATTCACCACGTCTCTGGGTGATTCTAATCGCGTCCTCTCCGGTTGTATTGTACTTCAGAGGGATTTACCTGGGCCGTCTTATAGAGCTTATATCTCACCTGAAAGGTGGGCACGGTGCCAACTGTTCCCACATGGACTTCTGGAGTCAGATATGCGTCAGAGCATGACTGGGCAGGTACAATCTTCACTCGCTTAGCTATTGATTCACGTCCTTTTGTCTGGCGACATCACAGATAGCGGCTCCTTGTTCTTTTTTTTTACCACAACGATAATGTGTCAGAGCACATGACTATAGGATGTATTGCTAATCCCAGGTTTCTGTATGTTAGTGTACTGAATGTGTAAACGTCCCATAAGACTGCTCTCTATTTGCATTCTTTTTGTACCAAGCTGAGCTATAGCAGGATGTTTTTGTGCATGCCGCAAATGTGCGTTGTGAGGACCCATATTCATAGCCTTCACAATACAGCTTTTAGACAAGGCAGCAGTGGGAAAAGGCTAATTGAAGATCTCACACATCTAAAAGCTACATACAGCTCGGGATATGAATGTAAAAAATGTCAAGTCCTTTTTTGAAACAACTAAGAACACTTTTCAATGTCTTATCAGTGTGTCTTATTAAAATGTATGCCTTCCCTTTCAAGCAAAATGTCCTTTTAGACATGCAACATTTGAAACATTTGGTAATAGAGATATTGAGGCAGTGTGTGACCTGACAGTCACCGACGCCGTGTCCTTCCGAGGTGTGAACGGAGTCGACGCTTACGCGTGAATATGATCCCCCGGCCTAGCCTCCGGGATCCTCTTCCCTCATAGCAGGTAAGAACAGAGTGGGGGGAAGGGGGCACTTGGTTTAGGGACTTTCCGTTCCCTCTGTGCGCTCTGAATGAACATAAAGGAGCCCCAGCCCTCGGGTGACTAACGAACCCGACGACACCACCACAGACTACAGCACCTGGACAAACCAGTCGGCTCCTCTGTTCCTCGAGTCCACATTGAGTGACAATTGGCCTTTTGCAAATGATTGCTGTTCCCTTGGGGACATTGTGTGCTTGTTGTATTTCACAACTGTCTAGTGGCGCCGTGATACGCGTTAACTGTTTTGGTCGGCTGTTTGGGTCCATGGAGGAAGCTTGCAATGATTGTAGATAAAGCGTAGTCCTATCTTTGTTTTTATTAACGGACTAGGGCCCACCTAGTTTATGATTGATAAGTCTCCCATTGACAACGCACAATGCACAACTGCAATTTGAATGAGGGGAATGTACTTATCTTTAATGTATGTATGCACAAAATGGCAAATCCCAAAATTAATGGAAGAATTCAGAGGGAAAGAATGTTGTAGACAAAATATCAATTTATTAATAACTTATTTTTCTTTACATTCGTAAGAGAAGACTGTGGAGGGGTTGAAGAGGTTGCCAAGATGGCGCCTCATTGAACAGGCCTTCACTCAGAAGAAAACAAACAACTTCAATTATCTTACTCTCTTCTCAACCAACAGAAAAAAACTGCATTTCAGAGTTTCCCTGATGAGGTGAGGCAAACGAAGCCTCCTGCTCTGTCAAACTTCCAGAGAACAGAACATTTCCACAAAAAAAACATTAGTTGCATTAACCCCAAGATTGCCCGGCAAAACAAACTATGATGGCTTGCATAAAGCTATTTTATTTTATAAAACCAAAGTAAGCTTGAATGATATATAACTTGAGCTATGATGTGCCAAATGAGAATTTTTGGGGCACTTTACATAAGAGGGATATATCCTTGGTGATGATAAAATATACCACGATATAGGTTGGGGAATCAATTTGAGGGTTAATGAAGAATATGCTTTTGTTTAAAAAACTAAGGCATACAACCAAGGTGACTGATTTGTGTGAGGATTGGTGCAAAAAAGGCCTGATGGCTAATCTCACACAAAGTAATTATGAAATATATTACATATACACATTTCTACGATTCTCACAAACCATATTTTTGGCATTATCAACTTAAATACACTAATCAATATGCCATCTGTTTGCTTACACAAAGTAGATGAAAAAAAAACTTCAGTACCCATCTATTACTCCAAAGGGTATAACTAAAGCAAAGGCTTTAATGTAGTATTTTACATTTAAGATATATACATGTATAAATGTTTTTAATAACTCCAAACATGTAAATGGAGTTGAATATATTGTGTAATCAAAACTTGGTATTTTTCAAGCCCACACAGGCAAGTCTTCACTGAAGACAAAAAGGGACATACAACCAAAACATTGGAAAGGTGCAAGTACTAATCCCCACCCTAAACAACTGTATTTATATATGTATATGTCCATTTTGAACAATCATGTCTCTTTGGCACGCCAGCCGTTCATCTTGAAACTTCACATACAAACTGTCCATCAAACAACTTTATGTCTCATCCAACAAGCTGACAAGTAAATGAAAAAAAAAAGAACAAAAATATATATATCTTGAAGAGTCCATTAGCAATGTAGCAAGTATCTGTGCTCTCTTTATGTCTCCATTCCCCCTCTCTCGTTCTTTCTCCGTCTCTTCCCATTTTCACAGCAGCTGCAGCGGCGCTCCCGGCAGACCTTGTGCCCCT
The DNA here is from genome assembly GCA_026901105.3 of Galaxias olidus. Taxonomy (NCBI): domain Eukaryota; kingdom Metazoa; phylum Chordata; class Actinopteri; order Galaxiiformes; family Galaxiidae; genus Galaxias; species Galaxias olidus. Next base: position 58,208 of record JAPMUY010006867.1, on the reverse strand, counting down.
TCAGCGCCCACGCTGGTCAGCTGTTCACCTCCAACCAACTGTGTCAATAACGTCAGGAGGCCTGTCACGACAGGTGACAGGGGAAAAAGAGAAACTTTTTGCAGCGTTTCAGGAGGCCCACAAGCCTCCGTGGCAGTAAGGGGGGGGGGCGGCGGTGGCGCGTCCTCACGTGGACTCCAGGGGGTCCAGCTGGAAGACGTTGTGGTTGGTGGGGGTGGTGAAGTACAGGGGCTGGGTGGGGGCCGCCACGCGGTTGTCGCATGGGCTCTTGATGCCCAGGGTGCGCTCAAAGTCCAGGAGCTGGCCCATGAAGTTGAAGTTGGGCGAGATGTTGGACTTCTTCATCTTGACGATGTCGTAGGCGTCGTTCATGGACAGGTTGAGCTTCTGCATGAGGTAGGCCACGGTGACGGTGACCGAGCGGCTGATGCCGGCCAGGCAGTGCACCAGGACGCCGCACTTCTGACCGCGAGCCTCATCTGTTTGGGGGGAAAACGAGAAACATTACAGAACCTTTCGAGAATAGAGAACAACTGGCATACACACACAAATTATGATCCATGCTAGTGGGCTATTTGAAAAGAAATCTAGTCTTTTTGGGGGGGTTTTGATTTCTTGCCCAAAAGAGAGAGACTCTGTAGTCGAGGTCCCTTTTGCCCAGATAACAAGTAAAGGGCAGGCCTTTTCGATGCAGTTCAGGCTAAGCCGGTGACAAAGGCCCGTCACATTTAAGTACAGTCACGGATAACTCTGGCCATCATCGAGATTGAGCGCGGAAGTTAGAATCTAGACCGTCTCACAGTCGTGTCAATCAACAAATGAGGGCTGTGGCATTTAAACATGAAAACAGAGCCAACATTCCTTCATTTGACCTAAAGTACCCTACTTGAAAATGTACTATTATGGTCTATTAAAGCGTCCTTCCGCTTGCCGACGTGTTTGACAATGGTGCCATTTGAGCGTGTAAACGTAGGAGTCATGAGGGCAACCTGTCAAGGCAAGCAGGATGTCAACAGGGCCTGTAAATGGCTCCCTTTGTAAAGGGGTAAAACATTGCGCTGTCCTAGATTACTTTCAATGCCGCTTCCTTCCTGTTGCACTCAAGTTACCACCCTCCCTACACTTGCTCTCCCCCTATCCTATTTCAACATGGCCCTTTGTGTTGAATTCACACAAGACTAGGGTAAGGCCCCAGACAGCATGGGATATTGAAATGTCTTCCATGGAAGTCTATAGTGGGGCATTTCAGTGGTCACCACCAGAGGGGAATGTATTGCTTCTTAACTTAATCTGTGTGCTATGTGTTCCTCCATGGTTGCCTGCTAATAAAGTACTCGGGGCACCTTCTATAATCTGAATGGCACAATCATAACCTCAGCGCTTCCAAGAGATAAAGCATATCTTATTAATAAGATTATGTTCCTAGGTGACAGCCTGTTGTCATAGGCTCATTGCATAATAACTGAATTATATAAGTTACTTGAAATATATCAGTCTGATTTCATATTCCCTAGCATAATTTAGATTTTTTGAAAGATGTAAATTTGGGGAACGGTGAAAATTCGGCTAATAATGTGCATATGCTTACCAATGAAGCTGATTGCCTCTGGGAAGAACTGGGAGAGGTTCTGGCTCCAGTGGTCAGAGATGGGGATCTGCTTGTACTTAAATTCCCCAGCATTCTCGAACAGGTTAGGCAAGTTGGGCGTAACGTTCAGGATGTATTTGATGCCGTACTCTTCCAGAATGTCCAAGTTTGTGGAGTCCTTGGCGCAGCCTAGGTAGAGGTGAGGGAGAATTTCTACGGGGAATGAAGGCTGGGGGTTGGAGAGCGGACTGCCATCACTGTCGGTGGCGCTGCTAGGGTCACGGTCAATATCAGATTCTATGTCAGACGAGTCGGAACTTATTCGCAGGCCTCCAAGGCCTAAAACCTGCGAAGTTGGAGAACTGCTGTTGGAGGAACCGTCCAGATTGGTCTCGCATAAGGCAGGGAGCTCAGCTTGGAATTTATTAAAGCCACCTGTAAATTAAACGAAAATCATATGAATTAGAATGTTGTCCACAGCTTAAATTGTCACATGCATTATAGGCCAAATCCCGTGTAAACTATGCGTATCGCTGTAAATTAAACACGTACCCTCAAGGTAGTAAGCCTTGTAGCCCTCATCTTTCATTCTCCTCAACAGCAAACCCAATACGGAGCCGCCGTCGACATTTTCGTTCCATTCTCTGCTGTACTCATCGTAAAGAACAATGGTATCGGTCTTGCATCTCCGCGCAAATCTTTCCCGGTCTTCACCGTTCGAAAGGAGAGACTTGATGGGGAGGTTGCCCTTCTTCAGCCGACGAAGCATGAGGCTCGGGATAGCAACGTTAATAGCTGTTTCGACGTGTGAGGACTCGTAGAGCTCTTGTGCTCTGCAGTCCATGACCAGAAGGCTGTCTTTTCGCATCTCGAGCTGCTCCCTCAGCCACTCTACGGGCTTGCTGATCGCCATTACCGAATCGAACTGAACGGGCTTGAGCTTGTCAAGCATTGAGTAAAAACACTGTACACTTCGCTGCAGGAAAAATATGCTAAATAAATCCGCGTTTCTTTGAGCTGCAGGCCCTAGACAGCACTAAGGCGACTGTTTCATGGAGGAACTGGCAGCTTTGTGGAACAAATTCACAATTTACCATAAATTTCACGCGAATTATAGAAATAATACTTCTTGAATCCTACAGACTGAATAATAATTCGAATGCAAACGTACAAAAATTTCCGACTGCAGGTTCCGTGCACTGACAATCACTAATCTAACTGCGCTAGGAATGTCCGTATATTTATCAATGACTCACTGCCCAGTGCGCTCAATTCACTGACGTTCTTTCTCCGAGTTATATAACTCCCGCTTTCGCAGTAAAAATATTTAGCTATATCTTCTTATTTAAAAAAATCCAAAAGACCCATTCTTTGCTTGTAGTTTACTTCAGGATGAAAATCAGGCGTATTTCCTTAGATTAGCTTTAAAATTGTGTCAACGTTGACGAGGTGAATAAGCGTCTGTCTTGCCGAGTTCGGCTCGGTGATGTTCTTGCAGCAGCGGCAAGCTAGTGAATGGTTACAAACGAGGGGCGTTTCAATGGATACATTATTCTGGCCCGCCAATCAGAGAGCTCTGAGCAGTTGTTGTCTTGGAAACGGGGCCGGATGGAACGGACTGTGTTGATGAATTGTTAATAAGTTTGTCATTCACAAAAAACGGAAAGGAATTTCCGCTCCGGATCAAGTGAGTGCAAACAAACAGAAGCGACACTGCAGGGGGGAGTAGAGGGGAATTGCTTGAATGTGGGCACTTTTACTGTGATCGCAGATTTTTTAATGCTGCAGTTACGTTACAATTGCATGTTGTGGCATGCGCTGCAGAGCATGAGCTATTTTAATAATACGCATGCGTTCGTACGCGCGGGCAACCCACTTCATAAAATATAATCATGCACCATTGTGGCTATCAGTTTAGATTTGTTATGCGTTTTGTTATCTTTTTTTGTTTTGTTTTATTTTAACCCCCTTCTAACTATTTGACCCTATTTCTAACAAGACGTTGTGTCAATAGGACTTGCTTTTGAATCCATTGTAATAACTGTAAATAGTGGAAAATAATTGCAAATTTGAAAGGTCTCTGATCAAATGATTCGTGGTTTTGCAGACAACAAAGCAGGCCTACTTGCTGTGTGTAGCTTTTTCAGTTCTACTACAAGACTCATAAGCATTTGAGTGGGTGGCATTCTACCATTGCTCCCTCTCTTGGTTGCTCTCTCTTTCTCCATCTTTTCCCCAATGGTCGACCTACTTTATAGTGTGGCCCATAGACATCCTATCATAATTTCTACAAAAACTACAATCAGCCGGATCTCCTCCATTGCCAGGTACACACCGTTTCCCAACTACACCAAGTTTATTTGGTCATTATTCTAAATAGGGATTATTAGAATATTAGAATTAACACAAAAAAAAACAGTTTCAACCATTTCAACTATAAAGTACGCCACATATTGTAGGTCATTTAGGTAAAATGTTAAAAGGTCCACATTGCTATTACCTAAGCCTATTGAAATGCATTGACAACATAAAATACAGCAAAAGAACACCACAAGCTGCTCTGTAAAGATATAATGGTTCTATGAGTCCAATCAAACAAGAGTGAAACATAAACATATATAAACAGATGCCTCTTGGCAACAACCTATTATGCTTTTGTTTTTCTCTGGAGCATGAGCCTTATAGTTGTGGGTCAGGTAGATGTCTTGGCAATCCCCCCCACCACAGTGTTGCTCTGTGTCTGACTTAATCTGAGCTGTCCTTAACTGCGATTGGATTAAATGCACAGAGACAGCATACAGTAAAGCTGGAGCGGAGTACAGGAAGCCCTTTGTTCATTTGCAACAATGGAGGGAATAATTTGCAAAATCTCCTTACGGTTATCCTTCTAGACACAGACATTTCATATGAAAATGGGACTTTAGCTAGAGGTCTGTATCAAACTACAAAATAGAAAAGCTAACAAGGCAATGCCCACCACCACCAACACACCTACAGAGGTGTGTCAGAAGGTAGGAGTGTGGCGGCACCACTAACACCGCGTCTTTGGCCCTCTGCCTGGCCCCATTAGCAGAGTGGTCTGGTAAACAGGCTTGTCCCTAAATGGACCTAAGCTATTTCCTTTCCCCTTTCATGTTCAAATGTAATCTCCTATCTCTTTCAGAAACAAACGGCTCCCCCAATCCTTTCTCTCAATCTCCACACACACACACACACACACACACACACACACCCAAATCTACTTGGCCTCTCTGTTTTTCAGCCACTAGCTGCTTGCAGAAATCTTTTGTCCTCACACAAAGCGGCACCACATGCAGTATTCCTGTAAAGGCACTGCGGTTCAGAGCTATGTCACTGTGTGTAAAAGGACTGAGAGCCACCGGTGGCTCTGTGCTCACTGTAACAGCCTCTCGTGCAGCTTGGGCTTGAGTGCGACCTGCCTTGAAAGGGTGTACGAGCGTGCAAAGCCCGCAATCGCATTTGCTCCCTCACGATAACCCACTGGCTCAGATCCCTGGCACTGGATGGACACGGCGTGGGCGGCCAATCTAGAGTGTCGGAGACGAGTCTGTCTCCCCGACACACGACAGGAGACACAACACAGAGAGCTGTCCGGCTCCGGGGCCTGATAAGGGCCCTAATCTCCCTGCCCTTTTGAGTCAATCTGCTGTGTGAAAAACACCCCAGTGAAATTACACATAGGCACATGTGAGTGATACGTTTAAGGTGAGAGGCACAGGGCCAAACTGTCCCAGTCTGGCCAAATGAGCCGGGTCCCCTCACAGCGGGGTCATCGGTGACCTGCCAAGGCCATTCCAACGAGCGTCTGAGCGTCAGCCACTGTCTCCGCTACTTATCCAAATCTATTCAAATGTTAACAGGGGAGCCTTCCCTTTTACAGCAGGAACAACATGAGACCTAGGAAGCCACAGGGCGAGCGCGCACACACACACACACACACACACACACACACACACACACACACACTCATACCGACTTCCTTGAAAAGGGTGGGATGCGCCCTTCTGTCCCTCTCTCTCTCACATTCACACACAAAACACACACAGGAACCCTGCGACACACTCACCAACACACACGGCACCCTGCTTTCCTGCAGCTCTAGGCTAAGGAGGGATTGGTTCGTTTTCGTGAGAGCCCAGACACTGACACACAGACACACACACACACACACACACCTTATTCTAAGCCCTCGCAAGACAATGGTGGCTCCACTCTTATCAGCCTGGCCCATCACCCTGTCTCTGCACTATGTCGCTGGCTGTTGTTCTGCCAGTCTGTGCATGTGGATACGCGTGTAGGCGGGAGGATTTCCTCTTGGCTCGGCATCCACTTCCCCTGCCTCTTGCCCCACTTCTGTCAGTCTGTCAGACCTGTTCACTCCAGTTCCTATTGACACGCCCGGACAGCGCTACAGCACGGTGTGTACTCTCATTTAGTGTAAGCCCATGTAAATTAATTCATCCATTCATTGATGCATCACTACATCCATCCATTCACTTATTCAGTAATCCAATACAACAGGGTAACACTTGTGAGGGTGCAGGTTTAGTTTAGCATTCGTTGGCACCGATACAGCGGTTTCCTAGGTAACTAACTCCTTCCTTCGGTAATTGCCGTACAGAAATAGCTGAATTCACTGCTTTTGTCCATTTCATCCCAACCGTTGACCCAGCTTCCTCAGTATACTGTATTATTTCTTTATTGGTGGGGGAGGTAGTGCTCAAGTTTCAGTCCGTTTCCCACTCAACATAATTTAACTATGTAATGTTGAGCACACAGGCAAGACTAATTCAACTCATAGATCTGTTATGTTTGTGTCACGTGTTCTTATCCAATCAGCCTTGCACGTGTGAACAACAGCATTGGCTAATGTAATTCTGTCAAGTGTGTCTCTATGTGTGTGTGTTCGTGTAAATGCCAGGGGAGATAAGAGGCAGCAAGATGGGGGGGGGGGGGGGGGGGGGAGTGGACAAGCATGTATGAACATGTGTTAGACCTAATTAAAATGCAGAGCCCAGGAGGAAGTGGACATTTCGAGGTGTCTCAGAGTTGTTTTCGGCCGGGGCAGGGGAAACACATTACAGTTAGTTGCCCTGCTACACTACACTATTTTATGTTGGTTCATGAAAACAGGAAGTGTATTACGCTGAGAGCCCTCCCTAGAGAGCAGTTGTAAACAAACAAGGCCGGTGGAATTTTTATGGCACAGTATTACGGAAAACAGGAAGTCAGGGACCCAAGAAGGAGGAGGGTCCCACAAGGCTTAAGTGTACGTGGAGAGAGGGAGCATTTAGAGTAATTTGTATCACACAATACATTCATTTTTCATAATCCACAAGCATGATGTCACTGTTCAAAAAGGCACCCCTCCACCCCTCTAAGTACGCATTGTCCCCCCCAGAGCACCCCAGTATTCCATAATTGCGTGTGTGTTCTCGAAAATGTGTGGTGTGTGTTTGTAAAACAAGAAAAAGCTGTTCACCTCACTTGTGTAGATAAAATTCAGTAGATTAGAAAACAAACTCAGCTCCTCCAGAATGTACACATGCACACTAACAGTATGTGTGCAGTAACTGTCCACTTTCCAACACCCCCAATTGGTCAACACCTTTATTGAGACTATTTGAGCCATATCAGAACCGGTGTTATGATGCCATTGAATGTGGTACACAATGACACTACTATTAGACTGGGAAGTGAGTACACTTAGGCACAATGTGTCACATACCTTACTATTAGGAAAAAACATTGTTTCCATAGCCAGACTTAACAATTCATTCCTTCAAATAGCCCAGCACAAATCTACTCCAGGAAATACCATGGGACAAATGTATTGCATTTGGGAAAAAAGTTAAAGTAACATTTGATTATGTCTTTGAACAACACATTCCAAAGTTAGCTTGCCTACTCATTAGCCTCCGTAATATCTTGTCTGTCTGTCCGATAAGGGAAGGAACGGTTGGAGACCCGACGTCTGGCATGCATACTCAGGTTCCAGCATGACCCTGTTGCTCCCTAACAGCTGTTTCTGTCTACACACTTCCTCACTCATTTTTAAAACATATACACACTCACACTCCTTGGCTCTCACAAAGTTGAGGTATGGAAGGAATTTGGTAAACACGGGCGCAGGAGGCCCCAAAGCACTCTGGGTAATGGCCCTGAGAGGCAGTCAGGATGATGAGCTGAGTAGAGGGAGGTTCCTTGTTTGGAACAGAATGGCCAAGTCCCAAAGTATGGGAGAAAGCAAGAAGGACTGGGAGAAAAGGTTAAAATAATGCCTACATTCAGTGTCCTGTGATGAAAGTAAGGCTGAACTCTCCAGATATATTTATCGCTAGAAGTTGCAAAACTGATAAGGGATCAGAGATTAAATTAAAATATAATAAACGTTACTGCTGCAAGTAGTATGTGTCTGATAGTTTAATCTAAATACAGTCAAAATTACAAAACAACTATTAGCATGTGTTACTTCACCTGTATTATGCAGAAAAGTTGAGCTAACATAGCTTGAACCAGCTCTTCGAAGAATTGTTAACTAATTTGATTAATGTAACTACCATTTTGTAAGGTAGTTGTCAAGTGAAAAGAATCAACAAACATTAGCAAAGTTGAGCAAAAAAACAGTCACTAAACTAGTTAGCTTAGCTAGCAACTTTAACTGGAGTTTAGCTGCCAGTGCTAACAATCATAGTCAGCTAGCTGCGATTAAAAACTAGCTTAATGATCCATGTAATCACGCTCTCTATATAGGCATTGTGTAGGCTAACTATGTAGGACTTAGCATTATGGAATGTCGTCACATACTGAAGAATCAATTATTAGGTCAGACCACCCACCCAACGATCGGTCGACAATCAGAAAAAGTTGAGTTTTGCATACCTTGTCATTATGTGGTTGTTACATGGTTGTTAGGTGATTGTTGGGTGACTTTAGTGAGGCGCCCTGTAATTAGGGCGAGCCCTTATTATGTGCATCCGGTAGGCCTGCAGCACACCACAAAACTGCAGTAGGCGAGGCCTCGCCACATCCTCCGCCAACAGGTCTCAACACGAAGCTCTGCTGGTGTGTTTGTATGTTACTGTGTGTGCTTGTGCACGTTAAGGAGAAACAGCGGGTGGAACGTATCGTATGGACATGCAGGAATCCGTTTGTATATGTGCCAAAGTACATATGGTGTGTGCAGGGTATACAAACTGCATGCGAGTTTGTGTTTGCATGTTTCCGTGTGCGTGAGAACGAGACAGAGCAAAGGAGTGCTTGAGATGCAGCATGTTCTTGAAGACATAACGCCTAGGACCATGGCCGGTCACTTCTCTGTACATCTGCTCTCAAGAACCCAATGTTTCACAGCTACCTCTCAATTTTGCAGACAGGAAATCCTGATTTGCGCAATATGGGAAGTTATGACATAGTTGACTCACACCCCCCCTTCCTCTTTCACTTACCACACATCAGACACCGTCTAGATGGCTTATGACTGTAACTTAAAAGTGGAGTGACTTGTAGATATAGTGGTGAACGTGTTGTCTGTAGTCCAATAGTTTTAACGAGGGAATTGTAAATATAGTGTACTGACTCAAAGTACATTAGAAAGAAGTTGCAAACAATCTAGATGGATTTGCCTTAAATTTACTAGATGATTGTTAAAATTAGATTACCTCTGAAAAATATGCCTGGTTTCATTATACATGTCTGGCCTCCGAAAGCAAGAGTGTTTTCTGTCTTCCCCCCAAAGAAATCTTAAATACCCATTTCAGGAATACACACAGCACACTCCCAACTCATGTTTCCCTCAGATCTCTGAGTGACCAACAGAGTGCACAGGGTGGGGGCATTGTCAAAAGGGGAGTGGGGGTCCTCACACGGACCACCCAGGCTGCTGTAGACTGTTCAATAACCACACACTCACACACCACCCCAGCCACCATTGTTCTCCACTCTGGAGCCAGTCCAGGAAAGCTCCACTACATCCTCTTGAAACACTTAGTATGAAAGTGACCTTTGACCTAACAAGCTATGGGGGATAGCCATGAGGACAGGGGCAACAAAGTAGGGTATTGTACGCTCAGTGTTGAACACAGCTTTTGGGAAGGAGTGTGGGCTGTCAGGGTCATTTGACATCGTGGCATTCTTTTAAATTGGAAAAGAATCAATGAGGTTTCATGTTATGCCGGTCCAAACTTTCTGGTGGGTAGCTGGAAATGTTTGGCTATAATGGAGTAGATGTTTCTTTTCATTTGCTCTTTTATTATTCAATGACTTGGAAGTATTCTGCAAAGTGTTTGCCTTGTCCAAGGTCCAGCAATGGGGAAGTAGCGTTCCAGTAAATGCTGAACAAATTCTTATAATATAGGTTTCCAGTATGCAGATGTATTTAGTTGAGGTTTCATAAAAAAAAACATTGAATTGGGGTTAACAAGCATCACTACAGCAAGCCTTCTGCACGACGGAGGTCAAAGGGAACAGCCCCTTGCTGGGTGTGTCAGCTGCCGTGACAATGACACACAATGGCAGCAGGCAGACCGGGCGTTCAGACTGAAGCCTCCTGGCGCTCCTTTCAGTCCATCTGTGTTGGGGCAAGCTGCCCGCGGGTCCCGTGCGCGGCGGGGCCATCTTAAAGGATCTCCCGCCACTAATGCCACTTAAGAACAAAGTGCCTCAGAGAGGATGTCTCTGGGCCTGCTGCTGCTGCTGCTGCCTTGCTGGGGAGCACACGTCACTGTTTACCGGATCTGTTTACAGTGGAGCTTAGGCTGACGGGCAGGCTGGAAGCACAAAGGCTTATGTGTAAAGACGTTTGACTGACAGGGTGTGTCTGTCTGTGGGTTGCTCGGCCCATTTGTGGGTTTTTTCAGACTGTTTCTTAATAGAGTGATTTCGACTTCGTCATTGGCTAATGTTGTCAATTGATTGAAGGGTGGCCATTGTTGAAAAACGCCGTTGGGGGTTTCCCCGTTTATCTCTGAGATATGGAATTAAATCTAGCTCAATTGTTTAGACATGCAGACAAAGGATGAAGCACAGACACAAACACAAAGACACACTTGAAACAGAAAAAAAGCATGGAGTCATGTCTATTTATGGAGTGTAGGGTAACCTCCTAGAGATATTGGTGATTTATTCTAGGCTGAAGGCAAAGTTCAAACCTAACTGAAGGCAAAGTTCAAACCTAACATTACTTATATGTTACATGTATGTGCCTGTCATTTGTATTTATGAATGTTCATACAGGCACTGTTGACAATCAGTCAATGTATGTGCTTCACTGAACACATTCACACTGAAACCTTTTGTTTATGAGGAAATACCCGTCCTGGCTTCCTGGCGCCTGATTATGACATAGCCACAACACAAGCCTCCCGCTCCTATCTCCCCGTTCAGGAAGTAAGACTGGGGGGGGGGGGGGGGGCATGAGGTCACTGTGTGTTTGGGTGACTAGGGCACTTCACGAGACTAGAGGAGCCAATCTGGATGTGACAGGGCCGGAGGCCACGGGGACTGTATGACTAACAGTTCAGAAGGTAAGCCCTACATCAAACACAATGAGGAAACCAGACCCTACAGTCCAGACATCTCGTGCCGAGTGAAACGGACACCGTTTCTGAACAGTAATAGAAATATTGTGACTAATATGTCTTTTAGGCCACTGCTTATACTCACTGCTACCTTAACGATGGAAACGTCATTCATATATTTCTTATATGAATGAGTATGATAATAATTGTGTTATTTCTATTTTAACCAGTAATGGTCAAAAAAGCTGCAAGGATTTGTGAATGAGTTTCAAAAGAGCACTCCATTAAGAGTGCTAGTTTTTTGTTTAGATGGACAACTGGACACTCGTATGATGTAGAAAAGAAGGCCAGACAACAATAGCGAAACACTGAACAATCAATCAATTGACAGCGTCTTTGGTAGGGGAATCTCTCTTTGGTCACAGTATTGCTCTTCAAAGCTCAAAGTGAGTGGGATCCTCCACCATTGATTGTTGATTGATCTTTGGTCCAACGGGACCTCATTGATGTGGGCAACAAAGACTTCCTATGGGGTTACACGGATCAGGATTGATGATGCGTGAAATCAAGCCCATCAAGGGAACTTTGAGGTCGATCCCCTTGTCCCGTGGGAATTCAGACCTTTCCGAACATTGATACAGGAAGTGAATTTATAGGAAGTAAAGGATACAATTAAAGATACATTCAGAATGATTCACACATTTGGTTTTGTTTCAAAACCTCTTGCCATATTCGGATGAGCAATAGCTACCAACTGTAGCTCCTTCCTTTCCTCTGCAGCCCACATTAGGAAACACGGACACAAGAACATGTATCCGTTTGAGAGAGCCCAAATTCCCACAGCCTTGTAGACCAACGTGACCACCTTTGACAGCGAAGGTCCCCTCGTCCTGGCTGTCAGCCTCTCATCCTCCCTTTCTCTCGTCTGTCATCTCTTTCCTTTGTCCCCCTGTCCCTTTCTCCGGTTGGAGGAAAAGCCCGCTGACAGATGGGCCAAGGATATCCGGGTGTGGGAGCAGGGGACTTAGATAGGACAGAGGGATGGAGGGGGAGAGAGGGTGGAAGGACAGCGTCTGACTGTGGCTGAATTCCCAGGGGGAGATGCCAGGCACACAATCCTGCTGGTGGGCGAGGGACAAGGTTAGATCACTGGAATGGAGGGATGAGGAGGGCGGGCTTGGCTGGTTGAAGGAGAGGAAGGGGGGTTGACACCTGGTGGGGATTACAGGGAGGGATAGAGAGGAGGAGGTGGAGGAGGAGGTGGAGGGTAGTTCTTTGTTGGCACTGGGATGGATTAGAGACTGTTTGTGTGCGTTAAGGAACATAGGGCCTCTGGACACAAACACACATACACACACACACACAACACAACTGTAACAAATCTGCGGATGGACCGGATAAACTGTGTTTAGTTGCTATGTCGTCCAAGCTGGCCAGGAAGTGAGAGTGAGACGCTAACACGGCCAATGGAAGTTCATGGAGAAACACACACACACACGCCATTCTCATTCACACAAACACACACGCTAACTGTTTTGGTAGAAGTCCCGGCGATCGGAGTGAATGACAGGAAAGAGCCAGGGGGTCTGAGGGAGGCCCAGGGTGGGACACTGGATCCTCCCCGGACCTCCCCTCCTCACACTGCAGACCCAACACACGCACCACGGCTCGCACGCAACCCAGTCACACTGGGAAGCTGGGCAGAGACAGAGACAGAGACAGAGACAGAGAAAGAGAGAGAGAGAGAATGTAAAGTATCGGAAACTGCGTGGGACTTGTTGCCTAGAAAAGGGGAATGCTTCTCAAGTTCTCTCATAAAGGAGTGAATGGGGGAAGGCGGTAAACAAAGGACAGAGGGGACAAGAGGACGGAGGGAGGAGGGGTTGAAGGAGAGGGATGGACTGACACCGGCCGGGTTGACACGAGGGAAGGAGACATGCTGCGACTCGTTGGTGACGGGACAGGAGAGAGGACGCACGTGGGAGCTGGACCTAGAGGACTGTGATGTGACTGGAAGAACAGTCGTCAGGCAAAAAGGCAACTAGAATGGGCCATATGGAATCTCAAAACCCAATCAGGGCACTGAACGGATACCTGGGGAGGCTGCTCCTCAATTCTGTCATTTGCATAAATAGAATCTCTACTTATGTTGGTGTGACAATAATAAGATGGGTTTACATGATAAAAACAGGAGGAAAAGGGTGCTCTCACAATATGACATCAAGGCAATCAGACGTTATGATCTGAGGTGGGTCTGTGACCTTTGACCCCCTAGTCATCCTAGCCAATGAAGGGCCGGCCAAAAGCGGACTGAAAGTGAGGCTTGAGGGAAAGCCATTAGCGGAGAGAGAGACAGGAGCCGGACACACGATAGACGAAACGCACACTCGGCGAGAGGGGCAGGGAGGGAGGGAGGGTCGGGTGAACGAGGTCAGTGGACGGGATTGACAGCCGCAGATTTCGAGTAGGAAAGAAGGAAAGACGTGATAAGAGGCAGAAGGGAGGAGTCGACGCGTTGACTGACACCGTGACTTTCCTGTGAAGGTCGGTGCGGTTCCCTGAGCTGTCAATCGTAGTAGCACGCTCACAGTGTTCAGATGTTTGTGAACATCCTGCGGTTTACCGCGTCCCAGAGCACGCTGTGCGTCGTGCACGGGAAACGTGCGTATGTGTGACGTGACACCCCTCACACGTCTAGGGTCTCCGTTCAAGTAGGTCAAAGACAAATGACACCGCTGCAGGCAGCAAGTGTGACACCACCGCCATCTTGGTGTTTTCCACAGTTGTGCTGGGGACACGGGGACATCTGTCTGTGTGTGAAGGCGGTTGTTTGGAATATGCCAGCAGGAGCTGCTACCTACAACCCAGATGGTGCTTCCCGGAAGTCTGTGTCTCCAGCTGCCACCCACGGGCCAACCGACACACACAGACGCACGCACGCACGCACGCACACCATGTGCAGTAGGGCCCAATTCTTGCTCAAGCTTTTCCCTTGGCATCCTTAAAACACCGTCATAGATGTTCTCATCAAAATCCTTGAAAAAAACGAACGGACATGCCCTAAACAAAATCTTCTGTTAAGCAATTAAGCTGTCCAAATACTAAGTAACCCTTTGGGCTGAGTCGAATGCAAAACAAACAAATATGAACTCCCAAACAGCATGGCGAGGTGTTTGTCTCTGTCCAGATAACAAACAGAGAGAGAGGCCCGGGAGATCCGTTCCTCCAAACAGGTTGTAGACAGACAGGAAGGATGTGTGGTCCCCTGGAGTCACAGCCTTGGACCAATCACACGCCCCGCTGGTAGGAAGTCGACCGCTCGCTTATCTAGGGTTGGGTACGCCGTGTTCTCCCGTTTCCCCTTCACCCAACCAACGGAAGCCGGAAAAGAAAAACAAGATAGCCATGCCATCCGGAACCCTCATCGCGGTTTATGGAAAGAGTTTCTTTGGTTTTTTTTTGTTTCATTTTCTGGGAAGCGGGTGAAAGGTTTCCAGAGTTGACCTTCCCACAGCTCATTGTGTGGAACAGTGGAGGGTGGTGGTGAGGAGGCCAAAAAAGTAAGTGGATTATATTCTACTGCTGAAGCTTTTGTAGAACCGAATGAAAAGTTCATCCAAACATGGACTGATATTAAAAGCGACTTAGCTCCTAAACCAAAATTTGGCAGACAACAAAATCGGTCTGCACCACCAAATTTCCTGCTGTACCCACATAATGTTAACCTTAAGTGTGTGCCTGCACACTGCTCAGCAGCTCGAGATGGACCACCTGATACACGTCCAAAAGCCATCTTCCTGTTCCCCTTCATTTAATTACAGTTCATTTGAGGCTGTTTTGAACATCCTGTACACTTGCTTCCCTGGTGCAACGTCTGTGGGTTGGCTGGGTGGAAAAAGACAGTTGTAACATCTCATGCAGTTCCAGGTTTAAGAAAGCAGACATAAGTCAGCATTGCAAAAACGACATTATATAACATTATTATTACAGTACAGGGTAAAAGAAAAAAATCAAATTATTTTTTCTTAGAAAACGTTTTTCTTGGGGTTTGAACCACCACTGGATTTCATGAGCATTGCTTAAGATACAAAACAAGAAGCTTGTAGAGATTTCAACTAAAACCCTGGCAAAACTAAAGTACTAAACTGGAATGAGTCTAGATACTTACTTCATACTTTACCGGCTACATAAATAATAATCAATATAGCAACGCTTAAGATACAAAAAAGAGGCTTGTAGAAAACCCTGGCAAAACTAAAATACTAGACCGAAACGAGTCTCTATACTCGCCGGCTACATAAATAATAATCAATACATCAATGTGTGGGGCGAGTAGGTTTTAACATGAGGATGTCTCCTAACAGTGCCAGCACAGACAGCTAAAGGTAAAAACGAAAGAGATGTGAGGCTCTAAAAGGAAGCGCGCGGTAAAACGCCTCGTGCACACGTTTCCCTCTCGGTTTCCTGTGACCAAAGAAAAATACAAGAGGGGAAGAGAAAAGAGAGAGAGGGGGAAATCGACCCGAGGATCAAATGACAACAAACAGATCATGCAGGAGCGGAGGTCTCTTTGAACCTCTCTCTGTGGAAGTCAGCTCTTTTTCCCTCCCCTCCCGCTCCCTCTCCCCTCTTCCACCGGAGATGAGCTTTCCGCACACAAAGCCCCTGTGAAAACAGGCCACCAGGATCTCAGGCCAGCCTTGTCTGTAGAGGTGTCATGCCACACTATGCCTTAGCCGCACTAGTAGCTGTTAAGTCGCTAACGCTCGTTCCGTGAAACAGTTCATTCATCACAAGTATGTTGTTTACTTGTCTTTAAACTGTACAGGATTGTGTGTTTTTCATTCTAATATAAAAACACCAAACAGATTGGGCTTTCTCACTCCTCTTGTTATAATGGCTTTTTGAGTGGAGAAACAAACAACCCCACTGAGGAGGAAAAGAGTGCTGGTCAAAGTACGACACGTCTGTTGTTGAGCATGGTTGTTCCAACACCCACCAGTGCTCTGGCAGGCCTACACCAAATGGCAGAGAAGCAGAAGCCTTTAACAAGCAGAACAACCACTAAACCAACAGCGTGCAGGTGTCCTGCTTAACCTGTCCCTGCTGCCTCTGTTTGAACAGGTGTTGCCGTGGGAGGGAGGGTGTGTGTGTGTGTGTGTGTGTGTGTGTGTGTGTACAGAGGCTACATCACGCACCACATACAGTACACTAATCCTGATCTCCATTCATATCCTGAGTGGAGCACGCGCGCGGGTGGGTGTGTCATCTGACCGAGAGGACGGGCCAGACGGCCCATCCACTCTCCCCTCCTGTCTCTACCTCTCTCGCCAGCGCTCCGCTCCCTCCTTCGTCCCCGGCCCGGTGTTTATCTCTTCATCCCCTGAAGGTAGGGGTTAAGAGGGGGGGGGGGGGGAGTTCCTCAGAGATAATCCCCCCCCTCTCTGCTTTCAGCGCGAGCCAGGAGAGGGAGGAGGAAGAAAAAGAGAAGAAAGCCGAGAGGAGCAGCCTGTGAACTAAGTCCGTGGGGGTTTAGAGATAATGTTTACCTTCCGGCCTGCAGCCTCTCCACAGTTCCTGCAGGGGAACCGCTTTAGCGTGTGTGTGTGTGTGCGTGTGTGTCCCGGAAAGAGGGAGAGGCTCTGTACCAGGGCCTAAGGTTCACACAGCGGTTCACACAGCGGTTCACACAGCGGTTCACGCAGCGGTTCTGGCAGTAAACAAGTGCCTGCACACACACACTCACTCACAAATACAGACACACAAAACGTACGCAAGTTCTTTCCCTCAACTCAAAAAAAGCCCAGAACAACCTTCGACCTCGCCTCTGGTCCCTCCCACACACACACTCCACAGTCTACTTCCTCTCCCCCCGCACATGTTCGCTAATCCACCTGAGCCCCCTAAACAAGAAAACACACGTGCACAAGCGGTCCATGTGCCGACAGCATGCGCCCCACCAAACTGGGTCAACAATAACATCTTTGTCAGGCCCACAGTAATGGCAACAGGAAGGCCGGCCTCCAGGAAGCCATGAAAGACAGGTTAAGACTTTGGCCCTCTAATGCCATGGCTTAGGCAGCACCCTGGAGGATTAGTATTGTGACCGTGCCTCAGGTGCCCGTGTTGGACACCTCACAATGGGTCCCGTGGAGGTGAAGATAGGCGCTGAGCGCGTCTGTGACAAATGGTAATCGTTATCTGCGTCCATGTGTTCTTAACGCCAAGTACACGTTGTGGCTACAAGACTTTATCAACGGTGCGTAAAACCCCCAAAACCTACCACCCTCCCCTCGTTGGGTGTACTGGAGCGGCCCCCCCAAACCTGAGCCTCTGAGCGAGCTGCACCACTTTATGAAACGGGGATGGGGGGGACACCAGGGCCACGAGGAAGGATGTGGTGGAGAGAGCAAACAGGAGCCAGCGGAGAGCGCCCCTTTGTGTGGCTTTATACGGCTTCCTCCCAGCACCGCCACATCGCTCACCACACTGCCAACTGCTGCCAACGTCAATAACTATAGTCTCCAGTCAAAACACACACACACTGGTCCAGATAAAGTTACTGTAGTAGGGATACACGGACACACACACACACACACAGAGAGAGAGATACATTTAGACGCGCTGCGTGCCCTGTACTACAGTCCGAGGCCTCTAATGAGGCCAACCCTGAGTCCAGCTCTGGCCAGCAGGATGGCTGCTGTTTGTGCTGTTTCATTTCGTTACCATGGCATGGTTTTCCATAGACAAAGTGGCTGACGGGCGCTCCGCCTCACAGCCTGATGTTCAGGAGGACTATTCGTTTGTTTTTTCTTTTCTAGAACGCTTGCGCTCAGGCAAGTTGCCATTGTGTGCTACAAGGAACTTGTGCAACGTAGCAGGGACAGAAAACTATCGTCGGCATCCTTGGAATTTGAGTTCATACAAAACATGTCTGACATACATTCACTACAGAATTATGGATGGCGTCGAAACAAATCGTTGAAATCAGCGGCGCAATATAAAATATGAGTTATTTATTAATAAATTATCAGAATATTAATAAGAAAGAAAATACTCAAGGTTACATATCTTCAGACCACATAAACCCAAGTGCTGAGAAGCAAGGATAGGGTTGAGACACACACACACACACAAGCAGGAATATACACAGGCTTTCGTCGAACTCAGTCTGCAACATAGAAACACATTCTGTACATATTCATTATCACAAACAAACACACACACACACACACACACACGCAGACACACAAGGACAGTGTAAGGGGGCTGTGTGGTGCCCTGTTCTCTAGAGTCCAAACAGCAGCCAACTCCAGTCTGTTTTCATAGCTGCAGCTGCTTTCCCGGGATGTTACAGACATCCTCATCAAAACCCACACACACACCGGCTCACACACACACACACACACACACACACACACACACACACACACACACACACACACACACACACACACACACACACACACACACACACACACACACACACACACACACACACACACACACACACACACACACACACACACAATGTGTTCCACCCAGCCCAGTCCCAATCCCCTTAGGTTTGGTGTATGTAGAAAGTCTCAGACAGACTGTGCTGGCCTTACAGCTGCATGCCCTCAGGAGGAGAGAAGACATGGAAAGGAGACAATGGGGAGTTATGCAGGCGGGTGCATTCCAACGCACGCACGCACGCACGCACACGCACGTACACGCGCACACACACACCGACATGCACTCAGCCTCCACCCCGTCCTCTACCTGCTTTAACTCATTGACCCCTGAACGAGACCACCAGAGTAGAGGTTAAGGACCCCACATCCAGAAACACAAACACAAACACACACACACACACACATGCACACTAGGAGGAGGGGACAGGAGACTCCTCTCTCTCTTCATCTTCTTCCTCCTCCTCCTCCTCTCCTTCTCGTGTCTTCCTCCTCTCCTCTTCCTCCTCCTCCTCCTCGCGCCGCACCCGCCAGACGATGCTGGCCTGGTCGAGGAGACACTCCTTGAGCTTGTCCTCTGTCATGGTCAGACGCTCTTCCAGGACGGAAACGGTCTGCGGGAAGGAGCGAGAGAGAGGAGGGGGGTTGTGAGAGTGAGTCTACCACTCTGTATTGACTCGAGAACGAGACGTGAAACGTGAAACCCCCAGGGTCAACAGGAACAAACCCGTGACCCCCCCCCCCCCCCAGGTCTAACACACTGGCTCTTCTCAAGTGCTTCCGTTCTTAAGCTGGAAGACCGGATTCCTGGCAACTACGTTTTCCACCCCCGAGGGACGACAACGTGTTGGGGTTGCCAGGTCAGAGCGTGCTCACCTGTGTGAGGATGTCCAGTTGCTGGACAATGTGCTGCAGGGTGGTGCCGATGTTAAGTGGGAGCCCGGCGCGGACTTCCAGTGGACGGGTCTCTCCCCGCTCCTGCTCCTCCTCCTCCTCCTCTTCCTCTTCCTCTTCGTCGGCTCGACGGCGGCTTGGAGAAGGCCCAGGCTGGCAGCACGCTACTGAGCCGGGTCCACCGGCACTGCCATCCTCACTCCGCCGGAGAGAGCTGGAACTGGCAACCCCACGCTGAGGCAAGTCATCGTCGTGCTGTGCTGACGACCTGTACCTGGGATTGTTTATAACCTGGCAACAAAAAAAAAGGAAAGAAAGAGAAAAAAATCAGCGCGGACACTCCCGCTGGGCCTGGAGCCCGTTAGGACGTTCGGAAGGCAACAGCGCCTACGGCTAATTGACACGGGAAAGGAGTACGATTCCATACGAAACGGTTTCCCACGTGGAGGCTTAACAAAGCGAGTGCCACCGTAGGACAGACATCTCAGAGCGGTGCAGACTAAGCTGGGCTGAACACAGGAACAGTGTATTCATCAAAATAACACCAAAGGACTTCCTGCACTTCTCTGTAGAGCACCTGGGCATAGCTAGCCTGTCACTAAAGGGCTCCTCAGCCGGCTAAAACCACAGGAGGACCGTCGTTATGCATGAGACTCATACTGATCCCAGGCTGAGGTGCTGAGCGGACACGCAGGCCTGGAGCGGGGCCTGTTCTGACCTCGGAGACGTCGGCAGGGAGGGGTGGGGTGGGGGGTGACTCATGGACTTGGCCCGCTGACTCGCTCCTAACTTCCCCCCCAGAACCAGAGGGCGTACGGGCTGTGAAGCCCCAGTCTCTCCGCAGGGACCGGCCAAAGCTGGAGGTCTCGGCCCAAGCTGGATTTATTCATCTTGTGCGTCATGTTGAGTGGTATGCAAATGTCTCAATGACTCCTTATTTGTTCCACGCCGATCATGTATATGACCACCTGATGCCCCATAAAAAAAAACAATATGAAAAAGGCCTCTGCCCTCAGATCAGTATTACACTTACACACTCCTACTCTCCCCACAGCGGCCCTCCGTAAGAGCTGTACTCAGACCAGCGGCAAAGGCCCACAGATCAACACCACTGTGTGCCGCCGGGCACCCGGCCAAACATGGAGAAGGAAGGGGGCACCGGGTGCAAGGAGAGCATGAACAGAGAAAGGAGGGAGACAGGAGAAGTAGGAGGAGGAGGAGGAGGAGGAAGGGGTCACACATTCCTGTCCTAATGCATGGAGCAATCGATTACGGCTCCGTTTCCTGTGCACTGTCCTCACTTCAAAGAGCTCCAGGGAGGGGGGGGGCCCGGCTCAGGGGGAGGGGTGGGGGGGGGAAGCTGGAGGGATGATGAGAAGAGGAAGATGAGTAGAGGAGGAGGAGGAGGAGGGCTAAGCCCCCACTGGAGGTGAACAAAGCCGTCAGTGTGTGAATGGAGAGTCTGGCTGGCTATGCTCTATCACTCTGTTTTTCCACATTTAATCTCTCTCTCTTCTCTCTCTCCTCTCTCTTTATTTCTTTAACCCCTCCCTCTCCACATCTTGACTACATCTGTTCTGCTCCTTCACGCTGAGCCAGACCCGACTCCACTCATCCATCCATCTTGCCTTATCTCTTCTTCTTCTCTTTGACTCTCTAGCAGGATGGTAGAGTGCAATCAGACCTTCAGAGGCAGAAACCCCTGACCATGTGAACGTGGGCTGGACACTAACACCCACTAACCCACAAACAAACAAACATCCCCATACGTACAAAGAGGACTCTCTCTCTCTCTCTCTCTCTCTCTCTCTCACACAAACACAAACACAAACACAAACAGGCTGCAGGGTCCTCTGCGATTGCCCTCGACTGGCGGAGCGGCAGGGGTCATGGCTCGTTGCCACGGCAACGGAGGCCGCCGGCCCTGGCGTGGGGCCCACCGATCTGGCCCTCCGGCTGGGAGGGCGCCGCGCCAAGCCAGACTGGCACGGCCGAGAGGAACCCTCCTCTGATACACAGCCGGCCCGGCGTCACGCACACACCCCGACAACGTCCCTGTAGCAAAGCCAAGGAACCCACTGCAAGGAACTCTTTCCACCCCACTGCACGTCACCACCACAGATTAGAATACTTTGACTGTGTGACCCATACTGGCCCTCCGCTTTGAGATTACGATATTGCTCGACGTAGCGGTGACATGCACTTAAAACATGACTTCTGATTTGTGTCCGATTGATTGGCTGCGTCAACACTGACGCACGCAGGAGCCTTGCCCCATGGACTCGATAGCTACATTGTGACAACAGGCAGTGTGAAATCTCCTGTGTATTGCAGAGCACACACGTTTCGGCCACAGAGCGCAGACCCTACGGGGTGAGGGCTGTCCGTAACAAAATCAAATCAATTATCCATGTGACCCCAAACAGAATTAGCATTAGCGCCAAAATTAGAGGGGCCTTTCTTTTTTTTGGGGCTCGCCAAATGCTAAGTAGCAGCCCTTTCATCAAAGGACGCTTGATCTTAATTGGGAAGGCCCCTGTGATCTCTGCCATTAGCATCTTCTCGCGGCCCTTATATGGTCGGCGGCCGCTCCAGCCACATAGCCCGGCTGAAGTGGGCACAGGTGGGCCCTCGGCCCTGTAATATATTCCGTTGCTGGCCAGCAGAGTACCCACGACTCGCTTCATGCCAATGGCCGAATCACTCATGTGGCGGCTGGCGCCAACCGCTAACAGTGCCCCCCCCCTCCCCCTCTCCCCGCCGATCAGGATTTATGAGCTACTCGAGCTGAGTGGCCCGAGAGAGGCCAAACAATGGGCCAATCAAAGCCCTGGCTGTGTGCTCCCGTCGGCACAGGGAAAAGGAAATGGAGTGGCGGGCGGCCGCAGGTCGGAGCGTTAGCGGTCGTTGAGGTGGACGTCTGACTTCCTCTTCCTGAAGGGGCGTTGCCATGGCCACCGGCGAAGGGAGCCAGTTTACAGAGTGTGTGTGTGTTGGTGTGTGGTAAAAAGAGAGCAGACACCTACTGTTAGGATCCTGCTCCCTACAACGACATAGCGTTCAGGTATACGGCACAGATGATAGAGGGCCATTCAGAGAAGCTGGTGAGAGTGCGTACGAGTATATTTCAAAGAGTGAGAATGAATGAGAGAGAAAATAAATGTTTTTTTTAAAATCCCAAGGAGCCATTAGGCCAACCTTGCTGCCTCCCAATTTGACTTTGCCTCTCTCTCAAACACAAACACTGTACACAAACACACACAGGGGTTGAATCAGTATTTAGACTTCTCTCTTTGATCAGTTTTGTATTTGTGGTTTGGATTAGCAGGTAGACTGTACTAATGCAGTGAAGACCGCTCCCTTGCTCTCAGCCTTTTCTGGCCCCTGGCCCCTAAGCGCTCACTGGCCCCTGGCTCCCAGGCTGGGCTTCTAGTTAGTGATCAGCAGATCCTTTTCAACCACCTGGGATCACTAAGGCAGGGAAAAGAAATCTGTACCCCAAGAAATCTGGTAGCAACCTTTTCATCAACATATTGTGTTTTCTGTCATTTCTGTGCATTTACTTTGCAAGGTCTAAAGATGTCAATCAAAAGAGGCTGCAAACACCTCTTATAAATGCCATGAAGATCTGTGGTGGGGAAAAAGTAAAAAAAAATAATAATAAAGCCCAGCCCGAACAAATCTCAAATGTATAAAAAACAGATTGAAACCCAAGCCTCCAGCAATAATCAGCATGCATAACTTCTCTGTTACATAACGGCTCTTGTCCATTTGTGATGCCACAAGGACACATACTCCCAAAGAGACACATAGCCTGGGTGTCGACTGGCAGTAAGTATGCTCGACACTCCCGTAGATATAGGCCACTTCCTGCGTGTTAACGAGTGGCCACAGCTGCCCCGGTCACCTTTGACCTTCCCACAGGAAGTCGAAAGGTAAAACTTCAGAGGGCTCTAAAGCTCGGCTTCCTCTTCTGAGCCTGCCATCAGAGAGATAGGGTTACAGGCACAGCTCCACTCTGTGCCTCTCTCTTGCTCGTTGAAACCTAGCCATGAAATGTTCCATGAAAACATCCCTCTGCACACGCTCATAATTATGCACACGTACTTACGACCGCACAGACAGAGGGACATCAGTGACGGCTTTCGTAATCCGTGGCGGCTGCTGTGGCTGTTGCTGAAAACATTGTTTTGGAAAGAGCAGGAAGCGAAGAGGTGGGTCACACGGCTTCAGAGGAAGTGGCTACTACCTATTTATCTCTCTCTCTCTGTCTCTACCGCTCCTCTCATACCCCTGCTCGGCAGACGCCCACGCGTGCAGACAAAAATATCCGCTTCCGCAGAACAAGAACAACATTCAGAGCGGCCTGGTTCACAAGCAGCCCCCCTGTGACTAGTCAGCTAGGTCACCGTGGCGCCGTGGCCCAGACCCTGTCCCCTGGGACGGCAGGAGACACCAGGGCCGGACAGCGGCGGCCGTGAAAACTCAGCCGTCGAGGTTCACTGCGGCCTCACGGGCCACGTGCACGAGAGCACAGACGCTCCAGCCGCGCACTGCCCGCCCACCCCGTCTCTCCTCAGCACAGCGGAGGCTTGTCTGATGGAGACGGGGCTCTGTCTTGTGGTCCTACTGGGCTCTGGTCTGAACAGGCGTCTCCCCGTGCTTCTCTCGGTGCCCATCACTACCGAGTCTTACCTGTCTGGCCGCCACCATGGGGAGAGGTGGGGACTGGCCGAGTCCCTCATAGCACCGGTATTACAGTACCTCTCGAGATAAGGAGGGGTGTGGCGTAGACTGGGAGACATAGGGAGGGGAGAAGACACGGCTCAGACCCGGGGCACGGTGACCCACGTCTGGAGGAGGGAGGAGGGAGCGTCCGTCGCCCAGCCCCGCCGACGCCGACGCCGGTGACTCATGGCGACGCGGCGCTGCTGCAGTGAGACCCAGTGGGGGACGCGGGACGGACACACACACGGACACACACACACACACACACACACACACACACACACACACACACACACACAGACAGACAGACAGACAGACAGACACACACACACACACACACACACACACACACACACACACACACACACACACACACACACACACACACACACACACAGTCAAGCGCTTTGGAGGAGGCGGAAGGTTCGCTGCTGCTGCTGCTCCCTACCCGGGGTTCCGTTTGAAAGGAACATTTGCGGGGCGGCGTTCGTTGCGCACATTGTAAGTGGCATCGCGACAGCACTTTCGCCCGGGTTACCTAAACGAAATGAAACGAGCACGCTCACTGGAGAAGTAGTGCAACAAACACTCACCGAAGAGCACTGGTGATCAAAGGTGATTATCCTTATAATGTGGGGGAAAATACACACACACACAATAGGCCTTTCTTTGGTTTTGTCAGAGCATCAGTCTGAAGCGAGCCTTGAAAATCTCCTTTTTAAAGGAGTCCTGAATCATGAACGCTGGAGGAGAGATCGTGATGTGGACTGGAGCTGCTGAATAGGCCCTGGCCTTGGTCTCTACAGCTCAGGCGACGGGGAGCATTGTCCCTGTGTTAGGAGATCGGTATTATGCTGGCTAAGGGGCTAGGACACTGTGTTAGGAGATAGGTATTATGCTGGCTAAGGGGCTAGGACTCTGTGTTAGGAGATAGGTATGATGCTGGCTAAGGGGCTAGGACACTGTGTTAGGAGATAGGTATGATGCTAGGTAAGGGACTAGGACACTGTTTAGGAGATGGGTATGTGCTGGGTAAGGGGCTAGGACACTGTGTGGGACACTGTGGCTGTCTGACTCTCTGGGCCGGGCTCCATCCGATCCTCAGCCCCCTTACGTAACCACGTCAGCCCCAGAAATGAGCCACCAGGAAGGGAAGTGGAGGCTCAGCCTCCTGGGCTGCTGTCAGCCGCCGACTTACAGTTGTTGCTGAGGAGTAACGCACACGCGCACTCACGCACGGACGCACGCACACACACACACACACACACATAGTGCCAGTGTGTCCATCACTCACAGCATGAAGCAGATAATAATGTAGTGACTGACACGAGAGCGAGGGAGCGGGAGGGGAGCGGTGTGACTCATAGCCCCTCTTTCTTTCCCTCGTCCGTCTTCATTACACAGGAGTAACGGATGTTTGCGCAAGCCAAACACATCTATACGGAGGGCGGGGCCGCGTTATCTCAGGGCAAAGAGCTTGGACTCCAATGAATCTATGATAACAGAACAGACCAGCGTGTTTGGCCGCTTAGTCGTTGCCGCCGTAGATACTGTTGAATAGCAAATAATGATCTGTTCTCCTCTGTTCAAGGTCACAAGGACTTTTATGTTGATTTAGTGATATAGGGAAGTTATACTGAGGCCAGTAAATTTTTCAGAGGAGAAACACTGAGCTACACACACAAAATGTATATTCAAAAACATTACACATAAAGACTACTTACCCCAAGCATAAACATTTATGATTAGATGTGTCTATGTAACAACATAGACTGACACATCCAAGACAAGAAAAAATAATATTAAGAGAAAAATTACGTTTTGAAAGCACTATTTAGCCCATAACGCCATGGCAACATGCAGTGACGCTTTCAAATGAACGAGGCTAAAGAACCAGAAGACCTGTGAACAGAACAGCATCCCCCGAAAAGGGAGACTAACTCGACCAGCCGTCATCTCCTAATCTACAGACGTCAACATCTTCCACAGAGCATCAAACATTGTATCAACACAGACGGTAGCACAATGAGAGAGAGAGTGTGTGTGTGTGTGTGTGTGTGTGTGCTGGTGCTAAACTCAGGTCAGCCGTGTGGTAGCGGGCGGGCAGCCTGTGTCAGATACAAATGAGCATGGCGGCAGCAAAGCCCTAATGCATCAGAGCAGGAAGCCATTAACGTAGTATTACCAGGCGGATGAGGGGCAGGAAATGAAATTCAGCTGCCCTCTGAGAGGCTGGAGTCACAGTCCTCCCTCCCCGCGGGCAATTGATTACCGTGGCCTTTTGCTGGGCAACTGGGCATGGGGGCTCGTATGTTCGTGTGTGTGTGAGACAGAGAAAGAAAGAGAGGAAAGAGAGAGAATGAGGGGAAGCAGAGAGAGGTAGAGACACACAGCGTTTGGGTCATAACCCTAGAGAATCCCCTCTCAAGTGACGAGATCACCTCGACTCGCTCTCCGCGATGAAACGAGGCACACGGGAGGGACTTCGAAAGGGAACGGACCACAACCCCCCCCCCCCCCCCCCCCCCCCCCCCCCCCCCCCCCCATCTCGCTTCGGGACACGTTGCTAAGGGGAACGTGTGGGCCGCCAGGGGCCCGCCGCCGCCGCAAACGACTGGGGGTTCGCCGAGCTCCTCCCGCGCAGACTCCCTTAATGCACTTCCCTTATCGACGGTTAATGTTCCCTGACCTTGCCCAGTCAAACATTAACCGTGGAGGGTGCCCGGCTCTGTCACGGCTCTGCTTCTCCCCTGATAAGGAGACCGTCCTACCTGACTCATACGGCCAGGTGCCTGGATCCCGCTTCAAGGGCAACCCAAAAAGTCTTGGGAGACTCATTAACCTAATAAACTAAACGTGGACCTCCCCCACCATAGAGGTGTGGCTACAGGCGTTGGTTCCTTCCACGCTTAGCATGGGGCCAGGGTTAGGCCCCTTCTCCTAACAAGCCAGGGCTCCAGCACGCGCTCCACCTGCGTCTGGAAAGGAAAAGGTCTCCTTTAAAGCTCGGCCCTCCTCCTTGACATTTACGGGATAATTGTAGCTCATGCTTGAACTAGCATGGGGTCTTCATCAGTCTGGAGAGACGAGGCGAGAGGGAGGGAGGGAGGGAGGTAGAGATAAGGACTGCCATTACGTGGGGCTAGGGGGCAATGGAGTGGGAACACGGTGTCCTGACAAAGCCATGGGCCCGCTCTGCAAACACCCACAGAGCAAACAGCGCTCCAGCTCACACGCGTGTTCGAACAGTCCACGTCCCCCTCCAAACCCTTAGCACACACACACACACACGCACGCACACACACACACACACACGCTATTGTAAGCCTTATCGCCGTCCTTGGATACAGTGCCGTTGTTTGCTCACCCATCTTTGTTTAACATCTCCTGCTAACATGAGGCAGATCTAGGTACAATTACTACCCCCCCCCCCCCCCCCCCTCACTGTTTCCCATGTCATGAGTGCATCCGCCCTACAGTACCGGACTCACGCTCATTCTTTTTCATATTTGGCAAGGCGTTTAGCACCTTGTTTTGGGTGCTCCATAAGAACACCACGTCTCTCTGCAACTTTCTGTTCCCTTTCTGTCTGCGGCTCTTCCACGCATTGTGCCGTGTTCAGCACTTCTGCTTCCTGTGTTCTCCTCCACTCGCCTTTCCTTCCTCTATCTAGTTCTGTGTTCTGTGTTTTGTTTTTGTTTTGTTTGTGTGCTGCTGCGGTGTTCTTTTCGTTATCGGCGTGTCTCACACGCCGTCACAGTGAATGAGTGAGCCCCTGGGAGCCACACAGACAGTAACCAGCTGACTCAACGCCCCACACAACCACAGACAGTTTGTTTAGAACCTATGGCCACAGAGCTGAGGGGAAGTTACTGCAGGAAATGTGAATTGGCTGATTTGAAAACTGAAACCATGAAAACACTGACAACGCCATAGCCTATATCGCGGCCAGCACCCCAAAGCCTAAAATGAATTTGAAAAAGTCCTCTTCGATGTATGGCCCTCTTTTCTAAGAGACAAATCCGGCTTTACATTTGAATCGAGAGCTTCCCAAAGAGAAACTGCTTGAATAATATAACAGTAGGTTGTTTGCGATGGCTGACCACTGGCTGAATTTCTGTGAGCAATTCACTCAAATCCGTTGACTGAAAATATCCGGGCCTCATTTCTAGGAAAGACATAAGGGGGAAGTCAGTAGATTACTCATATTCCAACTGGAGATCACCCAGATTCTTTCCCACCAGGTCTAAAGTGGAGGCTAATCTTCTCACAGTTAGGAAGTGAATGGGCGTCATTGTAGCTTTGCATGAGCTTAGCCTTTTTCAAAGCCTCTTAGTAAGATCTAACCACATTATTCACATTTTGAATGCAAAACGTGTGCGCACACAAACACACAGAGAAGGGCTCGCATAACGCATGACAATGACCTCAGACGACAGGACAAAACTGTAGTGTTCTGACCTTCCTGGTGAATTTAATGGACAACTACGTTTGATAATGGGCGTTTTAAAGCACGTTCTCATTAATTACGCCAAAACAGAGGCCATGGTTTCCACCTAAACTCTAAATTGCTAGTAAAAGCAGATAACTTGGATAGAATTAGACGGATCTGCATTCTAATGCCCTCCATTCAGGGCCATACCAAAAATGAGCTCCAAAAGCAGGATTCAGAGTCGCGAGGTGGTGGAGCGGAGCCGTCTGATCGACAGACAGACAGACAGACAGACAGACAGACAGACAGACAGACAGACAGACAGAGCAGTGGGGGGGCGAGAGGTCACACTGCGCCCCTGCCCTTCACCGCGTTGGCAGGGGGGCAACCAGCCGAACGCCCCCCCGTCCCGTCCTGAGAGCCACGGGGGGCCTTTGTAGCTGCCATTAGGGACCCGTCGAGTTTCTCAGACCTCGTTCAGAAAAAACAAGAAACCTACTCTCTGAACGGGAGAACACTGCGCTTCCATTGTGTGTGCGCGTGCGCGTGCGGGACATTTGCAGGTCAGGTGTGCGAGCACATACAAGCCAGCGTCGGAAAAGGGCTCCGAAACAAACAAGCACTCTATTCTTTCCCGGGGTGCGGCTGTTGGTGGGAGGGACTGGAACAGGGACTGCAGCACGGTCACGTTGTGTGTGACCCCATTGCAGTGGTCACTCTTAACGGTGCTCTACCCCCGCACCCCCACGCCTCCTGGACCAGCTCTCTCTCACGTGGCGGCTGCTGCGGCTGCTGCTGCTGCCAGCACTCACAGGTCTCCCCAGGTAGTGAGGCATAGCAGAGACCTCCTAGTGGGGCTGCAGACCGCCGCAAAGAAAAGCGCTCGACCTGACTGACCGACGCGCGCGTAAACAAAAACCCAAACCCTCGGAGCACTTTCCTCCACATCTCTGCCGTGTAAGATACACAGCCGCTGAACCGGACACAGGGTGGCTATTGGGTTTTTAATTCTACGTTAGTCTCAGTATCACTCTATCCTAACTCATTTCCCTCCCGTTTCTTCCTCTCCTTTTTCCTCTCTTCCCTGCGATTGAGCGTGAGTGTGTGTGTGTGTATTGCGCACGTGTGAACAGACATGAGCCATTCAAAGTGTATCCTAGGCTGTGTGTTTGCCTTAGTTTGTATGATGGGAGATTGGGATTGTAGCCAACGTGAGGAAAGATGTGTCCTCGATCCCATGGCTGAAACTGAACTACGCTCCAAATTGAATTTAAGCAGATTCAGTCTTTTATCACCCCCCAAAATTAAACATACCTAAATCAGACTTGACTTAACCAAAGGGCTGTCTGAAAATGTCAAAGCTTAATTCACTACACGGTTTCCCCAAGTAGTGCCAATAACAAAAAGATCTACAGTTCTTCATTGTAGTAAAAAAAAAACTGATTAATCCAAAGCTTTCACTGGCACACTCCTCGGACCGAATCCTTTTCCACGTCCTGAGACCAGACTGAAGGCCATGTCCAAAGTAAGAAGGAAGACCGGCGGCCACGCTGTTTTTTTTTGTACGACAGCATACCGGGGATGGAGTTTAAGGATCAATCACTGACCCACGGACCGCGGGATACACGGCAGACACGTTCTAGCCCAAAAAACACCTCGACCCGTTTGGAACTAGAGCAGCCGGGGTTCAGAGTCTTCCATCTCGTCACGAATGACCTGACGAGCAGTCGATCGTCCCATTCACCTTCTAAGCCCAGGGATACCGCCTGACGGGTCAGGGCCAGATCCATGACTTGCGCAACAGGTATTCCCTCCAGGGGGAAAAGAACGCGTAGTACTGGAGCCGGACTGCTTCCACCAAAACAGGAGACGGAAGGTCGTGTTCCGTGTTCACGCCAACACCGGAACGATGGGTATCGGGTGCGGCCGCTTTGGAATAGGTGCGAATGGACTCTTCTAATTTTAGAGTCCTCAGGGTCAGATCGGCTTCCAGGGCCCCTCGTAAATAACTAGGAGTCGGTGCCCAGCGGAAGAAAGCAGGAAGAAGGGGCCGCACTGGAATGCCCAGGCTTCCTGGGAATGTGAGTAAACTTTCAGCAGGAAAGTATGACGCTATTGCTCATGTTTGTAACAGAACACAGGGTGCACAACTGCTGTCAGCAGGCTACGCACAGACGCGCACGCGCGCGCGCGCGCACACACACACACACACACACACACACACACACACACACACACACACACACACACACACACACACACACACACACACACACACACACACACACACACACACACACACACACACACACACACACACACACACACACACACACACACACACACACACACACACACACACACACTTTAAAGAAGCATGCCAAACCACATGTACCCAAAAACCTAAACACACTCTGACATCCAAACATATTAACCTAACCCTGCAGCAGCACAAAAACAAGGGTCAGGGGAGGGCAATATAAGACAGAGGACGCAGGACAGCAAGAATGTGACATGTGATATTTGTAAGCTTAAGTGAGGAAATGAAGAGGACTAGGACTAGAGGAGTTGAAAGAGTGGCTGTATTAAAACAAAAAAATGGAGAGAGTTTATGAACCTGTAGCGTAGCAGACTTCAATGCTACAGCAAATCAGCCCATGGAAAATGGAAGAACGGTCCAACATTTCTGGTCCCCATCCCCAGGGCCAAAATGTTAAAAAGGCCTCTCTGACCCTCTGACCTGGCCAGGTGGATCAACAGCAGACACAAGAGTCTCTTGCTGTGTCCACACGCGGAGGGACGCCATTGTGCTCTACAGTGAGGACGGGAACAGAGAACCAGTGTTTTGACATCAAAGCTTCATATGGCCGTACGAGACAGAGAGGCTGCAGGATTCCCTTTACGTTTTTTTTGGGGGGGGGGGCTTTTTTGGGGGATTTGTAGAGTGAGAGAATATAGTGAGGTTTATGTTTGGGCAGACTAACACAGAGTAACATTTTGCTTCTCGATTTTCACCATCGATTAGTGTTCAAGCTAAAAATAGAACTTGGGAAAAAAAAACTCCGCTCACTTGATACAACATCAAGGGACGGTATATCTGGAGCGTCCAGATGAATTCCAGGGAAAAGTTTGAAGATAATTAGATCGCCGCTGCCTAATCTCATTGATCCGCACCCGAATCAGGGGCGTCGCTGATGTCTCTCACGCGCCGCTAGGAAAACGACCCCAGAACAAGCATCCCAACTGTGCCGCTGCTCATTCCTCTGAGCGGGCTCCAGCTGTCCACTCGGACCTGAGCCTCGGCAGCGCTGCGACCCCGTCTCTGAAAGGGGCCCGGGCGGGTCTAAAAATAAACTAAAGGGTAGAAATAGAGATGAATGGTGCACTTCCTGTCATTTCGGCTCACTTAAATGTTCCAATACAGCAGGTCAACAAGGGAGCTTCTCCAACGGTGGGGCTCTGCCACATCCAAAGACACAACACAGGCTCTGAGATAACATGTGCAAGGCATTCGTTTAATACACGCGTAATTGTGTATAATAGACTAAGGTCTGCAATTAGCCAGAGGGCTATGACAATCGTTCATTTTAAGTTTGATTTGAGGTCAAATCACATCCTCCATATAAAGCGCATATGCTCGATTTCTAGAAATCTAATTATTTTGCTCTGGAAATGTAAATCTTATTTGGAATACCACTAATCATATTAGGATCTGAGACTTATCTTTTCATAACAGCATGCCAGAACTGAATGGGAATTGCAGGTTAATTTTGCCCTGACAGCGGACCTACAACAGTGATAGAGATAAATGAGTGTATGTATGGACAGTGCAACAGAAAGAAGAGCCTGTCTACCTACCTACTATCATTTCACTGCACTGATAGATCCATTCTCAGTCTCATCCTGTACGTCATCAAATGAAAAAAAACGAAAAAATCTGTTAAAGACTAAACGCTTAAGGACACATACCTTGTGGTAAGAGCCTTTGCCATGTGATTTCGAAATGCGTTGACATTCCGACAGACATTTCTTAACAGTAGTTTGAAAGACATCAAATTATGTCAGTTTCTTCCTTCAATAAGAGGGTCTCTATGTGGAATCCTGAGCAAAGCTACTTTGCTACACAAATGCCAGCTAATCTCCTTTAGCTCTTCAGCCAAAACCAAACGACCTATAAAGAACTGTGGGAACTTGCTCACCATTCATAACTAGAAGAACTGCTCATGTGTCAAACAATGGGAGTGCAAAGCTTGTCCTCTTTATCCATGCTCAGACTATGTGAGTAACCAGCGAACCTTTCCCATTGCCCCACAAACCATGGGGCCCTGGCCCTCACCATACACATATGTGAACAACAAATACAAAATAGGACAGCTGTTGATTGAGCACATTTAAAAAATTTCACACGTTTTATAAATGTTTCTGTCCCGCAATCATGAACTGAATCGCTTGAGACGTGACCTTGACACATGAAAAGATATAAAACAGAACAGACCATAAAGGCTCTCATACTTACGTAAATATTTATTGATTTGAGCAGAGAAAAATTAAATGGATGACGGGACTCATCGAGTGAATTGCTCTTTCCAGTTTTATCTTCTTTGCTTGTCTCAGACGTATATGGCCTCCCCCCATTAAGACTCAAAGTGGTGCGTGAGGTTGGGAGCGTTAAAGGGTTTAGTGGTTTGCATCCCTCAGAGCCTCATTGGGCTTTATTATAGGCCTGCCATATGGACAGTGTGAGACTGAAGAGACCATGTAAAAAATGTGATCAACACGCTGTGGGGACCATGGGAACGAGGTGAGAGGTTAAGGCTCAAACGTTTGAGACACTGTGTCTACAGAGGCTGACCAGTTTCATGTTTCAGTTGTGGCCTACAGTGTATATACAATGTATTCTCTTTGCTCCCTCAGTCTACCACAGTGTTTCTTAAAAGGGTTGAATTTGAGATTATGGTAAACCTATTTTGATTTTACGCAACTTGGTAGTTTCCAACAAACGAATATATGTATATATGGTATCTGACTTAAGGAAGTCTGTGGGGGACTTATCTGAATTGTTCGTTTTGGTAAAAAGGCAAAAGACACATTCTCAGGGCTGGTTGACATTCACACACTGCCTCGTATTAGACCAGACAGTAGGAAGCACCTGACATTGTGTATTATATTGGAGTTAGACTACAAGATGGAGGGAACATACAGTACAGACACCATACTGCTGCGTGCTGGCCTTACTGATCGTGGAATCACTAAAAGCGCCTGTGCCAATGACGTCCTTATATTCGAGGATGAACATGGAAACTCGGCAATGGTGGAACTAAAATATAACCGTTTTCCACATTCCTATTTTGGCAACTGAAATAACAGGAGCTCTGAGAAAGAGATTGGCCTGAATACATTTGAGTAGAAATCAAACCCTGTTGAACACAGTTTAAAGCGGAGTTGAGTAGACCACATTGAGGTAAGGCAACGCTGTCCAACGTCCCACTGAGCATTTCTCATGGGAGACACTGAGGGGAGTCATCTCTTAAGAAAAAACGAGAAGGAATACTGCATAACTTTAAATCAGTGACCGTGCTCTAGTATCTACGATCAGAAAGATTGATTTTTATTTGTCCTCCCCTTGCAGATACACTGTAGATATACACAGTAAACACACATCTGATCTCACTGCACATAAAATTTGGATATACATTGTTTTATTTGGATCTAATATAATATAATACATAATATACCAGTGCCTCTTGATCATTTTCGAACCCGCAATTAACGATCAACAAAAAGCAGAAGCGATGGTGCCAAAAGCATCTGTGACAAACAAACCCCCCCCCCCACCCCCACCATTTCAATCAGCAAACTATATAAATAACTACCATTAAATAATAATATTAGCCCTGAACGAGTGAAATTGCCAGGAGGGCCAACCATTTTCCCATTTTCCTTCAACCGCACTGTGCAAGGTAAACACATCTCCCTGGCCTGCAAACAGCTCCAATCAATAGCTGCTTTTTTTTTTTGGTCCGCCATGGACGGGCTGGAGACTGAAGCGCACTGTATGCCTGTGGCAGAGTGTGGCGCGTCCTCTCATCCTCCCACGCGGTGCAACGGGCCCCGTCCGCTCTGCCTCCCCCGCTCGCTGGGCTGGAAATAGCATGGCCGCCGCACACAGGTAGCTTGCCCTTCACACATCGACCCGCGGACACCGGCTGATCGGTATGAATTCAAAAACACGCCGTGTGCACGCTGGAACGGGGGGGTAACCTGAGGCGCTCGCGTTCCCATTCCAGGAGACAGAGGGTCACGGGGTTACTGACCGGCCGCCCGCATGCATGTGTATCAGTGCACTTAATGGCTAACCACCGCACACAATAAACAGAACCCAGATGGATAAGAGAGTCAAATATAGCCAAGGATGTGCATGCACTGTGCACAGTGTGGAGGGAATGCTAATGTGGTACAGAACAACTGCTGCACAGGCCATTTTGAGACAGAAAACATCAGTCACCTCAGCCTTGGTTTTTAACCTTACGGTGAAGCGTGCTGGTACATTTACAGCCACATTTACTTCACAGCCTAATATCGTTGCAATATCTCGATATCGTTTGACCTAAATGGCCTGATGGTGTTCCTAACACTGATCTAGCAAAAGGGTTGCTCTGAGAAGAAAGGCAAGCATTATTTAAATGGCTATGGCGGAATGACACGTCCATCTCTATCTCTCTCTCTCTCTCCTTCTCCAGGGTCTCCCGGTCAATACCACTGGAGCACGAGAAAACCCAAACGTTGCTGCTCCTGCATCGAGGTTCTATTTCTGTCTTCCAACCACCTCGCCTCCCTTGGCTCCCCCCAAGCGTGAGATCAAAACAAACGCCAGAGACAAAGGAGAGAGGACAACAAGAGTGCATCGTTTGCCTTTGAGGTGTCCCCGGTACCTGCAACGGACCCGCTGGCTGGCTATTTTTAGCCCTGTGTGTCGACAGACTGTCAGCACGTTCCCAGCAAAAGCCCATGCACACGAGTCGTACCCTTGAGAGAGCACATTTAGACGGGAGAGGCTTTTACACGGAGGGAATCTCAGTGGTAGGGAAAAGGGCGGTGGTCAGAACTAGCTAGCGAACGGATACAAAGGTTAGGTAAGATAACTAGGGAAAGATTACTGCTAAACTGCTGTACATGGCGTTCTTGTGCAGTGTGGCTGGGTTCCTTGTAGGTAAACAAGAAAAGGGGAATATTTCTTTACCTCACCATATAACACAATCGTTAACTACTTCAGTCACAATCAAACACTGCCAACGCTGTTTCATTGGGAATTACCACTTCAAATTATAAAAATTAATAGGTTAGCACACCACTCGGGAAGAGATGAAATTGCAGTGGCAGTGGCAGTAGCTGGAAATAATTTTATAAATTTTGTTTCAAACTATCCTCATTCATATTTTATTCCCAACAAGAAAAAAGTGTTTCCTGAATTATGGAAGTGAAACCAGATGACATAAAAGTGTTTTTCCAAAAAGCGGAGTTACGTAGTGCTCCTCCAGGATGTTTCCTCTTAAGTGAACATTGCGTAAGGGGTTGATATAAAGAGACGGAAGAGAGAGAGAGAGAGAGAGAGAGAGAGAGAGAGAGAGAGAGAGAGAGAGAGAGAGAGAGAGAGAGAGAGAAAGGAACGGGGGGGGGAGCGAGAGACAGAGCGAGAGATGGAAGGAAACAGAGAATCCTTCTGAATTACTTAGAAGGCTTGCCCCCTGTGTATATTTCATGAGTGAGATCATATTTTGGCCGCTCACATGCCAACACAGCCACCGGAGCCAACACAGTGCTGGGAGAGTGACGACAAAGGACAGGATCATGGGAGGTGTAGGTGCACCCAGATGGGTTTCCGTTTGGACTTTGTGAGAGCCGGGCTATCAAGTGGTCACGCTCTGGCACGCAGCCTTCAAGCCACCAAATTCCCTAGCCAGATATTTTTATAAAGGATTAGCCAGACACCTACTTTAAGTGCTGTTTAACTGCTGTTTTTTTAAGTTAAACATTATGATGAAACACCTAAAATAGCGCAGGACGTTGATAGCGTGCGCTGGTGTATCTGTCCGTCTGTGTGTGTTTGCAGCGTTTTCACTCCTGGCCTGATAGAGTATCTCTGAATGCTGTTCTGATGGACGGTGAACCTTCCTGCAGGGCCGTGTCTATCTTTAGACGTGTCCGTCACGTCCTGTCACCCGTGGCACTTCAACCTGGTATCCACACCGCTGGCCCATCCGATATCTTGTCCTCGGTGCACAGGAAAGAAGGACCGGAGCCGGCGGGTGGGAGGGAGCCTCTGGTAGACACTCTCTAAAGTGACACCCCGACCCATACAGCCATGGACCACCCATGGAAAGGCACGTTCACGTCCACGCACAGGCAGAGCAGACGCAGAGGCACACACGTCGAGGCAGGAGGACAGACAGGCTGCAGAGTGAGACAGGAGACCTTGTCTGGCCGAGCTGGCGTCACAGCACCGGAGGATGTAACCAAAGCCAAGCTTTGACATATAATCATCACACCACGTACACACGCGCCCAATTTGACACTATGGTTTGGGCATGGTTTGGGGCAGTGCTCAGTTCACGCCTGCCTACTTCGTGAGGCTTCCAGTTGACGTGATATCAATCGAACGCAATTGGTTTTGGAGTGGCGTCAGCTCGCGGGCACTGGGAGAGGCTTGCGGGCGACCTACCCGGGCAGGCAACAAAAGCGGAGCAGCACGAACACACTGTTTGACTTTGTACTGTGCCCTCCATCGGCAGTGGACCTGTAGACAGTTACTGTGAGCCCTCGGCGCCCTGACACTCTGACCCTGCCTGTTCTCTCCCTGTCAGCAGAGCAGAGCAGATTGGAGGCTGCCAGCACTTTCTGGACACCCTAGGCCCAGCATCTCCCCCATGCAAACAAGCCTGCATTATATCCCTGCATTTATTTTGTACACAAATAGTTGCGAGTGCAAAACACTAGATTATACGCCGGGGTTAGGATGAAAGACTCGAGTGAAAAAACTGGCTCAGTAAGGGATGACGAGAGGCAGAGATGGAAGAAGGCTGAGAAGAAAAAAAAGAGTCCTTCTGAATTAGTCAGAAGGGTTGAATACTTTATCATGCAGGTACTAGTGATTATCAATGCGTAGGTTCATATTTTCTGTGGTTTAACATCAGCATATTCCATTGAAGTATAAACCTGTAGCAATTTGTATGGTGAAGTTTGAGTTTATGGTTAGGATTCATATCCATAAAATAACACGATTTGCACAGACAGAGATAGCGCTCCGGATATCATTAACCAAAATGGATTCCAAATCATGTCTCTTCTTATTTGCCCCTGATGTTTTTTTTAAAGGGTAGGCTTTGTAATGACGGGAAAGAGAAAGACACAAATTGAGGAATTCATTCACGCCAACAGGGACTCAATGGAAGCTGCAGCAGGCATACCCCCTTCCCCCCCTCCTCCTCCTCCTCCTCTGTCTCCTTCATCTCTCCCAGATCCAGGCTCCATTGATGACGTAGCCACTGCTGCTAACGCTCCATTCAGAAACACTGAGCCCTGCCATGGCTGTTAGCTCTTAGGCGCGCTTAATGGCTAATGTAAGAGGAGGAGTGGTGGATGGAGAGGAAAAAGGAGAGGGAAAGTCACATAGGGGAATGGAGAGCTGGAGAGGGAGTCTGGAGAGAGGCAAGTGGTGATTTCTAGACCGATGTCGTCATTTAACAAACTGCGTCACACCAAATGCACATTCTCACTCGACATTAACGCGCCAAAAGGCATGTAGATTTGCTTTTGGGTGATGCATACGCAGGGAAAAATAGCAAACATGCATGCCTGCATGCAAATGAATCCATGACTCGACACAAAAACACAGAAGCTTTGCAGGCGTGCAGGGCATCTAACCCAGAAAGCCTGCCATGTTCACAACGTTGTTGTCGAACGTCGGATGTACGCAGTGCATTTTGCAAACGCACGTGGTGCGGACGAAACCATGGAGGCACGTGCCACGACATCTTTGTGGAAACCCGCGGGACAAATCCGAGTCCTTCTGTCATTCCTGCACATAAAACGCACTTAAAAGGGAAGAGCCATCAAGAGAATCACTGAGGTCCGGGTCGTGCCTGATGGAGGGAACTGCCACGGTAGGAAAACACCCCTTCCAGGGCTGACATCAGCCCCTCCCAAGCCCTCGCTCCATCCGCCCGCCTACGCTGGGGCGAGAGCGGAGAGAGGAAACACGGAAGGGAAGCAGGGCGGAAGGGAAGCACTCCCCGCGTCGGAGGGAGGGAGGGATGAGGGGAGTGCTAGGAGATCTCCAGTGATGGGAGCTGACAGGGAGGATAGGACCAGGGGGCATCCTGAACTTGCCTGAACCCCAGCCGCCTCATACAGGCTGCAGCCAGCTCCATTGAAAGTAGAGAAAGGCAGGCTGGGACTTTGTGCCACGTGTTAGGTGGACCAAAAACCCTGATGTGGACCTCGTCCTTTCATCAGTCATTATTGATCACCAGCCATGCGTAAACATTTGTTCATTCTATGCATAAATAGCATTTTATTCATTTATAGTTTTAGCGGTGTCATTTTGACCGGCCACTCCGCAGGGCTTTTACCTGGGAACGAGATCTTGGTCTGAGTGGGAACCCCCACCACCCTCAAATAAAAGTGAAATCAAATGTTAGTCTTGCATATTCAAATCAGTGCATTAACCTCTTTTAGCCCGTTGCCCCCGCCAGCAGGTCAGCTTGGTACTTTTGAAAAATAATCGTCCATGAAAGGTCATTACATCAACGTTCCACAGAGGCATGCTACACCAGCTTGGAAAATAACAAATCTGTAGATTTTAGTCAAAACAAATAGTATTTGCACCAACTAGTTTATACAACATGTAAGCGTTTGCGGTTTTGCAAGAGACAACAGCAATCAAGTCGCTTGAAAATTGTCTCCACTGTAAACAACCGACAAACACAGCATGACAAATCTGCTGACATTTCATTTCAGAACCGAGAGCAAACACATACGAGTAACAACATAGGACTCAGCCCCCAAATAAGAGGCAGAAAAACAAGTCATTATGGACAGTAGTACTGAAGCGATAATGCCAGGCTCTAGCGCGTCTGAAGATTCCAGTGCAGAGGATATCTAGTTCCTCGCTTTTTCCAAGAGTCAGTATTTGTTCAAATGTATTCTGATGAAGAGCATCTAATGATTAGAAATGTAGGCATATGCAACCCATTAGGTTTTCGTAGCATTAGGCTACTGATTATTCATCTTAGCTAACGTTAGCTAGCTTTGCATTCGTGACGCCACACATGTAAACGATCTCAGTCTGGTTGTGCCTGGTTTTCAGATCGACTTTCAAAAAGTTTTTAAAAAACCGGTAAAAAGTAAAGATGCTACTCCAGGAACATCTGTACAAGCCAAGTTAGCATGATGGCCGACATTCCCAGGACAGAACTCCGACAAAAGAGGCTACATTGGGTGCATTGTCAAAATAGTCATTGTCATGAGGAGGCTGTGGTGTCTTTTTGTGCTGCATTCCCAACAGGAACTGGGAACTATCTGGTTGTTTTTTAACTGCACCTTTTTTGATATATGGTTTTGTGTTTTATGAAAACAAATGTTTTACTTTAGATGGACCAAACTTTAATAATTCAAACAAATGCACTCCTGTTGGAGACCAAGGTTAAAGGAAATTAAAGATTCTATTTGTGCTGTCTAATCTCCACAGAAGGTCTCAGGCACTAACATTTAGTAATAAAAAAATTATAATTTGGCCATGATCACCAGGATGTTACTTTTCATGAGATGTCAGTATTATACAAGTAGCCTTGTAGTTATTGGAGCTATTATCCATGTATTTTGAGTATGTCATTTTAGCCACATTGTCCCGAAATAGACTCAGGCAAGAAAAGGTTCAAGGAAACTGAGAGGACACGTGCGCTGGGTGCATGGGTACGTATCAGGAGGGCTGCTTTGGTTAATTTGTCTGTCTGTGTGTCTGTGTGTGGTGCATGTCAGACCGTCGCTGCGGCTCTCTGTAGTGATGGAGGTGGTAGTGGAGGAGGAGGAGGAGGGGGCTGAAGACATGCTGAAGGCCTGGCACAGGCACGTGTACCAACTCCCTCTCCCCCCTGCTCCCCTCCATCTCTCCACCCCTCCCCTCTAGCGGGCATGGGCCTCCATTCAGACACGCTCGGGTAGCTCCACAGAGGGAGCCCTGCCAAGAAAGGCGAGGGATAGGGGAAGACAAGGAGGAGGGAGGGAGGGAGGGAGGAGGAGAGTGCAAACACCCAAACACGAGGGAGCCAGCGGCTGTGATCCCACGTGGTGCTAGGAGAGGAGGGGACGGGAGGTAGAGAGGGGGGGACCAGACAGAGATGTGCTTCTGACTCCACAAAGGAGGTTTCATACTGAAAACATGGCTGTGGCAGCACCCAGCGCAAATAGCTGGCCCATAGCTGATGGCGCAGGGCGATATTTTATGGGGTCAATCTGCAATCGCACACGACCGCGTCTCATTTGAGAACGTTCAGACAGAAATAACCCGACACGAGACGTCCGACACACAACCGCTCCATTGAGGGGGGGGGGGGGGGGGGGGGGGCCCAGACAGCCGACCATAGCCGTGACTGGGCCTCCGTGACGGTCCACCGCCAGCAGGCATCCGTCAGTCACACACGGTACACGAGTTGGTTGCACGTTTGGCCACCTCCGTTATTCCACAGATTTTTCCCAGGTTTAGGGCTCACAGGGGGGATAAGAATTGATCCCGGATTTCAAGCTCCAGGATATAAACCAGGCCACACGAGGATCAGGGTTTATATAGGGCTACTAGCTTATACATGAACCGTAAAAAGCGTGGAGCTTATGGAAACTAAATCAATAAGAACTGATTATCAGGCGGGTTTATGTTGAGGAGACATCCACGGGGGTCGACAGTGGTGCACTGTGTAGGACCTCTGCCCCTGGCACTGTGGCCTGTGGGAGAAGAGGCTGTGGGGTCACAACACAGCCACAGAGCAGGGTGTTGGGATGTGGACTGGTCTGTACTGACACCTAGTGGCCAGAGCAGACCTCGTCAATGGCACCTATTCAAAAGCCTATTTGTGTTACAGTTACAATACAGTACAACGGTGGACATTGGTCATTGGACATTGGACATTGGAACATGGAAGAAACATTGTGCACTTTACATCAGTGCAAGCACTACTAAGTTGAGTGATGTCTCAACTGACCGGAAAAATGAATGGCATTAGACCGGCCAAATCCCGTCTTCTGTAAGCTGATAAGTGGATAGTAGGTTGCTTTCGATTGGCTGTGAGGGACTCTTAGCAGGCTTACCGTGGAAGAATAGCTGGCCTGGCCAAGCTCTATGACGTGAGGGTCAGTAGACTGGGTATCCGCCACGGCAGGGCCAACCTGAGAGGAAGTGCATCTAATTACACGCATTGTTCCTTACCCGACAGACAACTCTTACTCTCACCTTGAATCCCTTTTCCACGCCGCAAATTCCCATTAAAGATGTTGGGAGTCAATATACCCGCGAGCACAAGAAACCAACAGTAAATCACACGTCCCCCCAAAAACAGTTGATCAAAAATGCTATTGTGCTATTGCTGTCTGACCTCGATGCCGCCGGAGCGGGATTGGTGGAGGTGGGGTCCCCGGGGGTGAATGTCGGCCAGGTGAGGGGCCTGTTCTGGGGTCAGCCTCTGACTGTGTCCTCTCAGCATGTCCCGGTAGTCCACGGCATCAAAGTTGGTCTTCCACATCATCACCTGGAGGACAACCAGGGAGAAAACCATCTGTCACTACTGCACCGTGCTGGTACGACCGCAGAGCAGCCCAACTAGTACCAACCAAGCTGTTAACCCGTGGACTTGGATTAATGCCAAGTCTGGCATCGGTACTCCGGTGTATGTGGGTCTGGAGCTGTTTTTACGTCAAACCAAGTCATATGGTTAGGGAGTAAATACTATAGTATCATACTGAACCAATTTGCTTCAGGTCAACTCTGGGTCGTTTTAAACCAAGGCTTCCCCACCTGAGAATCTCCTCCCCCCGAGGCGAAGAGGTCTCCACCACGAGAGAAGGCTACCGTGAGGACAGGCCCCTGAGAAGGCAGAGAGGAGCACAATAGGTACCATACAACTACTTGGCATAGACTGTGAATTACACTTGCCAGTGCTCTGGTGTGACCAGTTTCATTGTACTAACAGCGCCACCTTGTGTCCATGGAGAGTGTATATGAGACGGCCCTCCAGCAGGTCCAGGATTTTCACAGTACTGTCACAGGAACCGCTAATCAGGTAGTTATTGGACGGGTGGAAGGAAAAGCAATTGATGCCCGCACTGTGGACTGTGAGAAAAATTGTGTATCAGAAATGGCCTAGTATTATCTCGGTAATTACATAAGTATGCTACATCTTTGTACCTTTGTAATGTTGAAGTAATTTGTTGGTTCGTATGTCCCAGATTTTCAGTGTGTTGTCTGTGCCTGAGGATGCAATGCAAGTTCCACTGGAATTGAAGTCCACAAAGGTCGCTGGTC
This sequence comes from Galaxias olidus, assembly GCA_026901105.3. Lineage (NCBI taxonomy): Eukaryota > Metazoa > Chordata > Actinopteri > Galaxiiformes > Galaxiidae > Galaxias > Galaxias olidus. The sequence continues at coordinate 15,004 of JAPMUY010006867.1, read as the reverse complement.
TAAAAACACGAAGGAAACGCTTACAGTAGGCACTTATAATAAAAATAATAACATTTATTTGTATTGCACAGCTGTGTTTTGCAGCTCAATGCGCTTCACATGACCTAGAATAAAAAAAAGAAATGGAGAGCTGAGAACGAGTGCAATGGTAACATCTTCTGGAGTGATTGCAAGGATTTGTAAACAATATAATTACAACTTTCTACCAACTCTAACTTCCCAGTATTAAGATTATATATCACTGTGACAAATGAAAAGTAAAACACCACCAAAGTAGAGGATTCCAAGACTTTACAGAGCTAATAAAATATAGTGAAATATTTCTGAAAAAGTCAGTCTCACATACCCGCCATATTCTGAAAAACAGTTGATACACTGTTTGGTATGAGTGTCCCATAGTCGCACGGTACGGTCGTCACCACAAGAGGCAATGAGACGTCCGTCTGGAGAAAACCTACAGAAGAGAGTAAAAACACAGTCTTGAGGTTGTCATTTTCAACAATTTGATAGCATTTTAAGGTACTTTGAGAAAGAAATCCACTGTTTCTAGATTATTTTAAGATACACAACAGTTTCTTTTTTTTAAATAGCTAAGAGGAAAAATGCTACTGCTGCTACTAACAAAAGTCCATAGGATCATTATTGCTATTGCTGAATCTACCTAACCTTGTGATTATGAAAAATAAGGGTGTATATATATATATATATATATATATGTTTTTTTTTATTATTTTTTAAACAAACACTTGTTAGTATGACATTTTACAAAGGTACATCACAAAAAAAATTATTATTGGCTTTATTCTTGAATATAACTAATATAAGGGCTGCTTATATTTTTAACTCCACATGTGACCGTATCTTGGTATTGCTGTTGCAGTTTTCTATGACAATGACAAACATTAAAAGTGACATTCATACAGAGTAAGCAAGTTTCAGTTTAAAAAAAATAAAGATTGTTTGACCTCTTAGGTTCATACTCCCAGAACCACTATTTGTAGGAGTATCCGCGTTTCAGAAGAAGAAGACACATGTTACACACTGTTGGTGGTTACCTTGCACAGCGTACCCAGTTGGTGTGCTTGTTCAGCGAGTAGAGGAACCGCTGCCTGTGAACGCTCCACACTTTGACCGACTTATCGTCTGCAGCAGTCACCAGATTCTGGCCATCGTGGGAGAAGCCGACACTTCTCACCGTGGCTGTGTGGGCTTTGAACACTGTTGACTCCCCATTGCTGACAAAAACAACAATACAAAACCGCTATGAGAAAGTATGTAGTGCATGTAACACTTCTATCTGTTATGACTACCTATAATATGCTTTGATAATGTGTTACAAAAGGTCATTGGGAAATCGGTGAATGTGGACCATTGGTACTTGTCTGGACATATTTCAATTGTTTTCCAAAAAGACAACTCCATGTCTTTAAAAGCAACATGTTTACCAGGCAACACCTTAAAAAAGGGCATCAGCCACATTAAGGGTAAAGACAACTGATTTTCTTACGTGCTGGGTGTCCACAGTCGGACCGTCTTGTCCTTGGAAGCAGTGGCCACTAGGTCACCTGTGGGGGAGAACTGGACCCCGGTGATGACCTGATTGTGTCCTACAAAGCGGAATGCATTGGCCTTGGGACTGAAGTTCCATATCATCAGGCTCTTGTCTGCTGATCCGGTAGCTAGTGTTATGTACAGAGGCCGGGGACGCAATACAAAAATAAAAATGAAATGACTCCAGACAATCAGAAGACACCAATAATAAAAATTGTTTGTGATACCATTTCACGCATTTGGCACTTGTGTGTAAAGGATGACTGAGTGGCAGCATTTTGAGATATGAAAGCAAAAATTAAAGATAATCTAAAAATATTGAATGATGACTAACCTAGCTGTTGGTTGTTGGGGTTGAAGTCTGCACAGGTCACAGCATCTGTGTGGCCCTTGAAATGCCTCTCTAAGCTGGGGTCCTCCTGCAATGACAGAATTGTGATGCTGATCACACTTAAAAGACATCTTAGTTAAGGTTATGTCATGCACATTTTAATAAAGCTGCGTCTTACTACGGCTTTATTTTGTGTCAGATTAAAAGAGCAATAGGCCTATTGTAAACGACATTCACGTTTAGCTTTGTAAAAATATGCTTCATACTGTCCATGTCAACCCTGTCAGTGAGAAAAGGTAAACCCAGTTTAGTTATGCTTCCACTTGAAACTGGTGATTAAGCTACGGCAGAACTTCTAGTTCAACTAGACAATTAGTAAATGCGCTCAGAACAAGCTAACTTGCTAACAACATTACATTACTAGCATGCCTCAAAGCTTTAGCCAGCATTGAGGAATGTCCTTGAGCACTTTAGCCCTTAAATAAAGTGAATATTGTTATTCACCATGACAGATGCCATTTCATGGGTTCCAGTCTTCAAATGCGCAAAGCATTCACTTTCTGAAAAACAAGTAGAAAGTTAACTTGCACCCCTGTTCCTTATTCACTCCCATCTTTCAAACAACAATGCTGCGCGCTAAACTTGTTCAGCCCTTGCTTGTTGATCACCGATATGCGATCCTCGGTCCCAACTTTATGATTTGAAAATACACTGGTTGTCTTTCGTCTTTCAAAATAGTGCCCAACGGTCTATAACTCTATATGATTGCTTAGCCAACATAAAAAATGTTTTTCGTCATATGACCAGACGGAATAAGTTATCTACATTTGTAGCTAGTAACTAACGTTAGTTAGCTAAATTAACTAAGAAGGGAGGAGCAGGCGAAGCGTCTTCTGCTGCTAAGCAACTGGTTAGCCACCTCAGTCAAACTGAAGCGATGGCCAGCGGCTTCTTATGTTAGTACTAGCTTTGTTGATTGGCCATGAAACCGCTAAGATCAATCAGAGCCAAGTTTGTTAAACTTGGAAATTGATGTTTGATTCACTTTGTAAAAAATGTCGTCCAAGCGGAGTATTGGAAACACAGAGGTAAAACTGAACGTTACATTTTATTTTCATATTGAACGTTAGCTATCGTTTGTGAAGGAAGTGCTACCCTTGCTAGCTAACATCCAACACTAGTAGGACTGGCAGTAGCCTTCTGGTGTTAGCTATCATTAGCCATCAAACAGAAATTGTGACACAATAAACAGGCTGTGTACTTAGATATGCTAACATCAACTAAGGCACTCAATGTCAAGTCAGTTAACTTTGGCCAAAACTAGATCTGCTGTTTGTCTATGCTGCAATTTTAGGCAGTGAGCAAAACGTAGCAATGCCAACGTGGCTAGCTTCATAACGTCGTTAGGCCAATGCGATACACCTGCGTAATAGAGGTAAACTGTTGAAGCTGAGCCTGAGGCTAGCATCTATGTTGGCCAACTCCAGCTTCATGACTAACTTAATGACCAGACATGTTTGTCTTTCTCTTTTTTAATAACTTTTTTTTTTTTGTCTGTTTATCTTTTCAAGTACCTGAAAAAGAGGATACCACAGAATCCCAAGTATCAACATGTGAAAACAAGACTGGATACAGGTAAGTGAACTGACAAGGCAATGGTGATTTCTAGGTGACACTTTTCTAGGTATGCCATTGTTTGGGATAACTCAATCAATGCTTCTGTGCATGTTTTTTTTTTCAGGATGTAGCCTATCAAAGTATATGGAAAGGCTCGAAGATATCAAGAAAAGTAAGTACGTTTTAATTAAATTGTCAGATTTTTACACTATCGGCACAGGATAAACTGACAACGGAAGACATTTATTTTTTAGATATGGATTATAGTCTTGCATGACACAAAACAACTTAACCATATTTGTATTATGGCACCTTTAGCATACAGTTTTTTTTTTTGTTTTTGTTTTTTCATTTAATTGAGCCCCATCTGGATTTATTTCGTTTAGATTACAGGTACAGAAAAGATGAACTCTTCAAACGCCTGAAAGTGACAACATTTGCACAGCTGGTAAGGTCTTGTCCAATTTGATGTTTTTGGTTTAGTAGCAGTGGCTAAAAACTGTATGTGTTGCATGCAGAGGTACAGAGCGTACTATCAGAGCACACTTGCCGTTTCACTCAACTAATTGTTGTTAAAAGCTCAACATACCTGCATCTTTGACACTGCAGCAAAACATGACTTAATGGTCCATGCTTATTCTATGCTTTCTTTAAGCTCCGGATACAGTCTTAGATTTCCTAATCAACCACTCCTTTATTTTCCTTATTTCTTGGCAGGTAATTCAGGTAGCATCTGTATCGGACCTGAACAGCAGTGTCTGCGATGGGGAAACACCCAGACTTGAAGGTAATGGTGTAATCTGTGGTGTGTATTATACTATTACTATTATTATACAATTATACTAATTGCATGATGCCCTATTAAATGCAGCTACCAGTTAGTGATCACTTGGTGAGAACTCACAGTGGGTGGGACGCTGTTTTTTGGTGTATCCCCCAGACAACATGTCTGTGTTGTCCGATGCTGAGCGGGAGCGTCTGTCTGAGCACCCCAATGGTTCCCCTCAGCCGCTGCCAACTCCTGGGCACCTGATTGAAAACAACAACGAATCTGGGGATGCAGGTCACTCCCCAAGATCCACACTTCAGAGGTGAGGACCAGAGCCTCTCAAAAACACAAGAACACCCATATCGCTCACACACACACACACACACTTACTGCGGGGCCTCACATGCACACACTTTCAGCTGTAGTCCAGTACCACACCTCTTTCACTAGCAACATCACCTCACACCACTGGCCTCACACGCTTAGAATATGTGTTGCGTCACGAACAACTCGTCTCCTCTTACTCGCATGAAGTTCTGACTCTATGGCGACCCATCACGCTAAGCACAAATACTGTAACTCTACACCCTTCTTTACATTCACCGCCCCCACCGTCCCCTCAGAGTCCACCCACTAACAACCCCCTCAGTGTGCACGTACAACAACCCTAGTTCTCTCCCTGGGGCCCTCCCGGCACTCCTCACCTCTGACAAGAGAAGGTGAGTGTAACTATATCGCCTCCTCTGGGACCTACTGCCATGGTCTCTCTAATGGACCGTCTTTTAAGATCACCTTCACTGGGGGGGGGGGGGGGGGGGCAAATAAAGGACAGTGCTACAGTTAACCTACACAAAGAGAAGTGTTGCTGGATGGTTCTGTCATGGATAGTTCACTGTGAGATCACTGACTACTGCCTTGATGAATGTTGTCAAATCCTTTCCTGTGATAAGCGAGCTTTCCTGGTGTGGTTGGATTTATTTATATTCCTACATCTAGCAAGGCTAACATCAACACGTTTGGAGTGCTGTCAAAGAAGTTTGACCTAGGCCTGGCTGTAACCTTTAACCTGGGACCCTTCACAGTGTAATAAGCGGCGTGGGAGAGCTGGATCTGGACAAGGGCGGTCAGAAGGCGTTTAACCTGACCCCTGTGCCCACCCCGCGGCTTTTTGACCAACCCTACCCCGACTGCCCCTACCTGCTGCTGGACGTGCGGGACCGGGAGCAATACAACCAGTGTCACATCATCAGTGGTACGAGCACGCAACTCATCCCACTTGCATAATGTCACCGAATAAATCTCATTAATCCACCTGTTTCTAACCAGCCTACAGTTACCCCATCGCCACCCTGTCACGGACCATGAACCCCTACACCAAGGAAGTACTGGATTATGTATCCTTTCACCTGTATACAATGTATGTTCTTGGACAAAGTGCAATCTGTTCATTATTTTGGAGCATAAACTTGAGAACTTGTATTTACGCCTCAAGATTTGTGAGCACCAAGTGACCTTGATTTTTATTGAAGCTTAACCACAGCCATAGAAAAATGCCCCAGGAAAGATAATCATTGTATATGATGAGGATGAGAGGATAGCCAGCCAAGCAGCCACCACTATGTGTGAGCGTGGCTTCGAAAACCTCTTTATGCTTTCAGGAGGCAAGTTTCATCTCCACACTATTCAATACTAATAACGTCACAATGACAGTTTATTTAAAATAAGTCTTGTTCATCCAAATGATTCTGTATTTATGTTGTACACGATTCATTTAGTTCAATAGAACAGCTAATCCTAAAATCCATAGCCACCAGTTATAATTCTCCCAGTGTGAACAGTAAAGTTATGCTCCCACCAATATCCTTACGTCTTCTTTCAGGTCTGAAGGTGATCGCTCAGATGTTTCCCGAGGGAATAACGACAGGTACCATCCCCATCACCTGCCTGCCCTCACCCATGGGGATGCTGGGGAGGAAGCGCTCCACGCCTCGCCAGGTGTTTCAGGTGGCCGAGAGGAAGTGGAGGTTCTGCTCGGACGACCTGGGAAAACTCCAGCACCACCTGGAGGAGATGCTTGTCCCCTCGGAGCCCAACAGTAAGACAACCTTATGTTTAACTAGTGGTTAGGCGCCAGGCAAGTGGAGCCACGGATTGATACATTTTATTTTATTTATTTATTTTTAAAACAAATGTACACGTTCTGTTTTTTTTGTAAGGCTAAGCCATTTATAACCAGCTTATTGCCACAACGAGGTCAAGTCCATAAAGTCACTAAGCATAAAAATGTAAACCATTCAAACTTGGGCGCTGAAACGGAACGCAATCATGCCGTAGGAAAGTATTGAAATAGCATGGCTAGCTAAATTCTGATCAAAGATTTTCTTCATCGTTGCCCACACAGCCTTTTTTGTTCTCTTTGAGCCTGTAACTATTATCGAGGCAAATCATTTTTGTGTGAGCCACATAACAGTGGAAGTGTGGGAATAATGTCTGCTCTTGTCTTTAGAACTACAGTGATCTATCTGACTGGGGTGAATGATAATCGTGTTCATCTTGTGTTCCAGGCCGCATGTCCAGCCGTATGTCCAGCAGCAGTGTCCAGTCGAAATCCTCGAGTGCCCGATGTCGCCAGTCGTCCTCTCTGGCTAGCTGTGAGACTGTCAGAGCGCAGAGTAGCAGACCTTGGAAATAACCTTCACCAGCGTTGCCACGCCAACGGGGCCTTAGCGCATCTCTCAACACTAATAAAGTCTATTTCAGTATCCACAACCCTCTTGACTTCCATCATAGGGGCAGCCTTACCCACCATCCTTAACACAGGGGCGCATTTGTTTGGTTTGTATCTCGCATTTTCAAACATTTAATTTAGCTAATTGTCAGGGTTAAATACTTTTTTTTTTTTACCAATGCACTCTGCATTCATTAAGTGCACATCAAGTGACCTATCCCTGCACTAGTTGATCCTTGCAATAACCAGTGGCTTGTAGAATTATATATTTTCTGGCTCTATTTTAGTAAATGTATTTCTTGACCAGTGTTGATAGTGCTTTGCACTAAATGAATGGTGACGTATAGATGTTTATCGTGGCTATCATATTTCAACAGAACATTGAATATTGTTCATGGCTTTTATTGATCTATTCGTCTACTAGCCACTCTAATATGTTTTTTTTATATACATTTGATCATCACTTGTTTCCAAGGGGGTTACATTGTCCAAAACTCCAAAAAGACATTGCGGACTGTGGTTAAGATTTAATTGGAAAGTAAAAAAGCACAAAGTAGAACGTATTAAACCTATTACATATAAATTATATTTTACACATGAACAGGTATTATTTTTCACAGACTGGCACAGAACACATTTTAAAATTAAGTTTTTTTTCTTTTCGATGGTCGATTTTCACTATAGGTATTAACAGATATTCAGTCACCAAAAACCTTACCCACAGAAAGCGTTGTTTCAACACTGCTCGGTCTAATCGTGTACAGTGTTTCTACATTTTCTCTCCAATGCATCCATATCTTTTCCCATTAAATAAATTGGTGTTTAAAATGCAGGTACATGTGGGAAACCTCTTCTTGCTAAGGAAATATACAGGCACTATTTTAGCATAAGAGAATGTTATTGTTTTGGAATGTTAACAGTAATGCATTGTATTTGGCTTGTTTTTTGTTTAGTTTTTTTGAGAGCAAAAAATAAGTTAACAGGTCACGAGGCTTGGTGTAAATGTCTTGGGCTTGAGAGGTGCAATACATTTCCAGTTTTATTGTCTGATTCCTTTCTCGTGTGTGTGTTTTAACAAATATAAAGATGGATATTTGTACTCAGAACTCTTAAGTTCTTTGCACCTTCGAAGGTAACCTCCAGTTTTTTTTGTTTTTTTTTTGTATGTGGCTGTCAAATAAAATAAATGTTTGTTTTACAAAGCAGTTTTGTAAACTTTAAGATTAATATTCTCAATTTCAATACTCAAACTAGGTTGAAAAACATCCCCTATTCATTTCCTGGTCAGTGTAGTCATGAATGTATTTACTTAGATACTAAACATACAGTATCTGCATCACCCTTTTAATACTATTCAGGTAAACTCTTGGAATGTGCCTCTAATTTATTTATCTGGTATATGTGAGTGGTTCAGTGGCTCACAGAAGAGACATGTAAGAAATGCATGATAACCCTTTATGTATAATATAATCAACAACAAAGGTAGGTAGAATAATGTTGCTTTAATGGTCATTGTGATAGAAAAGCAATTTGTGAAGATAATGTAGACGCTCGCATGGTCTATTACATTCATCAGGTAGACAAAATCCCTCTTCAGTTGGTGTTTTTGTTGGTGTGCTCCATGATGGACATCAGAGCAAGCCAAGTCTCCTCAGCAGTGGGAAGGATCTGATTGGCTGGCAGGATAAAACCATAGCGGCCAGTGTCCCTTAGCTCGAAGGTGAAGGAGTACTTGATCCCCTGGTTGTAGGTCCAGTCAATGGTGTTGCCACTTGCTTGGTCTGGGTAACAAGAGTATTTTACAAATTACACAGTAAGATAGTATGTATATAATGAAATATTTTCTAAATCAGTATCTTACAAAAAAATAGTTACTGCCATATTTTAATTAGCTAATAGTCGAACTATGACCCTGAATACAAAATTATTATCATAATAATTCATTGTATTATGTTTTTAGCGCCTTTCTAAAGGACTCAAATCGCCATACAGATTGGTCGCCAATTAAGTACAGACAACGAACGGACAGACAGCTATCACTCACAGCAATTAGTCTGAGTGATACCACAGCAGCCAATTTGTGCCAGACTTGCTCACCCAACATGTTGCAACAGACTTGTTCACACACATCCGACACACACACCGACTCCAGTTCTATTAGCAGTGCTTCGGTCAGGGCACTGATAGGAGTATTAACAAGGGTATTAACCACATGTTTTTGATAGTGGGAGGAAACCGGAGCACCCAGTGGACAGCCACACAAACATGGGGAGAACGTGTAAACTCCACACAGAAAGGCCCTTGGGTCAGCTGGGGTTCAACCAAGGACCTTCCTGCTGTGAGGTGCTAACAACTGAACAAATATGTGCTACCAAATACTTAACTTCAGACCACATGCATGTCCTGAACGGGATCAAATGGGATGTTTGTTTCTTACTTACAGATAGTATTGATAATGCTGCCGTATGTGTAGGAAGTTCCATACAAGGAGGCCAGGTCAGTGATTGCCTTCTTGGCTAGTTCATGCTATTGTTAGATGGGAGAAATCATATCAGAGTATATCACATTCAAATCAGGAAACAGTTAACTAAAGCAGGTCTGAGCCTAGCACGGGTGCTGCAGTACTTATCTAATGTCAGTTATTTTTCAAACAGTAAAGTAATTGGGTTTCTTGTTTTGAGATAAAGTAATTGTTTTATAAACTAATAGCTGTGAACCAATTGTAAGAAAAAGACTGTCCTTCACTTGTTTTTGTCTCATACTGCTCTTGAACTAGACTCAACCTCGTTGAGACCTTAAACAAACTCCTTAAACAAACACCTTTTCCCGTTTCAGTAGAGCTGCTCATGGTCTTCCGACTCACCAGCTCAACTTGATCCTTGGCTGGGATGTTGGTGTAGCCATAGGGGTAAAGGAGCATCTGGGAGTAGCTGTGGATGGACAGGAAGGCCTTCAGGTTGCCGTGAGACTTCACAAAGTCCACGATGGCTTTGATCTCGGGCTCAGAGTGAGGGCTGGGCCCACGGTAGGTCTCATCGCAGGGATTGCCACTTGAGCCAGCAGCTGTGGAAGATTAAATTATAAGACAGCGATTAATAACGCAACAATGTTACTCCCACACAGGAAAATATCCCGACAAAAATATGCTTGGTCCAAAAAAAAGTCTAATAATTTATGTGAATAACTGTTCACATACTTCCAAAACCAGCATCCCAGTTCCTGTTGGGGTCGACTCCGTCGCAAGAAGAACCAGGATTGGGCTTTCTGGTTTTACGCCACATACGGTTCTATCATCAGGGACCACACAATTACTGCTTTGTCGTGGTCATTCCCTAGCAGACAATACCTACAAAATGTCCGTCTCACAAGGTAAGGGACTTTAGATTCTTACACTGTTGTGGGTGTAGTGGTAGCCATCAGGGTTGACCACCATCTCCATGATGATATCCATGCTGTCCAGGATCGCAGTAAGGGCAGGGTCACGTCCATAGTCGGTCACAATCTAGTTTATGAAGCATCTTGCTCACGCTAAGTTCAAGACTATTCTACTATTTGTTAAGTTGTCTACAGGGGCATGCATCATCATGGATAAAAACCTAACTATATTATTAATAAACAAGGCACTTTGCAGCACTGCTGATAACCTTTTTGGCAAACCAGGTCCCACTGGCTGGCGTGATCCATTCCCTGGCGTGTATCCCAGTGTCAATCCAGATAGCAGGACGGTTGGTTCCACCAGTGCTGAACTAAGAAAGGGTAGAAAATAAAAGAAACTGCTGTAATGCAGCAGGTATCAGCAAATAGCACTAATATCACATCATTACAATACCAATAAGATGTGAGCACCTTGAGAACATTCAGAGGGCGGCCTTCATAGCTTTTGCCAATCACCGTCTTGCTGACTAGTTCAGGATTCTCCGCCACAAGCATGTCCTGGAAGCTATAGATCTAAGGGAACAGGTAAGCCAGTCAAACTAGTTAAACATTTGATGAGTGGGATGTGTGTGTTAAACGTTACACATTGCGCCCATGTTAGAGGCCACCAGAGTTTGGTCAACAATGGTTCCGACCTCACTCAACGTGTGGTAGTTGGCATAGTCATAGTCATCGGTGGTGGTTGGCTTGCCGGCACGAGCAGCAACCTTCATCCCTTCCTGTTCCTCCTCTAAAAGAACCTGTGGGTAAAGTAGACACAAGTTTACAATAGCATTGTATGAGGCCTGTTATCTACACTTCACACACAAATAGCATGATTAGCCTTTCATATTCTATTTCATAGTCACATGTGTGAGCCAGTGTAAAATGATATTCTGCAACCTGCAGGTCCTCGATCATGATGGAGTACTGGATGTCCTGGGTCTCCAGGTAGGCTTTTACGGCCTGCAGGGTGTGGAAGGGCACTCTGATGTCCACAGGAGAGGCTACATCAGTGGGCTCTCTCCAGATGTCCAGCTGGGAGATTGAACATGCAGATCACAAGGAAATAAGATAGTTTTGAATTTTTGCTTCTGTGGGAAAACACTGTAGTCGCACTTTAAAAATGAACGCCAGACTAATTAACAGTGCAGTGACTGGCATAGGGTGCAGCATAATTCTACATGTGTGGGGTTGAGTGCAAAGACAATGGCACACCTGAAACTGTTCCGCCTCAGACAGACTTTGCACAAGGTAGAGCTGGTCCTCATCCCTCACAGTGATACGAAGCACCTGATCTCTGGAAAGACATCACATCGCAGCTAAACAAATTAGGATTACCGTTTTTTTATTGGAATGCAAAAGAAATGTAAGAAAACCACAGAGGCAACATTTTATTATAGTCTTGTGGAGATGTTCATAAAAAATTATGGTATGCATGTGTAGCGTTCAGTTACCAGGATAACATTATAATCCATTGAAACATCCTAAATATAATTTTGTCAGAATAAGGTTAATAATTTATGCATAACCCTACTTACCCCTCAAAGGTGTCCTTCCCGAAAACAGCAACCAACAGTGCAGCCACAAAGCACAGCCCGTTCATCTTGAGCGATGGAGCAGAATTCTGTTATGCCCAAGTTTTATGCTACCAGTCTGGACACATTACCTGAAGATGACCTTGTTTGAGGTGTTTACCTCACCCACCTGTTTTCCCACACTACCTGATGTAACATTTGTGGAGCAGATTTTAAGAAGGATTAAAAAGAGAATCGGCCAGATGTCCACATTCATGTACAATGTAGGAAAATTTGAATCATTTTCAATAACTGACCAATCCCATTACAGTTAAGTAAGTTAATTGCCAACATTTCAACAATTTTTTAAGTTATGATCAAAATTACTTTTGTCAAATCAATTTCCCTGTTTGAAGTGATGGTAAAATACAAACGCTGTTCATCACCTAAAGTAAAAAACAGAAGGTGAAAACATATATAACGTGTGAAACCGCATCATAAAACCTTTAGAATTGGTCACATTTTAACTCCATAAATGAATAAATTTTTCCCTGTGAACCAGTGAAAGGCAACTTATTAAAATAGGTATAGTATTAAAAAGAGAAAGAGCATCGTTCTTTAAACTGTATGAAACTATTTTCAATAGCCAAAAAATTGGCAATGTAGAAATTCTTATAAAAAACAAGCTATTTAAAAAAGAAAAACGTACGCTAGTGAATAAGATTCTGTTCTGCAGAAAATGCACATTTTAGGTGAGTACCATTGACTGTTTAGTTACACATATTGACTAAACAGGAGTGTAAATAGTATTCACCTCAGAACATTTGTTAATTTGAATGTAATAAAGTCTAATGATAGTTACTTATGAACAAGGACACATAATAAGGAAGTGACATATGCAAGACTAATGTTACCCAGTAGGGGCATACTTTTACTTTTGGTAAATGGTAAATGTTATTTATACTGTATGTGGGGGATTAAGTCTGGTTTATATGAGTAGAGGAACATCATTTTTTAAAATAAAATATTATTTAGTGCACAATAGAATCTAGGACAAAGGTAGGTTGAATAATATTTCTTTATTGGTCTTTTGTAGTATCTATACAGCTGTTTGGGAAGATTATGAAGATCATGTTGGCCTGGTCTAACAGTAGATACTGAAGATATTCAGGTAGACAGGTAGGTCATGCAGTCATGGACACATCCCTCTTTAGTTGGTGTTTTTGTTGGTGTGCTCCATGATGGCCATCAGAGCAAGCCAAGTCTCCTCAGCAGTGGGAATGATCTGATTGGCTGGCAGGATAAAACCATAGCGACCAGTGTCCCTCAGCTCAAAGGTGTAGGAGTACTTGATCCCCTGGTTGTAGGTCCAGTCAATGGTGCCACCACTAGCTTGGTCTGCAAAATAAAAAAAGTATGTTTTACCATTCTGCAGTCCCCATTAAATTGACTGAATAAAGTCACTGCTAACATGTTTTGTCAATCCTGCAGGTCACATTGGTGACATGTGGTCATTTAAGTTTGAAAGGACAGGAATGAAAACAGTGTAAATCAAAACATTCTTTACAAGGTGAGGCCATAGCAATGGGTGTTGATACTTACAGATAGTATTGATGATGCTGCCGTATCTGTAGCGGGTACCATACAGGGAGGCCAGGTCAGTGATGGCCTTCTTGGCGAGATCATCCTGTAGGCAACATGTATTTACTGTGTATCCTACTAAAAACTGGTTTGTGCACTGACAATAATTTTTCATGATCAGTCATAATTCCATCTGAGATAAATGTCGTTATAAAAAGTAAATTGAGAAAAACAAAACGAATACGAAAGGACGTGCTCTCACCAGTTCTCTCTGGTCCTTGACAGGGGTTTTTGTGTAGCCATAGGGGTAGAGGAGCATCTGGGAGTAGGAGTGGATGGACACAAAGGCCTTCAGGTTGCCGTGAGACTTCACAAAGTCCACGATGGCTTTGACCTCGGGCTCAGAGTTAGCGCTGGGCCCACGGTAGGTCTCAGAGCAGGGGCTGCCACTGGCACCGGCACCTTAGAAAAGACCATGAACAACAAGGCAGAACAAACCAACAACAAAACGTAAACTTCTTTAATTTACCTGTACAATCAAATAAAATGTATATTAAGTCAAACATCTTTACAAACAACACTGCGGTTCAGGTAAATGATTTGAAGTACCTCCAAAACCAGCGTCCCAGTTCCTGTTGGGGTCAACTCCTACACAGGAAGAGCCAGGGTTGGGCTTCCTGGTCTTACGCCACAAGCGGTTCTGTTGAGACACGCGGATGTGACTCAGGATTGGTTCATTAGAGTTTTTATAGTCAAAGATGAAGAACCTGTTATATTAAAATGCCAGAACGTTCAAGAGGACAAGCTAAGTGCATATTCAAACACCAAATAACTCAGTGAGACCTTGGAGTGATCGTATGTGAAATATCCTGTAGTTAATCTGCAGGGAGTGACTCACTGCAGTGTGGGTGTAGGAGAAACCATCGGGGTTGGTCACAATCTCCACAAAGATGTCCATCTTATTTAGGATAGCAGTCAGGGCAGGGTCGGTTCCAAAGTCCCTCACAATCTATTGGTTTGAAGCGTCACAACACATGCATTAAAAATACAGTGATTATAGAGGTCAGAAGCCTTGACGAATATCCCAGATAATCTAAGAGAGAGTAAAGGTTATGCACCTTCTTGGCGAACCAGGTGCCACTGGCCTGAGTGACCCACTCTCTGGAGTGTATACCAGTATCAATCCAGATGGCTGGGCGGTTGGTTCCACCAGTGCTGAACTGGAAATGAGAAAGGGGGGAAAACGTATAAAACTGTGACAAGCAAAGGTGGCAGATAGAAAACATTTTTTGTTTGTTATGAATAGCAGTATTGGATTAATGTACTTTTATAGTTTTGCTGACTGTGCATGTGTTGGCATTTTGCCCAGTGTTTGTGTTATACCTTGAGCACATTAAGGGGACGGCCCTCATAGCTCTGGCCAATGACAATCTTGCTGACCAAATTAGGGTTCTCAGCCACCAGCATGTCCTGGAATTGGTAGATCTAAAGAAACA